>JAYESA010000016.1:68457423-68782423 GCA_036927795.1 Iris macrosiphon
GTGACCAGATGTAAAGGCTAGTAATATGTATTTGTTCAGGGTGCATTGTTTAACACACAGTGAAGATGACCTATCAGTGGCAAATATTTTTTTCTATGTTATGATGATGTTGACAGCTGGAACTTTTTGCTTCAGCTATTTAGTTGGAAGCATTAAAAATTCAATGATAATTTTTTACTGTTACAAGTCATAAATGAGAAGGCAATAATTTTTTCTGTTACAAGTCATAAACGAGAAGGCAACTTTACAACTTTGAGAGAAGAAATTCGAAACTAAAATGTAGATAGAGATCCAATAAGATTGAAAATTTTGTAAAGGATTTTGTGCTACATTGTGGGAATATCTATATGATTTCAGACTAATGCGGATTGGAAATAAACAATTAGTTTAGATATCTGTTTTGCTACTGTTTCTTACCATGACTCTTGACTTTACAATACTGTAATGGGTGTAGATTGGATCCTTTGGAGAGGATTCCAGCATTGATATTTTCCTTGAAAATCTAAGAACAGACATTCATATTGACTATTGATCTATACTATTTGGCTTGTCTATAAATGATTAACACAATTTGGAGCCGCAGCCCCCCCCCCCCCCCCCCCCCCCCCCCCCACACACACACACACACACACACACACACACACCCCTCCTCTTCTTCTGATTCATTGACCCAAAAATGAATGGTTCATAGTAATGATTTCCTTAGATCTTTAGTCAAATATTGAAAACTCAAACCATGGAATATGAATTAGACTTAAAAATGAGCAACCACAAACAACTGTTTTGGAAGATTGTATGTCGTAGATCTATTCAACCCACTGTTCTGAATCATTCATTTTTAGAATACTTGATGAATAAACAAGAGACTTTCAAGTAATTTAATTTTTGGTTTATAAACAACTCAATTTTTTGTAGGTCAATATGAAAGGATGGACTTTTAACATGAATGATTTATTTGGTTTTGCATAGAAGAATTAGGGCTTAAATCCAAAGTTAGGGGTCCAAGTCTAACTCTCTCTACACACACACATGTGTGCGCCGGTTGTGCGTGCGCACACACACACAATCTTTCTTATATTGTAACCACTACATATATACCCACTTGGACATGCCGATTGACGTGTGATTTGTCGGAACATGTAAGCTCCACATGCTTCCATTGAAATGCCTTGAATACTAGTATACCCCGAGGAACTTGATTTTTCTAGTTGTTTGGCTGATATAACTTTGTTGCAGGAAAAAGGTTCCGTCTTTGGGCTGAAATCTGATAAATGTTCTTTGCTCAGTTTCAATTGAAAAGAAATAGTTTCATCTAAGATTGGATTTCTAGCAGACCAAACGACAAACATAAGAATTGCTTTACCCTTTTTTGACCAAATATAACAAGTGTAGTCAAAGGCGTGCCTTGCTTCTAGGCGCAGGGGCAGCATCTCAGGGCACTCCAGGCGGGACGCAATTCTTAAGGCGTGCCTATGTGCGCTTTTTTCGAGCGCCTTGGAATAGCTAAGGCGCGTCTTGAAAATCTTGTAAAAAAAAAAACATGTTTAGACTGTTTTTTTTGCTGTTGTACTATTTTTAGACTGTTTTTTGAACTGATGTATTTTTTTTTTTTACTGTTTTCTCTCACTCAATTCAAAATGATTGTAACCTAGACATGGGAGAATTTGAAGAACACATGTTTATCAATGTAGAAATCCGATGTGAATATATATATATATATATATATATATATATATATATATATATATATATATAATTTTTGTGCCTCGCATCGCTCGGACGCGCATCTTAAGTGTGCCTTGCTCCTCGGACGATTTGGACCCTTTGCGCCTTGAGTGCGCCTTTGACTACCTTGAATATATATTGCATTGTTTGATTTTTTTGGAGAATTAATTGAATGAATAGAAGAGGCTATATTTTGCTAGAAGTGCATTAAATATCAATGTCTACTAATGTATCAAGACCAGGGGCGTAGCCAGAATTTTCGTTTAGGGGCGCGATACTTACTATTAAAAATAATAAATTATAATAAATACATTTATATTCCAAAAAATCCTATATCAATACAAAATATCATAAACTATTACTAGATTAATACGAATATAAACAATATAAAGTATCAATCCAATTAATTGATTAATACGAATAGGAACATTATGATTCACCTATAAGTTTAGGTTAAGTGACCCATTAATTGGATTGGTTCCGAGTAAAGAATGTGCTGCTACTATAAGTAATCGGGGTTGTAGATTTACTAGGACGATGAATATCATACCCAAACCCGGCCCCTAACCTGATCAGAGACATTTTTTGATCCCCATTCCTGCCTCTATTCCCATTTTTAAATCCCCAAACCCACCCCCGTCGAAAAAAAAATGGGTCTCCGTCGGGTTCGAAGATAATTGCCATATCTAATGACATAGTCTAATACTTTGAAGTTATAAAATTGCCATCTCTAATGGCTCGAATATGGACTTTGTGGGATAATAGAACTTGGTCTGTAGTCTGTACGGACCATACACAGATCTGAGCAAATGATTGCAGTCGAATTTACTAATGTAGGTGGGTTTCGATTCATGTTTGGTACAGTATATGGTCATACTGACAAGAGTCGAAGGCAGCACTTTTGGCAAGACATTATCGAACTTAGTAATCTTGCAGACAACCACCTTTATCTTCCTCTTCTAATCACAAGTGATTTTAATGCTATGCTTTTCAGCCATAAGAAAGTCGGAGGGAGACGTGTTCCCGACTCTATTTTTGTCGATTTTCAGGGATGTCTTCTGCAAGCTGGTCTCAAATGTTTGGAATAGTCGGGTCACGAGTGGACTTGGAATAATAGAGCAATCAATAATAGAATTGTATGTCAACTGGATCGTGCCCTTGACAATTTCAGGTCTTTCGACGTGCTCCTAGCGAGTTGTGGAAGGCTTGGCTCCTTCAACGAGCGATCATTCCCCCATCATGGTGCAGTTGCTGAAGAAGGACAAAATCCTCACTCAACCTTTCCGCTACAACAATTGTTGGCCAAGTATCCCGGAATATATGAAGGTACAATTGTTGGCCAAGTATCCCGGAATATATGAAGGTGGTGAAGGAAGCCTGGCGGCGTAAGAGTGTTCAAGGAATGAGCAATTCAAGTTAGTATAATGACTCAAAAATATCAAGAGGGCACTGAAACTTTGGAGCCATATGTTTCCTAGACCGGAGCCTGCTATCCGAGAGCAAGAACTTCGGAAGATCCAAGATCAACTTCAGTCTGAATCACAAAATCCTGATCTAGCCATACAAGTGAGGACATTTATTAAGGAGGTTCAGGAATTATCTTTACGAGAAGAAGTCCAATTGGCTAAATGGGCTAAATGTGCTTTGCTAAATGATGGTGATTGCTGCTCCAAATTCTTCTACGGCATAATTAGGACTCAGTAAACTTCTTGATCGTAATGGTAAGGAGGTATCTGCACCGGCTAGCATCCAACAATTAGCCATTGAGTACTATTTCAATCTATATCACTAGGAGGATTACACGCATGAGTTTTCGGCTATCACTTGCAAAAGGTTAGTATCTTATCAGGGAAACAAATTGCTCCTAGCTCAGGTAACCTTGGATAAGATAGAAAAGGTGGTGAAGACGGCTAATCCTAATAAGGCTCCGGGTTCTGATGGATTCAACAGTAAATTCTATACAACTCATTGGGATGTTTTAAATTTCCGATCCTAGCTATTGTTCAGGTCTTCTTCACCAATGAAGACTGCTTTGTGAGGTTAACAACACCTTCCTCACTCTCATCCCGAAACAGGAAGGAGCGACAACTTTGTCTGACTATAGGTCGATTGCTTGTTGCAACTTCCTTTACTAGATCATTACTTCAGTCATGTGTCGCAGGATGGAGAAGATTATGCATGGTTTCATATCCTCTAATTAGGTAGCCTTTATTAAAGGGTTATCGATAACAGAGAATAGCCTGTTGGCACATGATATGGTATGCAACTTCAATAAACTAGGCGGGAAGAAGACATGCATCAAATTGGACCTTCGGAAAGTATATGACATGGTGAATCGGGGATTCGTCTGTCGCCTTATGTTGGCTATATGTTTTGATCCTAAATGGGTGAATAGAATTCAGGAGTGCATCACTACTACAACATTCTCTATCCTTATCAAAGGACAACCTTATGGATTCTTCGAAAGTAATCGGGGCCTCCGACAGAGTGATCCCCTTTCACCTTTATTTACTTTGGTTATGAAATATTTCACATGCCAGATGGATGTTGCGGTACACTGGAAAAGAATAGTTCCACTGCACAAGAATATTGCTCCTATAGTCAGTGTTTTAAAATTTGGGCTAAGCGTCTGCCTAGGCGCTAGGCGTCGGCCTACCGCACCGAACACCCCCTGTTCGGCGGTCCTAGGCGCTAGGCGGCCCTAGACGGGCTTGTGCGGCGCTTAGGCGGCATGATCGGCCTGTTTTTGGATTTTTTTTGATCTTTTTGAAATATATAAAGAATATAGTTTCTTTTATATATATATATATTGGAAAAAAGGTAATTTTATTTATAAAATCAGCTATTACATCTCATGTACAATTTAAATCATGGTATTAACATCGAATTCGATGTTGTGCAGGGATACCCAATTGTGAAGTCCTCAAGCCTTTAAAAATGTGTTGGTTGCGTTCTTTCCGGATGTGCCAAGTGGTCGCTAACACTCACCCGAGCTGTTCTGAACCAAGAATTTCCTCTTCCCCGTAAAGATGATATATCCACTATCTATCTGTGCATATCTCTGTCACCCGCTACTTGTAATTTAAGACTTTTGCATTGATGTACCCATATCTCCCAAGTGTAATGACAATGAAAATATGTGATTGAATGACTCCGGGCTCTGCAAGCATCGCTGACACTCTTGGTTGTTTATTTGTACTCCACACCGTGCTAGCCGGTCGACCGTGAGTAGCCTACCACGGAGTGCTTTCATCATGTTACGCTGCATCTTTCCGGCCACCCTCTTTACCCAAATAAACTCCGTGTACTCTTCTCTCGACCCCTGCGGTCGAACATGCTCAAACGCCGTTTGGAAATTAAACTCACCCTCCACAGAAACATCCCTGGTCCATTCATCGCTAGCTTTAGTTGTGTCAATTGTTATCTCCCGTATTTGTGCTGCGTAGTGTCTGCAAGTGGGTGGTTCAGTAACTGCCATTGCCCATCTCGGATGAGAGCAGACACCATTTCGTTTCGACCCACCAATGTATATGTTTGCCATCCTTCTCTCTCAATGAGACTTGTGGTCGATCCATGGATCCATCCACAAGTGTGTTCCTCCCATCCCCAAAGCTCCGCAATATAAGTGGTTGGATGACTGGTTTTGTACAAAGAATCGTCTTATATGTTACTGAATAATTATTATCCACTTGTTGGCACCATAACTTGGCCTCCTTTAAGTATCTGCCTTTCATCCATTGTGCCCATAACGAATGCCCCAATGTAAACTTCCACGTAAGCCGCATGCAAGCCACTTTTCATAGGGTCCTCAATGACTGCAGTCCTACGCTTTCCTCATCTTTGGGACGACATAGATCTTTCCATGCAATAGTATGTATTCTCCCTACGCCTCCCTCATCTTTGGGACGACATAGATCTTTATATATATATATATATATATATATATATATATATATATATATATATATAAGAGAATTAGATAAAATAAAAAAAATTGTGTATATATATATACATAAAAAAATACTCAAAAATTAGTCGGGTGATTTCATATTAAGGAACCAACCTATGATACAACCGTTAAATTTGGATTGCAAGGTTGAGATTACATATGTATCTTTTAAGTAGATACTCTCACCTTTTAATCTCAGCCTTTCAATCCAAATCCAACGGTTGTAACATATGTTGGTTTCGTAATATGAAACCACCACTCGGCTAGTTTTAGAGCATCTCTCTCTCTCGCTCTAATATATATATATATATATATATATATATATATTATCTATTATTGTATCTAACTTTATATATATACTTTTTGTTATTGTATCTAACTTTTTTATTCTATGTAATATTTTTTATAAGTGTAATATTATTGTATATAACATTATTTTATTATTGTATGTAATATTTTTTATAACATTTCTAGGATTACATAATTACGCCAAAAAGTCGTATGCTCTTGGAAATGGATGATAGTTGGTGGCATGACAAATGTGTTCATATACAAGTTATTATCTATATAGCACTCTAGAGGCGGAACAACATTCAATATTTCATAGCCTTATGGCAATTTTTTTTCAAGATACATATATCTGTCTCTACTACCCTTGTTACCAAAAACCATATCGGGACGATGCTGATAATTATGAACCATTTTAGTGATATATTTGTATTTTTTTCGTATTTGTATTTCTTTTCGTATTTGTATGCTTTATGTAGTTTTTATCTATTGTAAAAAAATATTATTCATGAAATTTAAATGAAGGGATAGACAGTGTCCCAATGAATTTTCTGGCCAAATGAATTTTTGTAGGACTTTAAATTCAAACATGTAAATCTTGTTGCTAACTTTATTTTGGTATTTTATAAAACAAAATAATTGGTGCCATGAGTTGCATTGTAACTGTTTGTAACTATGCATAAAATTAAAATTTTGAACATAATTAAATCTTTATATATATTTTTATAGAAATTTTAAAAGAAAAATATAATCATGGATCTTGCGACTCTTGTCTCGTCCTGCCATTTGCATTGTTTTAATTTTTGAGCATTAAGTTTATCTGTCTCTCCCTTTATGCACCTTAATTCGTCAAAATTGAAACCTATAGAACAATATAAGATTCAATTACTAAGAATATAATGAGAGTATGATTATAAAAATATGTAAAGAAAGAAAATTTATATACCATAGGTAAACCAATCAACAATAATGATTATTGTTTCATTTAATTATAATAAAAGAGCTTCTAACGCCTTTTCGTCTATCCACTAGCGTTGCACATCCTAAGTGCATGAAATATTTGTCCACAAACTTGGGTCAGTACTCAGCTTGTACTGGTGAGCGGGACGAACCCACTCGCCTAAATCAATACTTGTTTATTAGGGGCGAGCATGCATTAAAATGATCTTCCTATTAAGAACTAAGTGAATTCAGTTCATATCAGATGCATGTTTTAGAGAAACAATAACGTTAAATCTGTATAGCACATCGGTCACTTACTCAACCGATGTACACCTTCCCTGCACAGAACACAAGTATACTTACCATCTGCACACGACAATAGATTAGCATATGTTCTATCTATATGCGGTCATTGGTGTGATCGACACCATAGGACTTATCCATGACATTGCGGCGTGCCCTGTCAGCCTGGGTAGCAAGCCTTGCTGAAGGTCTTGCAATGCATCATGACTAGCACGATCAAATATTTTGCCCCGGATCGATACGGTTCCAGTGCCCCGGAATACCTTTTCGAGAAAATGCCAAACCTTGTGCACAAGTTGTCCTAGACCATGCAAATACTGAACAGTTCAAATATCATACAATGCATGAGATGAAATAGAAGAAGTAAAGCAGCAATATATATACTTATGCAACGGTTCATATTTTCTCAAAGCCGTATTCCAATTTTGGTGTCTCGTGGGTCCAAACTCTCCGAGGCACCAGACGACAACCAATATTTCAGATGCCGCATTCCATCAGGCAGTTCCTTGGTTTCGAACCACAATTGCTCGCTTTATTGTGAATCTCGTGTTTAGATTGTGTACATGAATATACAAGTTAGTCTACAATTTTCATGTTCCTTTCTTAGCGGCTGACATGCGTTGTGGCTAAGGATTTCCTAGGTGTTCAGTCGAGCATTATGGATTGAATGTTTGAAACATTAGGGATATGGGCGTGAAGAAGTAAGAAAGAAGGGTCTGAACCATCCACCGATTAAGGAAAGTGCTGAAAGAAGGAGTCCCGCCTAGCGACGATCAAGCGTCAGTTAGGCAGACCTGCAATAACACGAGCACCGAGTTAGAATCCTTATGCCTATCATTCCTTCCGAAATCTCCAAGAACCAAATCTCCAAGTGAGAAAGCCAACAACGAAAACCAAGCAAATCAAAAGCAACACCAAAACAAAATCCCAAAGCGACATCAAGAAAATCAAGCAACAAAATACGAAAACTATTGGACTCGTTTCAATAGAGACCTATCCATGAGTTGGAAATGATCATCGTATTTTGTCCGTGGCAAGAGGATGCCGACGATTCTAAACACCAAGCTATGACTCAGACAGACTAGCCACAAGCCCAATTATTTAGTGCACATCCCGGTCGGATCGGGATTTGAGGCACTACAGTAATAATGGCTTTTGACATCCTCGACTGTTGTTCAGATGTCAGATTCATCGCATTTAATGCTCGGGGGAAAGCAGACACGCGATTTGTGCGCCTGTCTTTGTTGACGAAAGCAGCTTGAAAGTGCGCCATCCTTTGAAACAGAGAGAAAGTGTGCCATTTTTTACCTACTAATTTTATTTGTAGGAAAATGCGCTATCTTCAAGAGGCATACTTTTTATGCTTCTACAATGACTTCTTGAAGTCAGGTATAGTTATAAAACTCCCAAGTCTCAACTCGAAGAGTATTGGAGACAAGTTCTACAATCTCATCATAAATCTCAAAGTCGCCGTCAGAATAATCATGCATCATTGCACGACCTTCAACCTTAAGGCCCAGAATGTGATAGACGTCATCCAGAGTAATCGTCATCTCCCATGCTGGGAGATGGAAAGTGTCAATTTATGGATGTCAACACTCTACGAACACGGATATGAGTGCATTGTCCACTATCTTTTATACGAGTATTTAGACAAATTTTGTAAACTGGTGGGGGTAATTTTTGCCTTGACGGGTTCCCCCAATTTGTCGAAGCCCCATGTATTGCACTTCTTTTTGTGGTTGATGATCGTTAAGATACGCGAGCTATCCTGAAAATTAACCAAAAGAATGAAAGTATAAATATAGATACAAATTATACAAAATAAAAGTTAAATTTTAATGAAGTAATGAACTTGCAGGATTGTTCCATATTTGATATGCAATATGGTTATCGATCAACGACAATAGAGAACAACCGTGTGGATGTGATGGCTCGGCTAGAAGTGGCGTGATGGCTTGGCTGGATCAGAAGGTCCCCCAACATCGTCACCTTCTTTGTTGACAATAGGTACCTCATTATCAAAGGAGGAAGAAGGAGGGGGACTAGTAACCAGTTTCTTGGACCTAGTTGTACTCGATCTTGTTCCACGTCTTCTAACTTGAGAGTTTCCTTTTGGTCCTATTATAGTTATTGGTCTCTCAAGTTGATGCATCTTGCGAGTCGGTTTGGTTGAAGAGTTGTTGATAATAGTGAACCGATTCATCTTTGATCTCCTCCACTGCCGATATAGTCCGCCCGTGTTCATCAATGAGTTTATTGACACTATTTCTATGCTGTCTTGTACGGATAATGTCATAAAAAAATTTAGAACATCGATCCCCATCCTTCAACCAAGAGCATTTGGCACGTTGTGCTAGTTGGACTTCTTCCTGGAGTAGTAAAACTTTGACTTCCTCTTGAAGTCGCCTTTCATGTATAGCCAGCAATGGGTTTGAGGCATGGTCTGCAATAGCTCTTGTGTACTTCACAGTTCAGCCTCTTTGTCCCCCAAAATCTGCCGTGGATGACGCTTATTCCAGCGCCTCAGGCTCTGTTTAGTTGCTTTGAGTCGCTGTGTGAACCTGTACTGCCGGTTCCCGCTGACCCAAGTACTAAGACCTTCATTAACGACTTCTATTTAGCCTGGAGCACCCACATATGCGTTGTTGAACCGAAAAAGCTTGTTATGCCTTGCCAGTTCCTCAATCAGTTGGACCAAAATCGGTGAGTGATCGCTGGTTAATGGAGCAAGTTCCTTCGCTTTGGCCGATGGAAATTTTTTGAACCACTACTATTACCAATCGTCCGATCCAATTGACAAGCTATTGGATGATTGGTCGTCTTATTATTCCATGTCCATTTGTGACCCGCTCTTTCCAAGCATTGTAGGCTCGCCTGCAACATACAGTTCTAAAAGTAGGTCAGGATATCATTCGAGACTCTCCTTCCCCCGACTTTCTCGTGACTAAACAACATGGCGTTAAAATCGCCGCATAAAAGCAAAGACATGCGTAGTTGTGAGTAAGCTATGGCGCTCAGATGAATAATCTTTCCATAGCGCATCTCGATGCCGTCGGTGGTTATGTCCGTAGACCGCTCCAAAAATAAATTGGAACCCACCTTTATTGGTGAATTCACATGCAATAAGTTGGTCCAATGAGTGTATGACTCGTCCCGACCATATGCTCAAGTCCCAAAGGACCCAAATTTTCGTCAACGAACTCTGGCTCAAGTTATTGACCTGTGACCAATTGGATGGAGTCCGCCTTGATAATTTTCTGAATGATCTGATCTCTCTCCAGAAGTGCAACAATAGAACTTTGCGTCCTTCGTATTTCTCCCCTAATCTCTCGCCACCTCCCCAGGAAATTTGCCCCTTTCGTGTTTCACGTTAGGACAGACATTAGTTTGGATCAGTCTGACCTTGCACATCCCCCAAACTCACCGCAAGGTCATCGGTGAATTCAACCTGCATATCCAGCTCTTGTCCCTCCGTGCCTCTATTGTGGTCCTCTTTATCCCTCAGTAGGATAGTCCACCGCGGATTGTCTGTACAAGTATCTACACCAGTCGCCACATTCGACTTGTTTAGTTCCTGCCCACCTCCTGCCTTTGCTGCTAGTATCTTGCCTTTCTTCCTTGCATAGTTGACAATTGGGGTTGTTTTCGTCGTCCCTTCTAGGACTTGAACGGCCGAGCGAACCTGACTTCTCGTGGTCATCATATGCATCTCACCCTGACTACTATGCCCACGAGACTTGATCGAAGACCATAGATACTGTCCGCTTACCGGCAACACGATCCGCTACAATCCCCTTTATCGGTGAGACTACAATCGCCAATCTTTGATCGCTAGCATCCCGTTCACCCTCCGCAGGCCGTTCGACTGTGCTAACCTCCTCGCTCATGTGTTCAACGCCCCAATTATGTTGTGCCTCCCTTTGTCTAACCTGAGTAGCTTGCCCTTCGTTTCTTTCTTCCGCAGCACCCAAAGGACATACTCGACGCACATGGCCAAAACAACAGAAACGAGTACAGACTGGCGGAACCCATCCGTACTCCACGATTTGGGAGTATCTCTCCTGAAGGCAGCTCAAACTCGATATACTTAGGCAGTACTGTAGATGTATCTATCTCGACAAAGACCCTAGCGTATGACAGTCTAGCTTGCTTCTCTGTAGCGACATCAGGTTTGATCCGTCTCCCTATCAAACTCGCCATCTTCATAAACAATGGAGTGTCCCAATACCATATCGACAACTCTGGAAAGCGGATCCATTCTGGAACGGTGTGCAATATATCTTTCTCACATTTAGTTTCCGGAGTCCAATGGTTTAGGATAATCAGGCGCCCATCAAACATCCATGGTCCCCCTTGCAGGATTCTCTCCGCGTCTTCTCGTAATCCAAACCTAGTGAAGAAAAAGCCGTTCTCCCTTCAGAATATTTTCATGCTGCTACGAGACCGCCCAACGCGATTCACATATGCTCTGATCCGACTATAGAATGGTCTATCGCCGAGCACATAGAAAATCAGTATGTTTTGCCAACGACTTGCAGTAACGCTCAACTCTTCCTTGGTGAATACTGCAACCCTTTGTTGGTCGCTTAATATCTTCGGGGCAATATATCTCATCGGAGCATTGGCTTCTGACATGTTTGATTTACAAATAGAAGCCCAAGATTTGCCACTTGTCCCTGCCGTCGACTGTTGTTGCGTAGGTGTGCCTTGTCTCGCTTGTCCTCTTGCGTGGACTTGTGAAGTGCCCACTTGAGGACCCGTGTAGTACTGAGGGGTCCCCATGCCCTGTCGTTGTGTCCCTCCTTCCACGTCCCACCTCTTGTCGGTCACCCGCGATTGGACTGAGGTCGAGTTCTTCGGTCCCCTCCTTGATCGATCGGCTAATACAGTTGCCGCTCCTGTCCCTCTTTGTGTCCTTATCTGACCATCCGCAGCTGAGATCCGAGTCGTCGTTTTATTCAACTCACCTATCCGTCTCGCCTGTGAGTTTCTGCCCCGGTTACGCCGGCCAATCGTGGTCCAACCGCCCTTGTCTTCACTACCCAATGCCATCGCGTTGAAGATCATCCCTGGATTACCGCCCTCGTGTGCTCCAGGGTTCCAGGTCTCACCCTGAAACCCTAGATCCCCCTGACGTCCGCCGTTTGCATCTTTTTTCTCTTTACACCTATATATATCTATATATATTATTCTCATATATATATATATATATATATATATATATATATATATAATATCCGCCGCCTAGGTGGTCTAGGCGCTAGGCGCTAGGCGGACCTCCGGCGCACCGATTCCGTCTAGCGATTTTAGAACATTGCCTATAGTGTCGCATCTTATATATGCCGATGACCTATTAGTCTTCCTAGTTCCTACTTGCAAGGGGCTTTATAGCTTGATACAACTTATGACGGAGTTTGGCTTGCTGTCAGGGCTTCAGCTTAACATAGATAAGAGCAAAGTCTATTTTAGTATGCACTGCCACAATCAGAAGGAACTCAAAGACATACTCCAAATAGAAAGAGGGCTTCTACCTGTAAAATACTTAGGCTTACCGGTGTCGGTGAATTATGCACATGTACATGAATGCCAATCTTTGTTGGAGTACGTTTAGGAAAGAATTGAGGATGGCAAGTCCAAACTGTTGTTCGGAGGGCGAATCGAACTAGTGCGATCGATTGTAATAGCCATTGTGCTATTCTGGCTTCAAACTATTATATTCCATGTGTCCATTATCCGAAAATTTTACAGGTGTTCTGCTAACTTTATTTGGTGAGGAGGAATACATTCGATTGCTTGGAAAGATCTATGTCGTCTGAAAAGGGAAGGAGTAGGACTTAGATCTCTATTCACCCTTCGGGACGTTGCTAACTAGGACTTACTTGGAACTTCCTTGAAGGGAGATCGTTACGGGCTGCATGGATGCAGAATCGGTATTTGAAGAAGTAAAATTTTTGGGTGCATGCTCCGAATAACTACTTCTCAATTACATATAAAACTATTATGTCTTACAAAAGTAAAATAAAGTCGTTAATTATCCGACAAATTGGTAATGCAGCTGATACACATCTTTGGTTGGCAATGAAGCTGATACACATCTTTGGTTTGATCCGTTGCTAGACCATCATAGCCTCGTAGAGCGAATGGGTTGGAAAATGTTCGTTACCATGAGACGGGACGAGAAAGTTAGTAGACTAATCCGAAAAGACACCTGGGACACGAGACATCATCCAATTGGACGTTGGAAACAAGATAACATTATCAATGTCCGATTTGCTCCAAACAAGGGCAAAGATGCATGGGTCTGGGAAGGGTCTCCAAACGGAAAGTTTAACTTTCGACTGGCATACGATCATAGCTGAGTGGCTTTCCCGTCTCTCCCTTGAAAAGAATTCATCTGGGTTAGGACTTGCTACTAAAATGCAATTGAATATGCTAAAAACTTTCAAAGAAAAATTACTCACCATGGATCGATTAGCCAGATTTGGAGTTCAAGTGCAAGGACATGGTTACAAGCTATGTGTACAACACGAAGAATCATTGCTACACTTATTCTTCAATTGTGATCTTACATAGGATATTTGGAATGCTCAATGCTCCAAAATGAACATAGTCACGGGTGCATTGAGAGACTTGTAAGCTCAAATTGAGCATATTTTCAATCTTCGAAGAACATGCGTATATTTGAAGACCTAACTACCTTCCTTATAGGAATCTTGCACAATATTCAGTATGATGTTAACTGTATGACTTAAACGAGTTGTAGGTGTATGTTTACAATTGTGTTAGCATTGTAACTTACCAAATCAATAAATAAACTACCTTTTTCAATATATATATATATATATATATATATATATATATATATATATATTCGAAGAAGGTAAATATTATTCTGGCCCGACAACCAATCCTGACCCGAAGGCCTACAAACCCAGCCCGGAAGCTCCACACCATCACCGCACCACGACTGCACCCGCATCCGCACCACACCCGCTCCTGGGCCGCACCACATCCTCCTCACTTAATTCCCCCTAAAGGGAATTAAAGCGCTTCCCCTGTTGCTCGAGAACTAGCAACCTCCTGTGGGGGATGTGCCTCACTCTACCCACTTGAGCTAAGGTCCTTGGCTATATATATATATATATATATATATATATATATATATATATATATATATACATAAACTTAAAATTTGAGGGGGCGCAACCGTGACCCCTCGGCACCACGTGGCTACGCCACTGATTAAGACCATATATTTGATATGTGCATTTGCTTTGAGAATTTAACATCTGAAGCTCAAACCGTACATTTTTCAGGATGTTGAGACATATCATAGAATAGTACTGATTAAATTGTCATGTGAAAGTTCATGAATTTTTGTCACTTGTGTTTGGGATTTTGTTATATCTGATTAGGCCATTGCTTGGGGATAGATTTTTGGTCCCCTACTACGGACGGATTTTTTGGCTGATTGATTTCTTATACTTGGTTTTGTAGTAAGTATTTACTTCTTGGTATCATTAGCCAATTATTGTCATTTTACTATTTTTTTGTAGAGGATAGACTTCCTCTGGAAGGAGTGTTTGCAGAGGATCTCGACTGGTGGAAGACTTGGCATGATGATGTAGTCATGATTGTGGTGAGGAATGATGTCAAGGGACTAATGGATGCAATACTAAGGCTAGTATTGCAATTGAAACCAAGCATCACATCTTCATGGTGGGCAAAACATGTAAGTGTTTAGTCACGGCTGAACAGCATTGAAGGTGGACTCTCGTATCTTATTTTTATTAATTTTCAATCACATTTTTATCATGCTCGAGTTATACTTGCATATTATTTTCTTCTCATATGCATTAACATCAATGGTTCCTCATCTCTACTTGAGAATAATTTACATGGATATGTTTAATCTTGTAAATTTTTGAGCTGGCATCATTCTTTACTCTCTCACACTCACTTTTTCAATTATATGCTGTTTGTGTAACTTTTTCTTATGGGATAACTAGATAATTTGACTCTATGTCGATACTAATATAACGCCAATGAAATCATATAATTCACATGTAGGATCCCACAAAGCCAGTGTCTGTGAGAACGGAAAGAGGTTTTACTCTGTAAGTGTTACTATGATGTGGGATCACACAAAGTAATAGCTTGTAAGTTTCTCTCTACTAAAGCCAGGAAATCCTCATGAGTGGACTAGACGATCCAACCATATCATCTCCACAACAGTAGATAAGATATGTTTAAACAAGTAAATGTCAGGAAGCATGTTGGACAATGGGGTAGCAGGTCCCCAGCCCTCTTGAACCATGAAGTTTGAAAGATCATTGAGTTCTCGTATTCTCTTCACTGCAGAATATTCTAACGTGTGATATATTTTGGAAGAACGAAAATATGGAAGAGATCACATTACCACCGGTGGAACATTACCTCCATTTACTGGTTGGAAAATATGTTATCATGTTATGTCATTAGGTAGGCTAGGACATTTGGGACATTTAGAAATTAGAATTAGATAGAACATTTAGTATATATAATATTGTTATCTGACACTATATTGTTATTGTTATCTGACACTTTAAAATGTCAGCGACATGTCTCCGACATTTAATAACACAAACCAATATGAACTGGACATCCGAACTATAACCTTGGTGTTAATACACACTAAAAAGGAAAATAATGGATTGATAGGATCTATTACATCAATGCTTAGAAATGATAGCTGCCCTTTAGGATGGATTACATCAATTCTTGGAAATAATAGCTGCTGGTGGCTATAGTAGCAAGAAGCACATTCCACTGAAGCGCATGCTTGATGTGCACCATTAAATGCAAATTATAAGCAATTTACCCAAATAGAACAAGCTTCATGTCTTAGAGCAGATTTACCAAACCCAAACAATTTGCATTTGGGAACTTTCGTTCCTAATTGCAGAACTTTTCATATTAGCAGGAAATATTGACGTCTTGTTTGTTCTTTTCCCTTTTCATTCTTTCTTCCATAAGGTTTAGTGTTCTAGGTAACCTTGTCTTAATGCTTTACCCCTTAAATACATAGGAAATGCAAGGTCATTGCTTTGGAGGGAACTGAAGCTTGCTCTGTAGGTAGCTTTCTAAAACTTCTTTAACATGGGGGCTTGTTTTCATATTGGTTCTACTGTTCTGGACTGTTACCCTACTTTTGAATTGATACATTTTATTAAAGTCTGAACAATATTTTAATTGATTTAATAGGAAACTCATAAAAGCTATGTTGCACAGACGAATTATGACACGACACATTAAGGACACAGTAACACGGATGTGGCACCCTATGTTGGTGTGTCCTAGTCTATTTTGGAGTGTTCGATACGTGTCGCTGCCACATTTTTGGATTGTCCGTGCTTCCTAGCATAAAAGTCATCTAATGATGAATTTGATTAACTCAGCCTTCAAGTTTTCAAGACAACACTATAAATTAGTGAGAAATCACCTGCTCATCCAAAGGAGTATACTTCAGTTTCTTAACTTCGTTCACCTAAATAACACTTGGGTATCTGATATAGGTTTGACTTACTTTATTATCGGCTTCAGCACTAACTTATTGGGATGTGAGTTATGCTGTGGTGCATGAAACCCAGTCATTATGATTCATGTCTCATGATGCCATTAGTTTGGTTACCAACTTATGCGTAGTTGTGATTTCCTATTTCAATTTGAGAAGGCAAGATCCCTTTCTACTTATAACATTACATATAAACGGTTGTTAGACTATGATATTATCTTCTAGTGGATTGCTATGTTATAGATAAGTTGGATTGAGCTATCCTTCTTTTTTGATGAATATCCCTTTTTCTTTGTTGCATAGTTATTATGTTATGATGAGTTTTTAGTCAAAATTTGGCAGAGTGACGGTTGGAAGAAACGTCTTAAGCTTGCGGGAACAATACGGGAGGCAACTTTACTTGTGAAGGATCTGCGGGACAATGCAATTAGTTGGTCTAGTGCTCGAAAATTGTTCTCAGGTCGGTAAAATATTCTTTGAACTTCAGTTTTTTTTTTCAAATCTGTCAGCTTATAAATTATTTAGAGAATTGGAGACGAGTTTTTGTTGATCTTTTAAATACATCCTCCCATACCAATCTTTTAACATTACTCCCCAGTTGTTTTCATTCTAATTTTCAACCATCCTTTTTTTACATGTACTTAATTTATTTTTCTATTCTAGTGCCAATGATGCCTCTATGCATGATACACATGCTTTCTTTGTTTTATTATTCTTTGAACTTGTTGGAATAAGGGGATCGGAATAGCGGTTCCACATAACGAAAATTTTGCTCAAGATTTAACCCCAATTTTGGTTATGTTTTAGGATTAGTATCCTAGGATCTCTAGGTTATTTGAGTCAACCTTTAAGATGTAGTCAAAGATTCAGGCTATATTGGTGGATTGAGTCAATAGTCTATCTTCCATATTGAGTCTTTGTATTCTTAACTTGTTTACAAACTTAGGAGTAGCTGCCATCCCTGCTCCTCTATCCCATGTTTACCACCTTACATAAACATGGTATTGGAGCCATAAAAATCACAATGATGTCAGAGCCATCAAAAACAATATGGTAAGGGAGCGCGACCAACAACTCTCGAAGGAGAGACAAGCTGTCAGTCTCTTCAGGTGTTTCTTATCTCATTATCATGGCATGTATCACACTTCTTTGAAGAGTAGGCAAAATGTGGAGGATGAAGAAGTGTTCTTCCATGAATATTTATTGAAAAAACATGAAGGGTTAAAATAAAGCAATCAATATGAAGGCGAGTGGAGGGAGGCATGATAGATGCTTTTGGCTGATCGAATACTGACTTGCATGGCGTCTTTCAACAAATTGAGGAGTTGGGTTTTTTGTTTGCAATTGGTTGAAAGAACGGAAACAAAAGTTATGATATATTTTTATCCTTTCTAGCCTAGGGCTATGGGTTAGCCTAAGAGAGCCAATGTTTAAGCTGGACCGTGGGCCAGTCTCTGGGCAGCTGGTTGATGCATTGCTTAATGATTTTTTTTCCGCAATACAATGTTCAATTTGACATGTTTCCTTATATTCCCCGAAGGAAGTCTACATGAATGAATTTTGACAAATTAATCTTTTTGTATTTTCTCTTCAAATTATTATATTTAGACTTTTCTGTTTTAGGATAAGATTGACCATGATTTTTAACCATACTTCACTTGCGAGGAAGTACCAAAAATAAAAATTATATTGTAATCTCAAAGTTGTAGATGCAAGTGCAACCCTTGTACAACTTGAGGGGGAGTGTTGCAAATAAGCGACGCACTCCACGGTACCAGAATTTTGGGTCCAGTCAGAATGTTTTGTCAATACTAATTTTGCCGTGTTTTAGGATTATTATCCTAGGATTTCTATGTTACTTTACTTAACCTTTGAGATTTACTCAAGAAACTCTTTGTAGATCGAATCAATACTATAGTTCATATGGAGTTTTCCTTTGTGTTTTATTTCATTTCTTTATTGAATATATCTTTGTATACTTGACTTATTATAGATAAGAAGAAATTCTCCTATAGAGAGTATGATGGTTTTATTTTCTCTACAAATTTAGGAATAGCCTCCATCTCTTCTCCTCCATCTGCCACGTCTGCTGCTATCCATGTAAAAAAATGTGGTATTCAACATGTATCAAAGCCATGATAAACAACAAACTTATGTATTATTCATATAATATTTGAATTATTGCAGTTGAATGTTTCGTCTTTGTAAATATTTGTTGTTGTCAGGGCTAACTCTCATGCAGTTGGGGCTTGGTCCAGTGCCCAAAGCCAAATAATTCTTTAGTTCAAGCTTCATATTTTGAGGTACTTTGATCTTTTGACAATTGTGGAGGCCAAAGTTTGAGTGGAAGGCTACCACACACATACACATGCATGCACACCCACTTGTAACTAAATGACATACAGATCTATATACTAGATATTAATTTATTAAGTGCCGAGTCTTAGAAATTCAACCATTGTGAGAAGTTTGATGTCTGCCAGGTCTCCTTCCAAGAAGAAAAGAGAACATGTTGATGAAATGTGGCAAGTACTCAACGAAACATAATATACAAACTTTTATTATCAAAACTATTTCCTTATAGACATGTGGGAATGACTAATGAGAATAACCTGCCGACTAGTCATTAGTCTTCTTTTCATCCACTACCAAAATTTCTGATCACCATGTTTCTGCACATTTAGTTCTACAAACTAGAAGCAATCAGAGAATCTGATTGGATGCCGAGTAACTTCTGTTTACAGTTGCATGGGCCATCGTATACTACTAATTACTAACAAATAAAAGTATTTTCCAAGCATATCTTCATGCACCACCTACCCTTAATTTTTTGAGAATAATTCATCCTGGATCCAAGTAAATTGCTAAGAATCTAGTATGTGATTTATTGTGTTTCTTCTTCAAATCTCAATAATTAGTATCTTGTAATTGTTTGTTCCGATAATTTATGTGCTAGCTCTTTTTGGTATGCTTAATTTGTGTAATGTTGCTGCTGAATTGTTAGGAAGCTCTGAGATGTGTCTACCTTTCTTTTTGGGTGCAAACCAGTTTCAAACTGAAATATACCAAACTCTTCAAACTTCTAAGTCCAACAGAAATATAGGTCTAACATTGTCTAAGTGATTCAGCTTTATTCACCCCCTCCCATGTCTGAAAGCATAAAAATGCTCCTGTTTAAGTGCGAAACAGCAAGCCAAAAGAAGTTCCACTGTATGTGGAAATTTACCTTGCAGAAGGAAATAGTCTGATGTTTCAACTTACAACACACTCTAGACTTCATATAAGCTTGATGTGATGGAGAACCCTATGATATTTGTGTCCAATTAAGTTAATGGATCCTCTTATTCCATCTCCAGTCAATCCAAGTTAATTGTTCTCTTTCCCTAACGATAATTTAAGGATATTAGAATCCCCATCGAAGCAGTTCCTGTTTGTGTTTGTACGAGTTAGAGATGACATTAGTATTATCACGAAATATCGAGAAGGTGGAGAGGGACTATCTGACTAATTATTGACGTGTCTCATGAATCAACATAAAAAACTCAATTTTTAACCTGTAATCTGATTGATGGCTTATTTTTTATTCTTAAAGAAAAATTATTAGCTGCCAAAATATTAAGTCATTTCAGCTTTTTTATTTTATTTCCGGTAGTTGTGGTAACATCGAGAGTGATAAGTAGCATTCTGTAAAGGAACACCTCTTATAAATTTGTCTATAATGAATCTGCATTCTGCACCACAAAGTATCTTCGGGTGTATACCCTAAAGAGATCCTCTTGTCAGAAACACATCCTATGATAATATCTATGTATTTGTTTTATATGTAATCATTGAAGGTACAGCTACTGGTAGCTAGTGATGTACTAGTATTCTACTATAGTTTAAATTGATGATACGAGCTTATGTTGGTAAGCATGATTTCTGATTCTTTTGGTGGTTCAAAATACAATTAGTAATCAGTCTGTATCAGGCTGAATGAGTTTATCTGTTTCCTAGTTGTAGATACCGGTCATCATCCAATTATACTTATTTATGTTGAGCAGGCATAGCCTTTATAATTTATTTGAACGTTGTATCTCTAGTAATCGCAAGTAATGTAATTGCTTCCTACCTAATATGATGATATTTTTTCCCACAGAGAACACGGGTGCTTCTGATGGTGATTGCTCCCAGCATGAAGATAAGGGTCTGGATTCTGCAAATGATGAAAGACCCAATAGGTCACTAAAGCTATCTGGTCGATGCCATGATGTTAACATTCCTTCTTACAATTTACGGAAGTGCTCAAAATCGTATGTCTCAAGGCTGCCTTTCATGTTTTTTTAAAAAAAAATTAAATGTTTGGAAGCAAAGTACAATTATAGAGTAGTTTATCTATGCCCATTTTTTAAGTTGCTAGGTCTAAAGGATCCATTATATTTTATTAGTAGCCATAATTTTATAATAGGCTATAATTTGTGATGTTAACTTTTCAGGTCTATCTCATCTGTGCTTCCAAGTTCAACAGGTGAATTTTATTACTGGATAAAACCAGTGCATTTAAGTACAAATTATGTTATCTGGGTTTCTTGATGGCTACTTGTCATCGTGTCAGGAAAATCCAATCATAGAAAAGATTTGTCTTTTTGCATGATCATCATTTTGTTAGGAAGAAACCTTCAGCAGTTGAAATCTCATGACATTCTTCTAATATCAGTTCTTCCTAAAATGGATGGTTGCAATATTCTCAGTGATACTTCTTATTATTAAATCTGTCCTTATGATTTCACCAGCCTGCTATAATTTTTTTTTTTCACTTCCAGACATTATGCTGATATTGTGATACTATGTTTAAGGTGTGCTCTCTCTTGTTTCAGGCAATCTGCCTGTTGTTGCATGTCGCAGGTCAAGTCGGCTGAAGAAAGTTACAGTTGAAATGTTAAGCCCAAAGAATTCTACTGGAGATGAGGTATGTGATCATCATCTTTGGAGAGGTCATGGCTTCTGTGAAATAACCATACATCTTGGCTATTTGTTAAATAGATCAACCCTGAGCCCCCATTTTCAGTTGTGCCTTCAACATCATGTTCAAATGAAGGTGACAAACAAGACTCTGCCCCCCAATGTCCCAACAAGTTGAGTAAGAGGAAACACACTGACAGGTAGTATGCTGCCTGTGGTTATATGGTTCTGACACTTAAACAATTTCCAATGTTATGTGAGTTCATTTGCTCTCATCTCTTTCAGAGATGTTACAAAAGATCAGGGTTTGGCCAAGGGTGGAAATTCAACTCAGCCTAACAAGAAGGGAGCATCTAGCAATTCCAATTTTGTGCACCTTATTGACGGGGACACAGGTAATCCTTGTCAAGTTTTAGATTTTTCATTTTCGAGTAACTAGCACAGAGAGTGACAATCAGTGACCTTCATTCAAACAATTTTCTATATTACTTATTTGTCATGTAATTTTAGACCACAAATTTTCTCTGTTAAGATTAATTAGATTAGATTTAGGATTAGATTCTCCTCCTATATGGATCCATATTTCCTCTCCTACTTGTATCTGGATATCTTCTCTCCTACTCCTATCTCTCTGTCTTCTCTCCTATTCTTATCCGGATATGGATACCTTCTCTCTCTATATATATATATTCGTAGTTGTATGACTTTTTACATCATCCAATAATAAAATCAATATTGTTGATTTGTAACATGGTATCAGAGCCTAGGATTTCAGATAATCAATATTGTTGATTATCAAGTAATTCTCCGCTCTCAGCCTCCTCACCAAGGCTGTCTAGTCCCTTCGTTCAAGGGCAAGCAAGTCGTGCCAAAGTTTTTTTTACTCATCATTGTTTTTTTTCCCACTTGCGCAAGCAAGCGGCCGAAGTTTCCATCTCATGTTTCCGTTTCGTTGTGTTCCCCAAGCACCAGAACATCTGAAGCATTCAAAGCACTCAACAAAGCCTACCACAAGCAACAGGCCCATAATATAGCTGTTAGAGTTATTTTATTTTGTTATTTATCATATGAGGGTATAAAAGTAATTGTGGGTGTATTGCATATCAATATAAATAGACATGAGATGCAACCTAAGGTTTTAGGCCCTTGCAATCTCCTTTCTCATATTCTCTCTTCCCCTACTTCCCCTTCTTCTCTCTATCTCTAAACTTAACTTGGTATCAGAGCATATATTTGTAAGTACTGTACATCCCATCCCCGACAGGGCCGATCGAACTGTTTTTCGTCTACTTTTCATGATTCGCCGTTCGTCGTTCGTTGTTCGTGGTCGTTCGTGGTTCGTTTATGAGATCTAGGGTTTCTACAGATCTCCGTTGGTTATTCGTCGTCGGTTGAGGTTCGTTGTGAGATCTAGGGTTTCAAAGATCTCGTCTTTCTGTTGCATCTGCAAGTATGGTGGGGACCGAATCTTCTAGCGAGGTTAATAGTGGTGGTGGTAGCGGAGGTGGTTCTCCTTTTACTGTTATTCATAATGATGAATTGGGAAAGTCGATTACAGCGGTGAAACTCAATGGTGCGAACTATCTTGCCTGGTCCAAGTCTATCAAAGTGGTGTTAAGGGCGAAGAAGTTGAAGTTTTTGACCGAAGAACCCCTGCCTGAAACGTCCGCTGAGTATGAAGATTGGATGAGTGCAGATGCATACGTTATGTCGTGGTTGTGGCATAGTATGGAACCACATATCGCTGCTAATTTTCAGTGGTGTGAATCAAGCAAACAGATTTGGGCATCTCTGGAAGAATCTTATTCGCAGAAGCGAAACGTTGCCCGTATCTATGAGTTGTACGAGTTATTGTTCAATACAAAGCAAAATGGGAAGCCTGTGAATGAATATCTGGCCTCAAAGAAGGCTTTGTGGGAGGAACTGCTTCAATATCATCATGTTACTACTGATTTGAAGGAAGCTCGGAGACAGAAGGAAGAGTTTCATGTTTCACTCATCCTAGCCGGCTTGGATCCTGCGCTCGAACCTTATAAAGCTCAAATCCTTGCTGGAGAGCAGTTACCTACGGTGGCAGATACTTTCTCCCGTCTCAATCGTTCCTTTCTGGGACAGAGTTCTGTGGTGCCGAGTACTGACTCTTCTGCCCTAGTTTCTAATGCTGTTGGTTGTGGTGGTGGACGTGGTATTGGACGTGGCGGTAGAGATGGTGGTCGTAGTTTTGGTCGAGGAGGAGGCCGTGGTGGTAGAGACAATGGTCGTGGTGGTGGTCGCGGCGGTGGAGGTGGCCGCGGTGGTGGTGGTGGCCGTGGTCAACCACGAAAGTGTAACTATTGTGGAATGCTCGGTCATGTAGAAGACTATTGTTGGGACAAATGGGGCAAACCAGAATATGCACATCAAGTGCATGATGAAAATATGCAGTCCCAGGACACCACTTCTGCTCCCAGAGATGATACTTCGGGTTTCAATCAGACTTCAACGTCCGATACCTCATCTCCATTTTAACAGATCCTCCAGAAGTTGAACGCGCTTGCTAGTACCACCTCCCAACCTACTGCAACCATGACACATATAGGTAATCCTGCTTTTGTGGCAACCCAGTCACCATCCACCTCTTGGGTCATCGACTCAGGAGCAAGCTCTCACATGTCTGGTATAACATCTATCTTTCATAATCGTAGTTCCATGAAACATAATATTATCTTGGCTGATGGGTCTACTCGTCCTGTGCTTGGGAAATGTGTCATTCACCATACTCAATCACTATCATTATTTGATTCATTATATGTGCCTAATTTTCCATTTAATTTGTTATCTGTGAGCCAGTTAACCAAATCTCTTCAATGTTCTGTGATATTTTCTTCCAATTCGTGTATTTTTCAGGACCTCAGGACGAAGAAGACGATTGTTTCGGGACATGAAAAAGATGGACTGTACTACTTGGATCTACCTGGAAAGGCCTTCACTTCTGTTTCTACTTTTCCGTTGCAGTGGCATTATCGTTTGGGACATCCGTCTTTGGCTAAGTTGCGTCAAGTTGTTCCTAGTTTGAGTCATGTTTCTAGTCTTGAATGTGAGGCTTGTCAGTTAGGCAAGCATCACCGTAGTTCCTTTCCTCGTCGTAGTGAGAGTCGTCAATTAGAGTCTTTTGATCTTGTTCATTCTGATATTTGGGGTCCGTCTAGAGTCAAAAGTCCGAAAGGATTTCAGTATTTTGTTATTTTTATTGATGATTATTCCAGAATGACTTGGTGTTATTTAATGAAAGAAAGATCTGAGTTTCCAAATGTATTATCTGTCTTTTATAATGAAGTCTATGTTCAGTTTAATAAACGTATCAAAATTCTGCGTTCTGATAATGCTTTGGAGTATACTCAATCTTCTGTGAACAGTTTCTGTGTTGATCGTGGAATGATTCATCAAACCAGTTGTGTCCACACCTCTCAACAAAATGGTATAGCCGAACGCAAACATCGACACATTTTAGATGTGGCTCGAACTCTCATGTTCAATATGCACGTCCCCAAACAGTATTGGGCATATGCCGTTCTTACTGCATGTTATCTTATTAATCGCATGCCATCATTTGTATTAAATAACAAAGTTCAATTTACTATATTACATACAGATGTCGTACCCTTTTCCTTATCTCCTCGAGTGTTTGGCTGTGTCGCTTTTATTCATAACTTGGAACCTAATCGAGATAAGTTGGCTCCTAGATCTCTGAAGTGTGTCTTTCTTGGTTATCCCCGTACTCAAAAAGGTTATCGTTGTTACAGTCCACAGTCACGCAAATATTATGTCAGTGCGGATGTTACATTCTTTGAGTCTACCCCTTTCTTTCCTCCAGGAGATCGTTGTATTCCTTTTACAACAGATTTGATATCTTCCATACCACTTTCGGTCATTCCTGAATCAATTTCTGTCTCCATTCTCCATTTACAGGTTTATCAGAGATCCAAGGACAGGCCAGTGGTTCTGCAAAATTCAGCCTTCAACCAATCATCTTCCGTGCCTGAGGTTTCTGCTCCCATCACCACAGATCCAGATGATCTTCCTATTGCTCTCAGAAAAAGACAACGCCTTTGTACCACAAAGAATAAGCATCCCATTTCTAACTATGTTTCATTACACCGTGCTTCATCATCTTTTCATGCATTTGCTGTTTCATTGTCTTCTACTTTTATTTCCAAAACTTACAAGCAGGCTATGTCATCTTCTGGTTGGAAAAGTGCAATGGATGAGGAGATGTATGCTTTACATCAAAATCAGACTTGGGAGCTTACATCACTTCCTGTTGGAAAACAAACAGTGGGTTGTAGATGGGTGTACACTGTTAAGTATCATCCTAATGGTTCTGTTGAGCGCCTCAAGGCACGGTTGGTTGCCAAAGGGTATATTCAGACATATGGCGTGGATTATATGGAGACTTTCTCTCCAGTGGCTCGGCTGAATTCAGTTCGGATTCTTATTTCTGTGGCGGTTAATCACCGATGGCCTATATATCAGCTGGACATAAAGAATGCTTTCTTGCATGGTGACTTACAGGAGGAGGTTTATATGGATCAACCACCGGGATATGTTGTAGCAGGAAATAAAAGACTCGTATGTCGATTGAAGAAAGCATTATATGGACTGAAACAGTCACCTCGTGCTTGGTTTGACAAGTTCAGTTCAGTTCTCATTCAGTATGGCTTTCGGCGTACCACATCAGATCATTCAGTGTTTTGCCATTCTTCCTCAGCAGGTATTATCGTGTTGATTGTTTATGTTGATGATATCATTATATCTGGGAGTGATCATGCTGGAATTGCGGACTTGAAGGCCTACCTTAGTCAGTTTCATACTAAGGATTTGGGTCTTCTTCGATATTTTCTTGGAATCGAGGTTGCTCGATCTAAGAAGGGGGTGTATCTCTCACAACGCAAGTATGTTCTAGACTTGCTTTCCGAGACTGGGATGTTGGAGTGTCGGCCAGTTGAGACTCCTATGTATTATCATGACAAGCTTGATGCTGACAGGGGAGAGTTATTTGAGGATGTTGGATATTATAGACGTTTGGTTGGCAAACTTATATATCTTACTGTTACTCGACCAGACATCACATATGCAGTTGGAGTAGTTAGTCAGTTTATGCATGCCCCTCGGCAACCACATTGGGAGGCTATCTCTCGCATTCTTCGATACTTGAAGGGTGCACCTGGAAAGGGTTTGTTGTACAAACCTTCCCAGTTGCTTACGGTGACTGGGTTCAGTGATGCTGATTGGGCAGGCAGTCGCAGTGATAGGAGGTCTACTTCTGGCTATTGTACGTTTGTGGGTGGCAATCTTGTCACGTGGCGTAGTAAGAAGCAGAATGTTGTGGCTCGTTCTAGTGCAGAGACCGAGTACCGTGCGATGGCTCATACAGCTTCTGAGATGATGTGGGTGCAGTCTCTTCTTCATGAAATGGGAATTATGATTCCTATTCCGATGGAGATGTATTGTGATAATCAGTCGACAATGTTTATCGCAAGTAATCCGGTGTTTTATGAGCGCACGAAGCATATCGAGGTGGATTGTCATTTTGTTCGTGATTTGTTGCTGAAGAAACAGATTGTCACTCCTTATGTTCGGTCAGAGGATCAATTAGGTGATATCCTCACCAAACCACTTGCTCGCGGTCCATTTTTTGATTTATGTAGCAAGCTGGGTATGTCTGATCTATATGCTCCTGCTTGAGGGAGGGTGTTAGAGTTATTTTATTTTGTTATTTATCATATGAGGGTATAATAGTAATTGTGGGTGTATTGCATATCAATATAAATAGACATGAGATGCAACCTAGGGTTTTAGGCCCTTGCAATCTCCTTTCTCATATTCTCTCTTCCCCTACTTCCCCTTCTTCTCTCTATCTCTAAACTTAACTATAGCCAAGTGTCGTAACTAAGGAGAAGAAAATATTTTTTAATCCTCAATTTATCCACTCTTCACGGGCCAAAATTGTACGTCGTCGTCTGTGGTCGTCGTCTGGCGCCATATGTGGTCGAAGACATTCAATTTGCTTAGTTAATTTCATTGTAGTTAATCGCTCAACAGAACAATACAGGAGGTCGAAGACACCTTTCCAATAGTACTGCTCAATTTAGCAAAAAGAAGTGCAACAATTTGCTTAGTTGATTTGCTATCCTCGAGCTTAGCTTTTCCTGAAAGCTTCTTAACTACAGGCGGGAATACTCATCAAAAGAAGAAAATAATAAGCACTTTCAGGTTTTCTTTCTTTAAGAAAAAATGCCTTTATCGGAACAGTTTCGAGATTTTCTTCCGACTTTCACATATTTTTTGTTGATTACTTCTCATGATTGGACTGAGGGGGCTGCCTCAGTCCGGACCACTCTACGTGGTCTTCTTCTTGGTCATCTAGATGGTTCTATCCCAAGGCCGACTGAACCCGCCGCTGATGATAAAACAGTGACTCGAAATACTATTCGTGTCGCTCAGGATACTTGGGACGACCACGATGAGCGGATCGTTGCTTTCATCATCTCTTCTGTTGATCGGTCACTTCGTCTAGATCTTGAGGATATACAGTCTGCTGTTTTATTATGGGACAATTTGACTACTCAGTTTGTTCAGTCGAGTGGTGCTCGGGAGTATCGGGTTATCACCTAAGCTTCTGCCGCCAGACAGGGGGGTTACACTATTTAGGAGTTCACCACACTGATGCGGGGTTACTGGCGTGAGCTACTAAAATTGGAGGGTACTGGTCCTGATTTCGTACATGCACGCAATTGTGGGGAACATCGACAGCCTTTTCAGTTTCTCATGGCCCTGCGTCCCGAATTTCAGTCCGCAAGCGATTGGATAATTCAGAATAATACCACTCTAGATGCTGCTATTTCTGAGCTTACAGCTGAGAAGACTCGTCTGTGTTCTCTTTCTACTGACATCTCTAACCGACTTCGGGTTCTGAGACTGTTCTTGCTGCTGCTCCTCGATCTTCGTCTACCGCTTTCAAGAAGACTCGTGCTCCCACTTCTCTTTGTCCTTCATGTACCTATTGCGGGAAGCTTGGTTATTTCGCTGTCGCTTGCTATGTTCGTCAGCAGTCTGGTATGATATGTTGATATGTGCTCACGCCTGGACACTCAGTAGATGATTGTTTTCTGCTTCACCCATATTTAAAAATTCAATTCCTCGAGCGGATGAAGACAAAGGGTTCCTCCTCTCGTTCACCAGTACCTCAGGCTCACATTGATAATAATACTTAGACATTGATAGATATTCAGTATCGTCTTATTCAGTTAGAGATCCATCTTTTGGCGTCCAGTCTGGGTCATAATGCCACGAGGACTCAGAGTGTTACAATTGTGGCAAGAAGGGCCATATCAAGTGGAACTGTTTTGCTTGGAAGAGAGAAGAAGGACGACAAGGGAAAGTAAAGTGAGAACACTACAGCGGCGACCTCGGCACATGGAGGCGACGTGATCATTGTAGGTGATGAGGTAGTTATGAACCTCGTCTGCGATAATAACTCTTGGCTGGTGGACTCAGGTGCTTCAACACGTATCTCACAACATGGCACTATTTGCTACTTACACAACAGGCGACTGTGGAGTATTGAAGATGGGCAACGAAGATGTGTCGAGAGCTGTTGCAATTGGAGATATGCATTTTGGGACGAAGATATGTGCAGTTCTTGTTCTCAAAGATGTCCGTCATGTTCCTGATATCCGTTTCAACTTGGTGTCGGTTGGAAGGTTGGATGACGAGGGTTTCTTCAATCTCTTCGGGAATGATCAGTGAAAGCTTTCCAGAGGTTCGATAGTTATTAACAGAGGAAGCAATAAGTCCAGACTATTATAGAAAGGGAGTGCACATGGGGCACAGGAGGTGAACGTGGCTACTGATGCGTCTACCGAGTTGTGGCACATGCGGCTCAGTCATATCAACGAGAATGGGAT
The DNA here is from genome assembly GCA_036927795.1 of Iris macrosiphon. Taxonomy (NCBI): domain Eukaryota; kingdom Viridiplantae; phylum Streptophyta; class Magnoliopsida; order Asparagales; family Iridaceae; genus Iris; species Iris macrosiphon. Next base: position 68,487,074 of record JAYESA010000016.1, read on the forward strand.
GAGCTACTTGGTGAACAAGAAGGTGATTTCGGGACTAAAGTCTACAAAGTTGGACAGATGCACGCACTCTTTGGCGGAAAAGCAAAATATGGTGTCTTTTCAAAGTTACCAAAATTCGAGGAAGTCGACATTGCTCGAGTTGATTCACTCGGATGTCTGTGGTCCTATGAAGATAAAGTCCATTGGTGGTGCTTATTTTGCGACTTTTATTGATGATTGTTTCATGAAGGTTTGGGTCTATGCCTTAAAGACCAAGGATCAGGTGATGTCCACTGTCAAGAGTTTCAGGCCTTTGTTGAAAGGAAAACGGGTAAGAAGCTACTATGTGTTTGGTCCGACAACGGCGGCGAGTATATTGGTTCCTTTGATGCTTATTGCAGGGAGCAAGGGATACGACACCAGAAGACTCCACCAAAGACACCGCAGCTCAACGGTGTAGCGGGGCGTATGAACAGGACGCTGATGGAGAGGGTATAGTGTTTGCTGTCAGAAGCAAACTTGTCAGGCAGCTATTGGGGTGAGGCACTTTACACAGCTGCTTATCTTATTAATTTATCTCCTAGTGCTCCTTTGCGGGGTGATATGTCTGGCAAAGTATGGTACGACAAAGAGCTGTCATACAATCACCTGCGAGTGTTTGGTTGCATGGCCTTCGTGCATGTACCGAAGGACGAGAGATCCAAACTTAAGCCGAAGATGAGGCGATGCGTCTTTGTCGGTTACGGTCGGGATGAGTGCTATAGATTCTATGACCCAGTGAGAAGAAAGCTCTACAGAAGCAGGGATGTGGTATTCGTCGAGGATCAGACCATGACCAACACTCAGGATTTTGAGATGCCTTCTGAGGCTGAGGAATTGCCTGAGTTAGTCATTTTGTTTCGAGTAGTTTCTAGAGGACATCACAGAGGATCCAGTAATAGGGGAGCCAGTACATGAAGTAGTACATGGAGTTGCTCCCAACCTTGATCATTAGCCTACTGATGGTGGTCAGGGTAACCCTCAGGAGGATGAGCATGTTGGGGAGGCCGTTCCTGAAGGGGAGGAGGCAGTTCCTGAAAGGGGAGGAGGCTGTTGATATATAGCCAACACCAGTGGTTCTGTTGAGAAGGAGCGATAGAGAGCGTCGACCATCTACGAGATACTCACTGGGTGAGTATGTGCTACTGACTTACGGGGGAGAGCCCAAAAGTTTTGCAGAGGCTATGGAAGACTAACACAACCAGGAGTGAATTGAGGCTATGCAGGAGGAGATGAGTTCCTTACATGCAAATTCTACTTATGAGCTGGTGCGGTTGTCAGGGCAAGAAGGTTTTGAAAAATCGATGGATGTTTAGAGTGAAGCAGACAGATGATGCTACTTGCCCTCGATACAAAGCGAGGCTGGTAGTTAAAGGCTACGACCAGCGAAATAACGTAAATTGTGATGGGATCTTTTCGCCAGTCGTCAAGCAGTCGTCTATTCGGGTGATGCTAGCATTGTCAGCCATTTTTGACTTGGAGGTCGAGCAGATGGACGTAAAGACGACATTCTTTCATGGTGATCTTGAGGAGGAGTTGTACATGGAGTAGCCAGAGAGATTCTGTGAGAAGGACAAGTCACACTTGGTCTGCATGTTGAGGAAGAGCTTGTATGGCCTGAAGCAGGCTCCGAGACAGTGATACAGGAAGTTCGAATCGTTTCTGGGGGAGCATGGTTATGCACGGACGTCGGATCACTGTGTATTTGTGAGGTACTTTGCCGAGGATTATTTCATCATTTTACTGCTCTATGTTGATGATATGCTACTGATGGTATTAGAGCCAGGTTCAGAGTGGTGTCAGGAGTTAACAATCAAACCAAGGAGAAGATATGGACGCGAAGCTGGTGCGCATGGTAAACCTGAACGGTACAAACTATCTTTATTGGCGGAGCAAGATGTATGATTTGTTGTTCGTCAAGAAGCTGCATCTTTCAGTATTTGCGTCCGAGAAGTCCAGTAACAAATTCGAAGAGGACTGAAAGTTCGAGCATATATAGGTGTGTGGATATATGAGACAGTTCGTTGACGAGAACATGTACAATCATGTTGACAATATTGATCACGCGAAGACGCTGTAAGATAAGCAGAAATCTTTGTATGCGAAGAAGACCGGGGAAAATAAATTGTTCCCGACCTGAATGATGATGGGTTTGCGGTACAAAGATGGGGCGTCTATTACGGATCACTTGAGTGAGTTCTAGGGCGTGGTCGATCAACTATCCTCGATGAGAGTCAAGTTCGACGACGAAGTACATGGACTATGGTTGCTGGTCAGTCTGGAGTTTGCCAAGAACGGGATACTGAATGAAGAGGTGCGGAGATATTCTCACGACACTTCATCCACATCCAACTTAGAGGCGCTAGTTTCAGAGAGCCGCGGAAGGAGTAAGAGTAGGGGTCCATGTGGTATCAGAGACGAGCCACGTTCTGGAATTTCTGAAGGGTGTCAGGGTTGACAGGTAAACCAGGGAGTCTCATGTATGCTATGGTGTGTACGAGACTAGACGTCGCTCACGCAGTTGGCACAGTTAGTAGGTATACTTCCAATCCTGGAAGGATACATTGGAGTGCGGTCAAGTAGATTTTACGATACCTTTAAGATGCTGCCGGTTGGAGACTTTCTTTAGGTAGTGACGAGTCGAAGCTGGTTGGGTATACCGATGCTGATATGGCTGGAGATATAGACACGGGGTGATCGACTTCGGACTATGTGATTATGTTTGCTAGTGGAGTGGTATAGTGGGAGTCGCGGTTGCAGAAGTGTGTTGCCTTGTCGACGACAGAGGCAAAGTACATTGCGGCGACGGAGGCTTGCAAGGAGTTGCTGTGGATGAAGAAGCTATTGCAAGAAATTGGGCTAAAGCAAGAGCTGTACCCTTTGCTTTGCGTTAGTCAGAGTGCAATTCACCTTGTGAAGAACCAAACATTTCATAGCCGGTTCAAGCACATTGATACCCGGTATCATTGGATACGGGATGTGGTTGAAAGGAAGCAAGCAGTGCTTGAGAAGGTTCATACGGATGACAACGGAGCAGACATGTTCACAAAGATTCTTCCAAGGGAAAAGTTTGAGTACTGCAGACGAATATTGTTGAGGTCCAGTCTGGATTTGAAAAATTTTGGAGCCCAAATATGGTCAAAGATTTAATTTGATATAATTTAAAAATCTACATTAAATGTAAGATTTGATTAGATTTCAAATTTGTATCAAATATTTAATTTGACCATATTTGGACGTCCATAATTGGTGTTGGGCTATTTTAGGTATAATATAATTCTTATTTTAGGGTTTCCAATTTAGGAAATCATATTAGGACATAAAATATGATTTCTCATCCTATAAATATAGGAGGGTGGAGGCACAAAGCATGCACAAAGTGGAGATTCAGGGTGCTCGTCCACAGAAAATTTAAGAGAAAGTCCGTGCTTTGCTCTTAGGGTTCTTCGTCATCCAAGACAGAAGGAAGAAGGGATCTAATCGAGGATTCGTCAACTTCGATGAGGAAAATTATTACGGGTTGGTGAGTGATTTCATTATAATATCTGTAGTTTCTTCTTGAGTGTGGTGAGGGGGTTCAACCTATTAGGGCAAAGGGTTTCAACATTAGTTTTTTGCAAACTTGTAATTTTATGTGAGATATAAAGGTTGGGTTTTGTCCAGGTGACGTAGTCACCACAATATACTTGTCTTCGTCTGTGCTTGGTGTTCGTAGATTGATTGGTTATCTCAGGTGGGTTGACAAACGCTTCCATAATGCGCCCAACACGTGGTACCAGAGCCAAGTTCTTATCGAGAGGGAAAGTGCAACTATGTCTACGGAGCAGATGAACACTCGTATGATCACCCTCACAGGGAGAAATTGGGCGATTTGGAAGCCAAGGATGGAGGATCTACTCTGGTACAAGGACTTGCATGGTCCGTTGGAGGACGACAACGCCAAGCCGACGGACAAATGTGCTGATGACTGAAAACGACTGGATCGAAAGACTGTTGGATTTATCCGCCAATGGCTAGACGAATCGGTGTTTCACTACGTGTTCATGGTGAGTTCTACAAAAATATTATGTGAGATGCTACATTCATTGTACGAAAGGAAGACGGCTGGCAACAATGCGTTTCTGATTCGCCTAGTCGTCAACTCGAAGTACACGGAGGGTGCACCGGTGGCACAATATCTGAACGAGGTTCAGGACATCATCAATCAGCTGGACATCATCAATCAGCTGTCTGTGATAAATATGGTGATTGAGGATGAGATTCAGGCCCTTCTGCTTTTAAGTTCTCTACCGGAAAGCAGGGAGACGGTGGTGTCAGTGAGCAACTCCGCTCTGGATGGAGTTGTCATGATGGAGACAGTCAAAAGTAGCTTGTTGAACGAGGATGTCTGACGGAAAGCAAGTGGAATCATCACAGGAGTCTGCTCTAGTGGTTTCCTACGGGAAGGAAAGACCCAAGTCACAGGAGAGGACATGTGAGAGTTCTCATGATCTTGCGACTGTGGACCGCAAGGAAGGCTGCTATCATTGTAGCAAAATATGTCATATCAAGAGAAACTACATGAAGCTCAAAGCTGAGAAGGCCAAAGGCAATGACGATCAGGAGGATCTCACGGTTATGTGAGATCTCATCATCCCTTTCACAAAAACCTACGGATCCCCCCTCCCATTGCAGCAACCGATGTAGAGGAACCTTGTGGCATGTGTCATGATGGCGATTGGGTCATGGACACGGGGACGTCGTATCACGCCACTCCACATAGGAGGATCTTTATGTCATACCGCGGAGGCATGTTTGGACGTGTGAAGATGGGCCATAAGGGGACATCTGCAGTGTAGGCATCGGTGATGTGCACTTGACAACGGAGCTTGGTGAGAAGCTCACTCTCAAGGGTGTGCGACATGTACCGAGTTTGCTCTTCAACTTGGTTTTGGTGGGGAGGTTGGCGGATGATGGCTGTCGTAGTCTCTTTGGGGACAAAGATTGGATGTTTACGAAGGGTTCCAAACAGTTGGCTCGAGGAGATTTGTGTTGTGGCAGGTACAGGCTCACGCCGCTGAGGTGTACATGCAGACTACATACATCGGATGGAGGCTCAGGGGTATTCGACAGGAGGTGGATCGTCGGGAACTTGTCTTGGAGGGGCTTCGAGATACTTTGAGGTTTACAGAGGATTCGGTTCGTCGATACAAAGCGACGAATGGTTATGAGTCAAAGATTGAGGGTCAGTCTGTCAGTCCCATGATAGTTGGTCGGTCTCCAGGTGGGGGTTCTACGTATCCGGTTTTGGCGACTGGTGGTTTGCCAAAACTTCATGGCACGACATCGGTTTCAGCAGTTCAAAGTCAGGAAGGAGATCAATGTTTGCAGCAAACTCAATCTGAGGCGGGAGCATCATCATTCGCACATTCCAGGAGGAGCTGTAGGTCATCGACGACATGCACAATGCGTGATGTTCTGCTCGAGGATGCATCTGTATGGGGGAGCTTCAAGTTCGGACACGAAAGTGGGCATATTCATGAGTTCGAATCTCGGGAGTAACGCACCATCCGCTTTGTTGGGCCAACCAAGGGTGAAGAAGCTCGTCGGAACGTTAACACGTTTAGGTGGAAGACGGAAGTCGTGGACATGCAACCAAGACTCACGGTGAGACTGATTGTCAGGGACTTCGGGGCCGTGTCATTGATATCAGCAGGATCCCAGTGGTGCATGAGGTGCTACGTATGGTAGCTAGCGTCGACGTGACGGTTGAGGAGCTGGAGACGAAGGCAGATGTAAAGCAATTTGGGGGATCGGAGATCGGTGGCATGGGGGAGCGGGAACTCTATCGCGGGACAACATGCATGGAGTCCAGTTGAGGAGCCATGGGGTCAATACCCTCTCATCAGAGTAGAGGGTGAGATTGTCGGGGTCCAGTCTGGATTTGGTAAATTTTGGAGTTCAAATATGGTCAAAGATTTGATTTGATATAATTTGAAAATCTACATTAAATGCAAGATTTGATTAGATTTTAAATTTGTATTAAATATTTAATCTGATCATATTTGGATGTCCATAATTGGTGTTGGGCTATTTTATGTGCAATAGGATTCTTACTTGAGGGTTTTCTTTTTAGGAAATCCTGTTATGACCTAAAATATGATTTCTCATCCTAAAAATATAGGAGGGTGGAGGCACAAAGCATGCACAAAGTGGAGATTCGGGGTGCTCGTCCACAGAAAATCTAAGAGAAAGTTCGTACTTTGCTTATAGGGTTCTTCGTCATCCAAGATAGAAGGAAGAAGGGATCTAATCAAAGAGTCGTCAACTTCGGTTAGGAAAATTATTACGGATTGGTGATTTATTTTATTGTAATCTTTGTTGTTTCTTCTTGAGTGTGGTGAGGGGGTTGAACCTATTAGGGCAAAGGGTTTCAACATTAGTTTTTTACAATCTTGTAATTTCATCTTAGTTATAAAGGTTGGGATTTGTCCAGGTGACGTAGTCACCAAAATATACTTGTCTTCGTTTGTGCTTGGTGTTCGTAGATTGGTTGGTTATCTAAGGTGGGTTGGCAAACGCTTCCTCAACGCGCCCAACAATCTGTCGGTCCCATTACAACTGGTCGGTCTCTGGCTGAGCGCTCAAAGGAGGGTGACAACGGAGTAATTCTGAGATTTTCTTTCGACTTCCATTGATTTTTCGTTGACCTCTTCTCATGATTGAGCTGAGTGGGCTGCCTCAGTCCGCACCACTCTGCGTGATCGTCGTCTTCTCGGTCATCTTGATGGTTCTATTCCGAGACCTTCTGATCCCGTCGTCGATGATAAAGCTGAGACTCGAAATACAATGCTTGTCGCTCAGGATACTTGGGACGACCATGATGAGCGGATCGTTGCTTTCATCATCTCTTCTGTTGATCGGTCACTTCGTCCAGATCTTGAGGATATCAAGTCTGCTTCTTTATTATGGGACCATTTGATTACTCAGTTTCTTCAGACGAGTTGTGCTCGGGAGTATTAGTTGATCACCCAGACTTCTGCCGCTAGACAGGGGGATCGCGCTATTCAGGAGTTCGCCACACTGATGCGGGGTTACTGGCGTGAGCTACTAAAATTGGAGGGTCCTGGTCCTGGTCCTGATTCCGTACGCGCACGCACTTGTCGGGAACGTCGACAACTTTTTTAGTTTCTCATGGCCCTACGTTCCGAATTCCAGTCCGCAAGCGGTTGGATCATTCAGAATAATACCATTTTAGATGCTGCTATCTCTGAGCTTACAGCTGAGGAGACAAGTTTGCGTTCTCTTTCTACTGACATCTCTACACCGACTTCGGGTTCTGAGATTGTTCTTGCTGCTGCTTCGCGTCGTCTATCTATCACTTTCAAGAAGGCTTGTGCTCCCACTTCTCTTCGTTCTTCATGTAACTTTTGTGGGAAGCTTGGTCATTCCGCTGCCGTCTGCTATGCTCGTCAGCGATATGGTATGATATGTGCTCACTGCTAAAAGCCTGGACACTCACTAGATAATTGTTTTCTACTTCGACCACATTTAAAAACTCAATTCCTCGAGCGGATGATGACAAAGGGTTCTTCCTTGTCTCGTTCTCCAGTACCTCAGGCTCGCATTGTTGATAGACTCAAACATCGACAAATATTCAGCATCATCTTACTCAGTTAGAGCTCCAGCGCCAGCCTGCCTTTGCTGGCTCCTCTGCATATGCCTTTTCTGTTTCAACTGGCCGGAATGAAGTTGGAAGCACTCAACATGACCTACCACAAGCAACATGCCCACTATATAGCCAAGTCCCGGCTCAGATGCCCCCTCCTCCCTCTTCAGTCATGTATCCCACTCCATTTGGGTACATGGCCTACCCAAGAGATTATGCATACCAACGAGGCATTTATAATCCTCAAATGATATCACATTACTACAATCATATGTACGAAACAACTTCATCATCTACTGTTGGCCCGCAAGCGTATCTTTACCCCTACATAGGATACTCCATGCAAAATCCGAGGGCAGGCTTTCAGTCGCCAATGCAGGCCCATCGTCCAACGTACGCGTAGTATCTTACAGTCCACGCAGAAGGATCCTACGCTCCCTTACTGTCCTACAACTTCCACCTTTAGCCCCCACCACATGCAAGCCAACCCGTTAACAACGCAGATTTCAGTTTTTGAAAGGCACTATGTGACTTCAGTTGTTCAGCTGACAGATTTCAGTTTTTTTTGGACAAACTCATGTTGTTTGACCCACCATGAGTTTGAAGAGGGGTGTTAAAATTAATTAGATTAGATTTGTGATTAGATATTAATTAGATTTATGATTAGATTCTCCTCTTATATGGATACATATCTCCTCTCCTACTCCTATCTGGATATCTTCTCTCCTACTCCTCTCTCTATCTTCTCTCCTACTCCTATCCGGATATGCATATCTTCTCTCTCTATATATATTCATAGTTGTATGACTTTTTACATCATCCAATAATAAAATCAATATTGTTGATTTGTAACATTCTCTACTAATATCTATGTTGAGTAGGATAGTTAGAATGCATTATTGGTAGGCAACTGAGGTGTCTGCTTTGCTCTGTTGTCCAGGCATAACTGGAGACTGAAAGAATAAAAATGCAAGATATCTACATACTTGTGTCATTTTAGCCTCTATAACCATGGAACACATTTGGAAGAAGTGGATAATGCGGTTTCACTTGGAGAGTAGGCTGATGGTCAGAATGAAGTAATGGCTTCATCAGATAATTAAGGCCATACCTTGACAAACACTTAGGAGCACATAGATTAGCAACTGGGCAAGAGGCTAAGAGAAAGAGTACGAGTAATCTGCCGAATGATAGAGCAAAGGATGGAAATTGGGGTTTGCAAGGTCTGAAGCAGAATTGTGTAATGGTTTGATTAGACAGTGAAGGTTGAACCTTGAAGAGGAGCTGAGGAGGATAATGATATTTCCCTTGAAGATGAGGCTGATGGGGGGAACAGTGGCTTCAATGGATAATGAACGCTAGACCTTCATGAACATTTAGAAGCAGAAGGTAGCTAAGGTAGCAGCTAAAGTAGAGGTTAAGATAAAGAGGCAGAAGTAAATGGACATCTGAGTGGTAGAACAGAGACTGGAAGAGAGGGTTTGAAACTTCTAGATTCTGATCTTTTTATTTTATTTTTAAGAATGTGGGGTTTTACAACTATAGGATGCTGAGAGCTTGGTGTTTGTTCTTATAAGCTATTTTAATGCTTGATTTTGATTGACACATTCTATTGACCTGTGAAATATATTAACAAACATGGTAGCACAAGATTACAGAAAGAATCCGAAGACAAATTTACAACTGATAACAACGCTGTATACAGTCAGTACATATAATCTGCGGTGGATACAGATTTATAGATACAGATACAATAATGACAAGGGGACATGGCAATTATGAACCCCCTATGAGATGACATGGTGGGGATACTTCTCTGTACTGTGTATACATTCAGGGCCGGCCCTGAGTTCATGGGGGATCCTAGGCGAACTTTCAAAATAGGGCCCCATATATAATGTAAAATAAATAAATAAAAAACTGAAATAAAAGTAAATTAAAAAAATGTTATAATATAAACATTAAAAAAAAAATCTATAATAAAGACACTTACGTTGGACTATCATAAGCCCATTTTTTCATATATCATATATTTTACTAATATTTGTGCCATTGTATTGTAGTGCTCTTGTAGACTACATTTTTCGTAGCTTTTCAGTGTGGTTGAGATCTAGCTAGTCGACCAATGTAAACTTATGAGCAGGGCCAGTCCTGAGTTAATGGGGAGCTTAGGCGAACTTTCAAAGTAGGACCCTATATATAATGTATATTTTTTTTAAACTGAAGTAAAAGTAAAGTACAAAAAAAAATTGTTGACACCAAGGATTGAACCTAGAACCTCTAGTATACAAGTCTAACATAATAACCACTACTCCACAATTGTTTTGTGTTAAGAGAAGCCTATGATATATATAGTTCTATTTTATATGCAAGATTATTAATATATATATGTTTAAACTGATTTTTTTTTCGGACCTCCTAGTTCGTGGGCCCTGGACGGTCGTCCTGACTGCCCTGGGCCAGGGCTGGCCCTGCATACATTACATGAATACATATTTGCTATGACTATAATACCAAGGTTCAAAGTATCGGCCGTATCGGATCAGTTTTGAGCTAGGCCGTATCGGATCGGTTTTGAGCTAGTTCAATCCGATACTGCCCAAAATTATTGGTATCGGCTGATCAAGAATAAATTGTATCGGTCTATTTCGGCCGGTACGTATCCGATACGAACCGATACAGACCATACAAAAAATCGAACATGACAGCAAATATAAAAAAAAACGAATCTAGAAACTACCTCATTTCCAGAAGGTAATTGAGACGCCTACATCCTCTTTCTTCGCTGACATTGCTGTGCTCGAGGAGAACATCCATGTAACCCACATCCTTCTTTGCCGTTGCGTCGTCGCGCCGCCGCCAGTGTTATAAAAATCGGCCTAGGCAGCCGCCTAGGCGCTAGGCGGCCGTTGACCGAACCGAAAACTCTCTTGTTCGGCCCTCCTGTGCGCTTGTTCGACAAGGTTCAAAGTATCGGTATCGGAATCGGTATCGGTCCAAATATATGAGTATCGGGATCGGCGGTATCGGTACTATCGATGGTTTCGGATCGGAGTATCGGATTTTTTGGTATCGGAAAGCAAACAACTATTAGTAAATTATTAACATTTTAGAAAATATATTTTATACATTTATGCATAATTTAAAGTATTTACAGTGTTATTTCTTAGTATTTTTGAAATTGAATGAAATAGTAGTCACCCTTGTCGATTAATTTATATGCGATAGATAAGTTTTCCGTCTTTTTAATTCAATTTTCTTTGTCGAATTGACCGAAAAAGAGACCTCTAATGTCGGTACCAGTCTGTATCAGGTATCGGATCGGGACATGCCAAACGGTATCGGTATCGGCCGTATCGGATCGGTATCGGCCGATACTTCAAACTATGGTTCGGCCTTGTGCGACCCTGTGCGACTGTGTGAATTTTGAGTTTTTTTATGCTTAGTTGTATTGTGGATATGTTATTTGAATTTCAATATTGGATTTAGATTTAGAACATTTAAATTTCAAATTTGTAATATATATTTCAAATTTCAAAATTCAAAAAAATTATGAATTGTATTATAGATTTAGAACATGTTTGGATGTCAAATTTCAAAATTTTATTATGGATTTCAAATTTAAATTTAAAAAAAAATCAGTTCGACGCCTAGGTCTAGGCGGTCCACCGCCGCATTGAATCTGCCTAACGAATTTTAGAACACTGTCCGTTGCCGCCAGTGCTCAAGTTTAAATGGAGGCTGGGAGATGGGAAGGCGGATAGGAGGGAAAAATGGAGGCTGAGAGGAGAAAGAAAAGAAGCCAAGATCGCTCTCCTCTCTATTAGTTTTTTTGTCTCGAGAGAGTGAAGGCGGAGAGGAGAGGGGAGATTGAAGATGATATGTTTTCTCTCTCCTCTCCGCTATATGTATTAGGGTTTGGGTCGGGGCGATTTTTGATCTAGCGCACTAAAAAAACTGACGCACTAAAAAACAAGACTTACGATTCGAACTCATAACCATTTTACAGGAGAAATTCTAAATGTTACCCTTCTAACCAAATAGTCTGCATAATTCGAATGTTATTATTTAGCATATATATGTTATTTGTGGAGATGCTTAGGGATGCAAAAATGAGGGGATCCCGATCCATCCTCATATATATATATATATATATATATATATATATATATATATATTCTCCTAATATATATATATATATATATATATATATACACACACACACTATTTTTTATTTTATCTAATTCTCTCTCTTATATATATATATATATATATATATATATATATATATAAGAGAGAGAATTAGATAAAATAAAAAAAAATTATATATAAGAGAGCGAATTAGATAAAATAAAAAAAATAGTGTGTGTATATATATATATATATATATATATATATATATATATATAAATGCTCAAAAATCAGTCGGGTGGTTTTATATTAAGGAACCAACCTATGATACAACCGTTAAATTTGGATTGTAAGGTTGAGATTACACATGTATCTTTTAAGTAGATACTCTCACCTTTTAATTTCAGTCTTTCAATCCAAATCCAACGGTTTTAACATATGTTGGTTTCGTAATATGAAACCACCACCCGGCTGGTTTTAGAGCATCTCTCTCTCTCTCTCTCTCTATATATATATATATATATATATATATATATATATATATAAAATCTATTATTGTATCTAACTTTATATATATACTTTTTGTTATTGTATCTAACTTTTTTATTCTATGTAATATTTTTTATAAGTGTAATATTATTGTATATAACGTTTTTTTATTATTGTATGTAATATTTTTTATAACATTTCTAGGATTACATAATTACGCCAAAAAGTCGTACGCTCTTGGAAATGGATGATGGTTGGTGGCATGACAAATGTGTTCATATACAAGTTATTATCTATATAGCACTCTAGGCCGGAACAACATTCAATATTTGATAGCCTTAGATACATATATCTGTCTCTACTAATATCGGGACGATGCTGATGATTATGAACCATTTTAGTGATATATTTGTATTTTTTTCGTATTTGTATTTCTTTTCGTATTTGTATGTTTTATGTAGTTTTTATCTATTGTAAAAAAATATTATTCATGAAATTTAAATGAAGGGATAGGCCCCAATGAATTTTTTGGCCAAATGAATTTTTGTAGGACTTTAAATTCAAACATGTAAATCTTGTTGCTAACTTTATTTTGGTATTTTATAAAACAAAATAATTGGTGCCATGAGTTGCACTGTAACTGTTTGTAACTATGCATAAAATTAAAATTTTGAACATAATTAAACCTTTATATATTTTTTTTACAGAAATTTTAAAAGAAAAATATAATCATGGATCTTGCGACTCGTCTCGTCCTGCCATTTGCATTGTTTTAATTTTTGAGCATTATCTTGTGTCTCCCTTTATGCACCTTAATTCGTCAAAATTGAAACCTATAGAACAATATAAGATTCAATTACTAAGAATATAATGAGATAGTATGATTGTAAAAATATGTAAAGAAAGAAAATTTATATACCATAGGTAAACCAATTAGCAATAATGATTATTGTTTCATTTAATTATAATAAAAAACAACAAAAAGAATACTTAAATAATGCATAAATATGTAAACTATTTTTTTTTTTCTAATTTTTCTAATTATTTAATATTGCCAATACTGGAAATTTGATACTCCGGTCCGATACTGCCGATACCGAGACTCATACAAAGTGTTCCGATACCGATACTTTGAGCCTTGCATAATACTTCAATTGAATTACTTTCACACCCCCTCTCACACATACACTCCAAACATGTCCATAGGCATGCTGCACTATTTATAGGTAAACAACGTTGTTTAGCATTTTCGGTTACAATTCTCTGTAAACCTGGTTGCTATAAAGTTTTTACCATGTGAATTAAAGATAAAGTTGCAAGTTCTATTATTGATCAATAAGGCTTACCTATTTCTTCTATTAACCATTTTTTGACTCAGTGAGTTCTCATTTTCATGTTTGTTTGTGTAAACATGTTTATATATTTTTCTTATATATATTATGCTAATTATGTTCATAAGTTGATTGCATATTAGTTCTTCTACTTTTTGTTTTTGTTTATTATCCCCATACGCTCTTGTGCATAAACTTGACTCAATTCTTACTATCTATGGCATAAATGTGCCACATATGATTCCCTTGTGACTTTAATTTGATAATTCTTTTGGTGATATACCAATAGTGTCCGTATGTTTTCCAGTAGCATTCTAGTTTTTAAGGACCAAGATACCATTACCAAACATGGGGATTTTGCAATATGAAGTTAGAAAAACTTTTTATCTATTACTTATTTCTGCTGTCATTGCCCAAGATCAGAATATAACTCAATAGAATTCTTACATGATTCTAACCCTCTTTACTTCTTATGGAAGGAAAGATCTCACTTATACAGTTCAAACATCCAACTATTCACTACATTTATTAACAATAGACCACTGACTTTAGACTCAATCTGTACACCTTCTCCCAATATAAATCCATCTTTGAATTTGACATTACACACAATCCTTTTCAAAACTCCATATCAACCACTACTGCACATGTCCAATAAGAAAAAAACATGTACAGTTATCCACAAGTCAAGCAAAGAGCTTCTATGACTTAAAGATACATGTTCAGACACTACTTAACATATCCACTCAAATAAGGAAGACCATTCTTTCTCTATTCTCTAAGACCTTGGGCCTAACCTTGGTGGCAATGTTTCCCATTGTGTCCAACAAAGTCCATTCATCCTACATGATTCCCATAAAGGATGAGCTAAAAGCACATAAATTGATGAGCATTTCTAACAATCTACATTTTATCATAAGCGACAAATAAGTACAGCTAACAGTTATAGCTAACAGTTATCGGGGAATCTACATGCCAACATGAAATTTACAAGTTGAATTCCAACTTACAAACCCCAATCTGGAAAATTTAGATACTGAATAATAACTACTCTGAAACAACATAATTGTTCTTCACTTTTCTGATAGAGGTAAATTCGTCTTGATATTGTCTTCTCTCCTATCAATTAGGTCATATAGATGGGCCCTTGGATGAGAGGTCATCCGATGATTCCAATAAGTCTTGTACATTCAGTAGGCCTAATGGACTTCCTTGTTCTATTTGTCAGGTTTGTTTATTGATATTTTACTTTCTTTTACTTTTTTTTTTTTTCGTTTTCTTATGATTTTATTCTTTATTTTTAACTCTTTCGTGCAGATTGGAGTATGTAGCGATTTTCTTGTCCAGTGTAAAAACTCGGATTGCTTTCATGTATTCCACACATTTTGCCTTCATCCTCCTTTGCAAAAGATTGAAGAAAAGTGGCTTTGTCCATATTGTGATGAAGATTCCTTCACTAGCAAGTTGGTGAACAGTAGGGAAGTACTTGCCAAAAAAATCCAAAGGATTGTTGGGCACAAACAAGTGATGTTTGAGGACCAAAAACGTGTTTTTCATGATGAATTCCTTCTAAAATGGGAATCTCTTTCCCATCATTATGATTCTTGGGTAAGCTTCTATTTCATGTAATCAATATATAGTTTTGTGCTTAAAACTTGTATAGTTACCTTATCTTATGGGCCCCTTGTTAAATTTTCAAGAGTCTCAGGTTATCATTATTTTCCTCGTTTTACATGAATACTGAATCCTTATAACTACTGTCTATTAGATCGCTTAATTTTTTTTTTTTTTATCTCCAATTCACATGCCGTAAGTCAAAGTAGCCTACTTGTTTATATAGTCGACGGTCATCTGAAGTATGTATCTGATCATGAGCTTTGCTAACAAAGTCCACTATACCTTACTATCATGATGCCTATTTTTCAGCTCTCCACATTCTATGTTTACTTATTATCATAATTAATGAAAGAACTAATATTTATTGGTCTATTTTCAAATCGTGTTTAAGTAAACACTGGTAGATTTAAAGTACTTAGTTGGAGAAAATAAAACTTGAAGAGGAAAATGAATGAATAGTATATTTGACCCAGTGTTATTATAGGTCACCAGAAACGTAATATAGTATATGATTATAAGAATCAATATAGAATTATGCTAAATGTGAAATAAAACATTCCTCAATTTGACAGTACCATATATGTGGAGCAAGAATGGATTTCCTTTCCTTTCTGAGTTTCTCTTGTATTTCAAACAGTTCTTTTATAAGGTTGGTTTTACATTCCTCTCTTGACTAAGGTTGGTTTATACAAATCCTTTTACCGTATTTTGTAATTTTTGAGTTTTATTTTTCTAGTCAGTAGGATATAATCTCAAAGTTTATCATAGTCACGGGGGTCTCTGTAATCTGAGTCTTTTTGTTCAAGGTACCTATTTTTCCTTTATATGGTTGCTGATTCTTTCAGCAGTGAATTCTGTGGTCTATTTAGTGATGATTCTGGTGTCAATGATAGTCTAGGCACTTAAGCCTAAACCCTAACCTCAAGGCTCAAACTGATCTTTCCAGGATGGTCATTGTATTTTCATTATTTTGACTCCCGGGGTTCTATTATACAAAAAATATCAACTAAACCTGAGTGATAGTTGCAGCTATCCTAACATTTGTCCTCCCCTTTCCAAACTTTAATGATAACATAGTCAAACCTCGAATATAATTGCCACGAACATCCACTATAAGTCGCCTAAAATAGTCTACCTGAAGTGTAAAATCAAAATTTAGGTAATGAAAAGGTCTAATCATCCTTACATAGGATTGATTTGATTGTATTAGTTAAAGCCTTCATCAAGACAAAGCTTCTAATTTATACTGATTTAGTATAGTTCCTTAAATCCTCTTTCTGCATCATCTATGGCAATTAATTTTTAATACTAAGGTTCATATTCTAGCTATACAATAATTTTTGTACATGTTGTTCAGGTTTTTTTACTTTCTAACTTTACTATTAGGTTGGAACCCTTCAGATACTTAACAGGACCATGATGTTCCTACTCGTCTTTGTTGTAGGGTTCCTCTGTGTTGTATCTTTGCTGAAACCAGAACCAAAAGGGTGTTTAACTTTGAACATTTTGGTCACTGTTAAACTGTTGAAATGTACTCTTCAGTGTACACTTATTCAATTTCAAGTTGTTCTAGTTCTTTCAAGTATAAGGTCAAGTTTAAAACTTCAAATCTATGCAAACTACCTACTAATTCAAATATTTTGTAAACTTGACCTAGTATGTTTCTTCTTCTGCAACATGTCATTAGTTTATGTGAGTCGTGCGATAACAATGTCCACTTCACTGGAATGCAGTATGGTTGTTAGGAATAACTTGTCTTGATAATGGATGTATATTTTATATGTACATTACTATTTTACTCATGCACTATTGACATTCTTGTATACCTAAATATATTTTGTTCAGTGTTAGCACTTTGCATGAGATTTACTGAATGGATATTCCCTTGCTGCCTTCATAATACAAAAACTGTTATATAACAATTTGGTTTGCATTTCTAACAGTTGGATAATCTTTGTACTCCATCCTGTTCGGGTTTTTTAGTCCATTGGTGGGTGCTCATAATATGTGAATTATTAAAACCAGTTACATCATTTACTTGTAGGTTCCTAGGGAGTGGCTTTACATCATAGACCGGACACGGTTGTGCAGCTACTTGAAGAAATGCCCGTAAGTTGTGTGATTTTTGTTATGCATGTTTCACTCTAATGATCTCAAAGGCTAGTTAGAGTTAGAATCTGGGAAAGGTCCAACCGAGATCAGTTTCACATGGCCATAGTCCTTGTTGTTGATAATATAGTACAATGTACAAGCTTCTTTACTGTACCTGGATGGAAACATGTCTGTGATTGCACTTTTATTTTAATTCTGTACCGGCAGAACTTTTTCTATTTCCATGAAAGCAATGTCTTGGATGTTGCGTATCCTATTTGTATATTTCGGCACCTGCCAAAATTGATTAGTTATATGTCTCTCAGTCTGCATTAGCTAATTTCACGTTCCGATCTCGGAGGATCGTAAAGTCGTAACAAGTGTGATACCGTACAAGTCTAAGTTGCATTTGTACAAGGTACAAACTTGTACAATAACAAAATAGACTGATCAGAAAAAGGAGCAGCGGAACTTTAATGCAGAAAACCAAATAAGCACAATGAAACAAGTGCACGATCTCTTTTATTCATAACTTGCAGTAATTACAAGACTTTTAATAGCCGACTGATACATGCCAACTTAGCTTAATACTTTTGAACTATAAATAATTATAATGACTTCGTTTCATACATTGCATCTCTTTACACAAAAACAAAGCCATGGTGGGGGGTGGGTAGGTCAGTATACTGGATAATGCACTGGATAATGCACTGGTGAGGAACAAGCACTCTCTGAAAGCGGTCACTAATTAATTATGTGAGAAAACATTAATTTTATTATTGATCTTTCTATCTTTTACTTATGTTCATTTCATGTTATGACTTATGTACAAAATCAAGAGTCAGATTCCATCTTTTACCTAAGTAGGGACAATTTCATTCACGATATCAATTTATGCTAACATAACATGCGTAGCATATTTTTGAAATCCATATTCATTTCTTCTCTAGGGACATTAGCAGTATCATTAGCAGTATCACTGTTCTAAAAGGCGGTCGCCTAGGCGCTAGACGGCTGGTGTCTGCCCGATGTCCGCCTAGCCCCCCCCCCCCGACGTCTGACTATGCATGTTATGAGGTTTTATGGACTTTTTATGTAATTTTTATTAGGTTTTTTGAATTTTTTTAAAATATCTTTTGAACCGTCTACATCTAGGCAGCTGCCTAGGTGCTAGGTGGTGTGTACACGCCCAACTTTCGCCTAGCGCTTTTCACAACCTTGAGCAATATTTAGTGAACACAATTCTTCTTATGAGCATGACAACATCATTTCATTTAAAACAAGATTGTTCTTAATAGCAGTTTATGATAAGAAACATAAACAATAAAGAACATCATTTATATAGTGACGACCGACGATCCTTCCCTGCAACAAACAAGAATTAGAACAAGTTGCATATATATATATATATATATATATATATATATATATATATATATATATATTATTCTATCCGTCTCTGCATCAAATTGTTAGGCTTGCAATGATGATATCCTAATATGTAACCTATCTACATTATGGTCCATGAGTGGCTCCCATGATTAGCATATGTGACTCACGGTTCAGCTCTGCACTAATTAACATGACTATTAACAATTGGGACGTACAAGTCCATCTCACTGATGATCGCAAAGACTTACTAGCCTTAGGGTGTTCTTCTGTTTCCTCCTAGGCCGATCGATTCTAGTGGCCCAGAATCGGTCAAGGGATTACTCCTTGTGCACAAGTTGTACAGACCAATGCATGAAATGTAACTTCTATCAGATAAAACTCTACGATGCAATAGTCAACAAACAAGCAAACTTTTCTATCTTTTTTCTTCTTTCATGTCGCAGAGCCAATAGTTCTTTTCTTTTCTCTTTCATACGACCATGCGATATTACTTTTTCTCTTTCATATCATTTCTTTGCATTAGTACAAGTTCTTTCCATAAATTCTATCTTTGCAACATATGATAAAGGAACATGTAATCATTCTTATTTACGTAAGTATGTCAACAACTTTGTCAACATTGGATAACTTAAGCATGGATTTCTACTCTTTAATAACATACGATGTAGGAACATACAAACATACCCTCTCTTATTAACAAGCATGGCAACAATCTTTTATTTGTAACAATAGTTTAACTTTTATCAAGTAATCTTCATATCTTTACTTAGCAAGCATGGCAACAATTTCTTTTATTACGCAAGCATGCAAATTCTCTTATTAAGACATACAACTTTTCTACATTATTATTCAAGTAATTTCGAACTTTTAGCAACAAGCATACATTTATTTTTTATGTATTCTTTATTAATCTTGAAAGAATCATAAAGTGAAGTTTACCCACTCACTAAGATTGTCTTTTTGTCCCAAAAATGAGCTCTTCTCGAAGGCTTCCTCTTACTTGAGCAAGCAAACCGATATCATTATCCATACAGTGCCACCGCTAGGAGCGGAGCACTACAGCTAATAAATCAAAAAGGTTATCATTTGTTTCCGGAGAGTCGAATACATTCTAGTAGGATGCTATGCACTAGCAAACTCTCAAACCTTCTTACCATAATGAAAGAGAATAGAACAATAATTTAACTTTCACAAATAACTGAAAGTTCTAATATATACACTTCTATCGCATACATGTTATCGATTTAAGATCACTGCTTGTTTCATAAGATTATTTTATGGGCAGAGTTTCTATAGGAAAACTTTGATGGTTCCGATATGCAAAATAGAAGCAATTCAGTGCATTAACAGATAATACCTTTTATGTTGTAAACTAATTGAGTGGAGCACACATTTCATAAAAAGGATAACATGTAAATGTAATAAAAAGTAATGACTTAACTTTTGATATGAATTTATCTGTTTTGGCAATTTCAAACAGATTAGAAACTTTGATAGTTTCATAACATGCCAAATAGTCATTCTTGGGGAGTTTTGCTTTATCCTCCACGCCGTGAAAGTGAAATAAAGAAAGAGTAAATTTCTACACCATAGTCATTAAATCAATTTTAGTCGAAAACTATACAGTGATAAGTTTAAAAAGAAAAGAGTTTGGTTCTAAATCAAAACTACCCCTCCTGTATTTTAGAAGATAAGATCATATTCAATGAGGTGCAGTTGGGAAGTACCAAAAAAGTATTCACGAATTACCCAAAATTAAAATAGGAAACATAAAAAATAAAAATTTGGGTACATATGTGCTATGTACCCAGGATTACGGTACACCTTCCTAAATGGCGTACCTGTGCTTCACATTATTTACTCCTTTCAATGGAGTGAAACAGTCGCTTTCTATTGGGATTATTCCCTTTTTCATCCTCGTAGTTATTTACTCCTAAACATATTTTACACGGGATAGTAATGGAATACATGGGTTATTTACACATTACTTAGTGATTTAATGATGATAAATGTAACCTTCAATGGTAACTCAAAAAGTGGGTAAGGAGAGTTGTGCATATTCCATTCCGGAAAGGAACTTGTTTTCTCACTACCATCAACTTTGATAAGCAGAATCTGTGATGTTTGAAAGCGAGGAAGGTTGTGGCAATGGAATACACAATATTGACAAAAATATCATGGAGAGTACCTGCTGGCCAAGTCTCATGTTACGTGCTTCTTCTCGCTTGGCGAAGGCACGCCTAACTGGCCGATGGAACGAAGATGATGAAGAAGCCGTCGGATCTTGTGACCGGACGACCTTGGTGTTGCACCTTGTCGCAGGCGCGGACACTTCTCAGATTGGGAGAAGTACCGTCTATTTCTTTAATTAAACTTTTCTTTGATAATCTTCTCAAGAGAATTTCCACCTCTATATATATAGATAGAGGGTGGTTACAATTGCTAACCATAATTTGTTGGAAATGATAAGGTAAACTAAAGAAAAAGATATGATAACTAGCAACTAAAGAAAAGATAAAGTAGAAAAGATAATTGCTAGATTGGCTTGGTTGCCAAGTAATGCCGCCGGCTAGGTATGGGCAACCCTAGCCGGGTCTTGTGTGTCTTTCCCTTTGGCCGGTCCATCTGAGTAACGGGTATAGGTTCGTCCGAACTGACCCGTAACAATACTCCCTCCCTTCAAACCCAGTGTATCCTCGTGCTGGAAGCCGGGATGAAGGCGCTCGAGGGCCTCGTGTTGGACCCATGTAGCATCGTCAGCAGGTTCTTCCGCCCAGCGAACTAAGTACTCGTGGGTGTCAGCAACTATCCGAGTATCAAGTATCTCCGTCGGACCGGTTGGTCGCTTGGCGTGAGGTCGACAGGTAAGGCTGGTACTTCGTAGGTGGACCACGGAATATCTTTAGTAAGGAGACATGGAAGACGTTGTGGAGGCGGGCGTCGGGTGGAAGCTCGAGTTGATAAGCCACCGTGCCAACTCGAGCAGAGACGCGGAAGGCCCCGAAGAATCGAAGAGCGAGCTTGTGGTCGGTTGTGTGCCTCAGAGTCGATTGTCGATGTCGTTGGAGGAGCACCCACACCCAATCATTCGGACTGAAGATGACCTCCCGGTGCCGAGCATCATATATTTGTTGCATCTGATTCTGAGCCTGGTGAAGGCCCTGTCTCGCTTGTTCGAGAACCGTGGCACGATCATTGAGGTGTCAGTCGACACCATCAATCACGGAGGCGCCGGCCCTATAGGGTAGCATGGCGGGGGGAGGCCGGCCGTAGACGAGCTCAAAAGGGGTGGTGCGGTGAGCCGAGTGAAATGAGGTGGTGTAGCAGAACTCAGCCCACTGAAGCCAGTAAGTTCACGTCTTGGGTTTGTCAGTGACGAAACAACAGAGGTACATCTTCATTATCCGATTGACCACTTCCATCTGGCCATATGACTATGGGTGGTAAGTTGAGGACAAGAGCAACTTAGTACCGCACTGCCAGAAAGTGTCATGTCAGAAGGCACCCGTAAATACGGGATCGCTGACGATGGTTTCTGGAATACCATGTAGACGCACCACCGTATCAAAGAAAACCTGTGCGATTGATGATGCCGTAAAAGGGTGACTCAGCGCCATGAAATATGTATACTTCGACAACCGGTCCACCACTACCAAGACGACGGATTTGTCCTTGGAAAGGGGCATATGAGTCACAAAATCCATGGACATATCGGCCCACACATGTTGTGGGATCGGCAGGGGCTGTAGCAGGCCTGCAGGGCTGAGGGTGAATGTCTTGTTGTGTTGGCAGGTGGCACAGGCGGCCACGTACTCCTCAATAGTACGACGTAGACCGGGCCAGAAAAATTTCTTACGCGCTCGTTCCAGCGTCTTGGTACTGCCCTCATGTGTGCTGTCGTGGAAGTGGCGGATGATGCGGGGGATCAGTGGTGAGGACTCTGGAATGAAGAGACGACCGCGGTAGTAGACGAGGTCGTCAGTCTCCTTCCAGCTGTCTCGGCCTGAGAGGCCGAGATGGTTGCCCGCCGTGTGACGACCGCCTTGTCGGCAGCAAGCGCGGAGAGAAACTCCTGATCAAGTGCGGGCACCGACCGGGACACTGCTGCGCATTCGGGAACATTGGTGTCAATGCGGGAGAGTGCATCGGCCGCTTGGTTGAATTTGCCCGGCTTGTGCTCCACGTGAAACGAGAAGCCCTTGAGTTTACTCAACCAATGTTGCTGCGGACGTGTAACGAGGGCCTGCTCGAGCATGAACTTGAGACTGTAATGATCTGTGGGGACGCGGAACTCCCTGTCCCATAAGTACGGACACCAATGTCGGATGGCCTTAGAGAGGCCAATGAGCTCCCTCTCGTAAGCTGCCAACTTGGCATGATGTGTCGCAAGCTTCCGACTAAAAAATGCTACCGGATGGCCCTCCTGATGTAAGACTGCGCCGATGTCCTGTCCCGATGCGTCGCACTCGATGACGAAGTCGGTGAAGTCGGGCAGACGCAAGACGGGGGGGGGGGGCGACGTGAGGGCGGATTTGATGTTGTTGAAGGCGGTGTCAGCGAGGTTCGTCCAAATGAAGGCGTTCCGCTTGAGCAGGTCACTGAGTGGTCCCGCTATCTGGGCGTAGCCCTTGATGAATCGTCGATAGTAGTTGGCGAGGCCAAGAAAGCCCCAAAGAGCCCGCACGCTGGTCGGGCGCAGCCATTCGGCCACGGCAGCCAGTTTGGCCGGGTCAGCCGGCACCCTGTTGCTAGAAATGATGTGCCCCAAGTAGGACACCTGTCGCTGTGCGAAGGTACACTTGGTCATCTTTAGGTGCAACTGGTGGTGGTGTAGTGCTGCTGGTGGTGTAGTGTCTCGAACACTGTCTCGAGGTGGCGAAGATGCTCTTCCATGGAGGGGCTGTACCCAAGAATATCGTCGAAGAAAACAAGTACAAACTTCCGTAGAAAATTTTGGAATACCTCATTCATTAGGGCCTGGAAGGTCGAAGGGGCGTTGGTGAGGCCAAACAGCATCACGAGGAACTCGAAGTGCCGTGGTGCGTGCGAAAGGCCGTCTTGTCGATGCCCTCGTCCGCCATTCAAACCTGATGGTAGCCTGAGCGGAGGTCGAGCTTGGAGAAGAAAGCTGCCCCATGGAGCTCATTGAATAACTCCTCCGTCACTGGGATTGGGAATTTGTCTTTGATGGTCTTGTCATTGAGTTGGCGGTAGTCCACGCAGAAGCGCCAAATACCGTCGGCCTTCTTGACGAGCAATACGGGAGGAGAAGGGCGATCGGCTGGCGCGAATGAGACCCTAAGCTTCTCGTCGCATTGCCTCTCTATCTCGTCCTTCTGGCAGAACGGGTAACGGTATGGTCGAACCACGACCGACTCAGTGCCTTCCCTGAGGTAGATACAGTGATCACAGGAACGATGAGGCGGTAGTGTGGATGACAGCTCAAAGATGAAGACGAAGTTGTGAATGAGGATCTGGAGAGGTGGTTCTTCGCTGGCATGGATGATCGCGACCGTAAGGGGCTGATCATCGTGACGGGAGAGGCCCGAAAGCAGGATGTCGCGATCCTGGAAGGTGATGAGGTGCCGGAAGTTCCACCCGATCTCGTCCAGTGTCTCGAGCCATTCGACGCCTAAAACGACGTCAAAACGATCGAGAGGGAGGACCATTAAGGGGGCTGCGAAGGTATGGTCCGCCACTGTAAAGGTTAATATGCCGAGCTCCTCGAAGCAAGGCAGCTCATTTCCATTTGCAACCTGGACCGTTCTTGCTGCACCTAGTGTCGTGCGCAAGTCGAGTCGTTGTGCAACATAGCAACTAACAAAGTTATGAGTGCTTCCCGAATCAACTAAGCCAAGAAGTAGCTGTCACGCCCCAATCTCTCGCAAGCTCAATAGTCCCCGCTGAACGTGAATCACCACGTTACAGCGCTCCCGCAGGACAATCGTTCTCATCGGGACGTGATGCCGTACGAGCCTGGAGTTGCGCTCGCACAAGGCGATGTTGCCAAACATCAAAGTTATCATCGAAACGACCAAGTTGCAACGAAAGTCAAGTATTGTGTACCAAGCATATATCAGAGTATACGCAACGAAGCTCTCGATGAGGTCCAAATGAAATGCCACAAAGGATAATGTAATACTCTTGCTCTTTCTCTAGCCAACAAAGGTATTTACCGTTCATACATTATGTTCCGTATATCCAAGCAGCGCCACTACACATGCGTACCTGAAATAATGCCCACAAACGTGGGTCAGTACACAGCCGTACTGGTGAGCGGGGTAACCCACTCGTCTAAGCCGACAATAAGTAAAATAGTGAATGCAAACAGTTATATGGTGATCTTTCTAGTTGAATCCTAGATTCGTTTCATGGCATAGGTATGACATGTTAAGGGAAGCTGTTAAGCATGCAAGCATTCAATCTCAAGCCAATAGACAAGCAAATATAGCCAACTCGAAGGAAACTAGCATGCAAACCGTCCTACTCAAACCCAAGCAACACGAGAACCTATCGAACCATCATCCAAGCCTCAATATCCATCCTCAAACCAAGCCACAATCCAATCTCAATATGCACACTCCTGCCAAGGCAAGGTGGCCGCCGCCTACGCGAAAAGCACAAATCAAACCAAAGTAAAGCAAGCCAACTTTTATCTATATGAAGTCACTGACCAAGCCATAAAAGACTGATCGGACTGATCAAGTGCAGTTCTACCCGATCCAGACCGGATAGCTAGTCCGCCTGGTCGTATCGAACTACCGGCGCCGCATCCAAGGCACGTTACCATTGTCTCCTCCATGGCCGAACGGTCCCGGTGCTCCGGAGCCTATCTGTAACGCCCCGCTCCGCGCCGGCGTTATATATCAAGGTGAGTGGGCAGAACTTCGTTCTCTGATTCTTGCACGCCTTAATAATAACCTGAGTTTTTGCTTGCAAGAATGATAGAACCTGCCTTGCATGTTAATGAACGAACTCACCTAGCTTGTCTTTGAATCAATGTCTGCTAAACGAGAATCCTGAATCGCCTGCTTAGAGTGCATGAACATGTTCACTATCGTCTATGCTTCGAGAGAACCATACTGTGCCTGAACGTGTTCAAGTGATAAGTCGGATTGCCCCGCAACAACGAGTGTATTCTGATGGTTCCTCTCGTCTGCATACTAGAGTTTATTTGATAGTGTTCCATGCATTCGCACGCGGTCGGACAATGGCTTTTGGTGGAAAGCTGAACTGCATGCGTGATTGTTTGAGACCATATAGGGTCTTCCTCAGATGACATACTTTACCTTCCCTTGCGACGAACCTGGGAGGTTGCACCACATACACTTCTTCGTCAAGATTCCAATGGAGAAATGCATTCTTGATATCCAGCTGAAGTAGTGACCAGTTATAGCGAACAACTAAGGCCAATAGTACACGTACATAGGTCATTCTGGCAACTTGAGAGAATGTCTGAAAATAATTCTCACCATAGGTCTGAGAATATTTTTTAGCCACCAGACGAGCCTTTAGTTGATCAAGAGTGCTATCCAGTTTCACTTTGATCGTGAACACCCATATGCAACCTACTACCTTTTTACCAGTCGGCAAATCTATCAAGTCCCAAGTTTGGTTCTTCTGAAGCGCTTTCATCTCCTCTTCCATAGTAGCACGCCAACCGGGATGTTTGAGACCATCCTTGACAGTATTGGTAATATGAATTTCATCAATAGTAGCTATTAAGGACTGAGTGTGGCTCGCATGCCCTTTGTAGTTGTCAACATATAAGGGATGATCACGACAGGCACAACGAGGTCGAGCTGGTGGAACAGGCGGAGGCGAATCAGTGGAGCTAGAGGAGGATGATGGCTCTGTGGCCGTGGGCACTATTTGCAACGCTCGTTCGGACGACAACGGTTCTAACTGAACCGACAGTGTCTGCGGACCGTCGGACCGAGATACTGGCTCGGTAGTTGAGGGCACCCCTACGGGGGCTGTTGTGTTTGAACATGAAATAACAAGAAATTCTCTTCTGGATAAACTTGGGACTTTGGACCTGTAGTTTGTGTAAGTGGAGGAAACTCGATTTCAACGAAGGTAACATTTTGAGAGAAAAAATACCTCTTCAAGGTAGGGAAAAAACAACGAATACCCTTTCTGATCTTTAGGATACCCAAGGAAAATACATTGGATTGTCTTAGGATCTAATTTAGAAAGGATTGGTCGGGTATCCCTAACATAACACAAGCAACCAAATTTTTTTAGAGATAGAGGGAACGACTCGTTTGGGATATAGCCTAGAAAAGGGAGTAACACCATTGAAAACCAACGATGGCATGCGATTAATAAGATAGCAAGCCGTAAGTACCACATCCGATCAGAATTATTTTAGAGTAAGTGCTTGAAACATAAGAGCATGCGTAATTTCCAAGAGATGGCGGTTCTTGCGTTCGACCACACCATTCTGTTGTGGTGTGTAAGGACATAACGTTTGGTGGATAATGCCATGTCGAGACATATGCGAATTGAACTCACGAGATAGATACGACCATTGTCAATTCGTAGGCATTTAATCGGAACACCAAATTGTGTTTTGAATTCCACATAAAAATTGTACCAAATTTTAAATAGTTCGCAACGATTTTTTATCAGATAGACAAATGACACGTGAGTAATCATCAATAAATATAACAAAGTACTTGAAACCCATCATCGAGTCAACCGGACATGGCCCTCATATATCAGAATGTACCAACTCGAAAGGAGTAGATGCAAATTTATTTTGACTTACCGGATATGAAATCCGATGATGTTTAGCCAAACTATACGACTCACAAAAAAAGAAACGAAAATATCTTAAGAGGTACATTTTTTGGAGAGCTTGGATAGAAGGATGGCTAACCGATAGTGTAGTTCGAAATGATCGAGATTCACGCCGGCACAAGCAACAAGATAAGGTGCGTCAAACAGGTACAAGTCTTCAGCTACATGTCCCATACCGACAGTCTTTCCAGTCTTCAGGTCCTGAAATACACAACCATTAGGAAAAAAATGTTACCAAGCAATGCATGTCACGAATAAGCTGACTAATGGAAAGTAAACTGAATAGGTTGTCAGGTGTATGTAATACGAAATTGAGTGACAGTCCGGAAAAAAGACGGACACTTCCTCGTCCGTGGACTGTTAGTGAACCACCATTGGCAACAATAATATCGGAAGCACGTCCCACCGATATATAATTGTGTATCATACCTCCGTCGCCAGTTATGTGAGCAGACGCACCAGAGTCAATTCTCTACTGTTTCGACCTCACCACACATGCCGCGGAGTATCCATTTGTGGATGCCTCACCACGACGTTGAGCTTGGAAGTCAAGAAAATCTGTATATGACTCTGCAGTCATCTGGACAGATTGAACACCATCATTAGGAGCATCTGTTGTAATATTGGTGGCAGGAGCTTTAGGACACTGCCACTGGAAATGGCTATGCTGACCATAGTTGAAGCATGTGCACGGTCTACCTCCATCATGACCGCCATTGTCTCGTCCCCCCATCACGACCAGCATTTCGGCTATCACGTCGTCCACCACGACCACCACAAAATCTAAGACGAGCCGCACCAAGAGGAGATCGATCAACATGAGCATCACCCAGAGTGAACTCAACAACTTTCGCTGTCCGAAGAACGCGATAGTGGGCCTCCATCAGAGACGGTACATCAGATCCAACAATGATCTGAGAGTGAGCAGAGTTCGCATCATAACGAAGAGATACAAGATATGCCATGACATGCAGCTGCTCACGTTGAGCCCTTGCTTCATTGATATCCGTTGTGAGAGGTAAAACACGGTCGATCTTATCAGTCATAACCTTAAAGGTCCGGTAATGGTCCTTATGAGATTTTTCTCCCTGATTTGCTCGGTATACGCCAACGACCGAGCCGTAGATACGAGATATCGTGTTTTCATCAAACGTCGCTGCCAAGACCTCCCATAATTCCTTCACGAAATCCGTATTCTGAACCATGTCTTCCACTGATGGTTCCATTGAATTCATCAACTGTGTAAACAATCGACTATTATCTCTCTCATTGTTCAAATATGTGATCACTCTTTGCTGGAGGGTTGTCAGTCAGATGTTTGCACAACCGCATTCCTTGAAGCGTCTTCTCGACCTTCTTTCGCCATGTCGAGTAGTCCTTTGGTCCGTCCAACCGTTGATCGACAAGTCAAATCGAGAATCGTCATGCCAATGCGCGTTGGTTCCGCCATTGCGTTTCTGACACTAGTCTATAGAACTGCTATTCGTCTCAGTGCCTGTCATCCTTCAGTATTCTGGATTCGACTGTCTGTTTGATCTTTCCAACTTGATAATCACATCAATTCTGCCAATACGCTAGAAACGTGGCCAGCACCGACACACGCATAGGAAGCAGAGATTGAATGTGGATCACATACGTCAGGACAGAGAGGCAACCCAGGTTACCCTCTGTTAGATCTCGATACGAAGATCAAGTAATGAAAGAAACAAAGAGTCACGCAAAACAAACCAGTTGTTTGCTCTTTGATAGATTTCTGAAACAGATGTTGGGAGTCTAGGGGTTCCAGCAAACAAACCAATGTCTGCCCTCTGAGGATCCCAATATGGTGTTTTTATATTTTTATTTTTTTCCAGAGATTAAGCGACCGAGGTTCCAACAAACAAACTATTCTTTGTCCTCTGAGGATCCCAAATCCCTTTTTTTTTGAAAAGACGGCTAGGGTTTGGGGTAGGCGGCTGGGTTAAGGTTTGGGTTTATGGACATGTTGGCGGCTAGGGTTAGGACTAGGGTTTTGTGGAGGGGGGGGGGGGTGCAGACGGGTAAGAAGGGAGGAGGGGGGGGGGGCAATTGCTGCAGGGGGTGCAGGGGGTCGGCAGGAGGGTGCTCTGCGGCATATGTGGTGAGGTCGAAGCAATGGGTTGACCATTATTGATGGGAAGAATATATATATATATATATATATATATATATATATATATATATAAGTGAGGCTGACCCCTCTCTATATCATTCTACCCGATGTGGGAGTAAAGTCCATTACTAATACTTAACAACAAATATGTCAAAAATACTTTCAACTATGTTTTGGTCACTTTGGAGTCTAGACATGGGTGAGCCATATTTGACAAGAGTGTCAGAGAAGTATTGTGTCTGTCTTGGATATGTGCACATATATGATTGTTTGTGGAGTATCCGTGCAATATAGCTTGGCACTAACTTTTAGGTGCCAACAATGTAATTTCCAATTTTTTTCTTGGCGACTTATCGAATTACTTGTTCCTGAGCTGTGCATTGAATTCCTTCACCGTAGAAGGTGCTCAATCAATGTCAGCGATTTGCAAAGCACGGTTCGGAATGTAAGGTTACAAGTACTCGAGTTTGCCCAGCTGTTCTTTATTTCCTTTGTATGTGATCTGTTTAGTCATTGTACGGAAAATAATAAGTTGGGTAGATATACAATACAACATGGCTGTGAAATGAAGTGTCCGCTCTGTACCCATTCCCTAGGGTTTTGATGAATCCACATTCTTATCGTGTCTCGTGCACTTGTCAGTGCAGCCTGGAGTTCCAGCTATCCTATGCTTACATCTCAGAAGTATGTCTTGCTCTTCGTGATATATTCATAATTAGTCACTCCGCTTCTTGCATTTAAATGGTCATAGTCGACTTAATATTAAGAATTATTGTCTATTTGATTTTGTTCTTGGTTGTTTCTTTGTAGTGGATATTGTTTATTCTTACTGTGTATCCTTTGTTTCTTTCAGCATAACAAATGGATCTGATTCTATTGATGAAAGGAAACCTGAGTGGTTTCAAATGGATCGTGCCATTGCCTGTAGGAGGAAATCTAATTTGGGCAAATCATGTGATGTCTGGAAAGTATGCCCAACCAACGAAGATACCGGGGAGTTTGAATTTCTTGTGAAATGGAAGGGACTTGACTATTCTGAGTCAACATGGGAATCATCGTGCGAAGAAGAATTACTGGCCGAGGTTGGTAGGTTAGTCCAGAGACATCAAAGAGCTGCAGAATGGACCAAAAGTGTTTGTGCATCATCCGGTAGTGTACTGCCTAATAAGACACCTAATGACTTGTATGGTGGTATTCTATATGACTATCAAATCCAAGGACTGAACTGGATTTTGAGCAACTTTAAAGCCAGGAGAAATGTTATCCTTGCAGGTATGGACCGTATGGTATATAATTTCTGTTTGCTTGCAGTTTATATTCTTGAGAGTTTGTATTGGATATCATTTAGAACAAGTTCCGACTGATGTTATGTTGACCATCTTCTTTCCTTTTTTACATCTTATAAAACATTCACATATGTCCAACAGGAGGCATTTAGATGGATTGCATTCCACTAGCGTACTACTACATATTACATAATGTTATTGTGTTCTATTCCTTTCAGCTATTCTTTTACCACTTTAGATATAAATAGTTTTTACAAGTTGGCTCTGCATTATTCTTTGCAGATGAGATGGGTTTGGGAAAAACAGTTCAGGTGGTCTCCTTTGTCAATTGTATGAAACAAGAGAAGCTTACTGCGAATCCTGTATTAATAATTGCGCCTAAAAGTATTCTCTTCCAGTGGGAGAAGGTTTGTGAATTCTTTTGATCGCTACATGCAATGTATTAATTTAATAGTTGCACGTCTTGTTTGTTCAGATTCACTACTTTGTCATCTGTTACTGCTACACTGATCATCAGGAGTGTGCAGTTCAAAATTAATTCCTTACAGTGTGATAAACTTGTCATGCATAGTGCTTATTTATACATTAACAAAAATTGAGAATGCAAGGAATTTTTTTGATTCGTGGGGTCTATCTTCTGTCCATTTGGCACTGGTTCTTCTGCAATCACCTCTTGAAGACATTGTTAACCTCAGAAATAGCCAATGTTTTGTCTAGATGCTGATAGTTACTTGAAGCTAAATTTTATGATATGGGCGCTATAAGCCTGTCATATAAGCATATTTCTGCTTAAAAGTTTAAGTATACTCGTTATTGCATGCACATTTTTATTCTCATAAAATAGCCAAGATTTATCTTGTAATGAGCTTCTTCTGCTGATACATAACTTCCATATAACTCTAGTTCCCTGCCTTATGCTTTTATTAACTCTACGTTCTTACTTATTCTTAGTGTATCTCAACCTCGTTATCTTGAATCCCTTTGTGGTCTAATATGATTTTCCAATTTATGTAATCAATGAATATCAATGCTTCTAATATAAAACTTCTTGGCTGGAATCTGAATACTTTTAACCAGACCTTGATTAGAATAGTTCCATATGTTTCATTCTGGATCCCCAGAACTTGTTACTTGTATATATTGTGAGTAGGTGCCTTCCTGATATAAGGACACGATTTGTCTTTTATAAGGTTTTGTATTTGTCATCAAATGCAGCTTCTGTAAGTATGCTTAATTAGATTTCAATGGAGGATCTTTGTATGAAATCTTTTAGATAGAACTTCTTGTCATTAAAACGTACTGTAAATTTCGTTAACAAAGAAATCACAGAATATTGTGCACTATACGTCAGAAGCATGCTGAAATTAGAATGTTCCATAAAATTCTGATAAATAATAGTAGTGCTTCTGTCTATGCCATACAATTATATAGATGCCAATATATTGATGTCTGTTAGCTAGTCTAAGTGTGACGGCTGCTGAAGATATTGCAATTATATACAATTATAATTTCCAATTCTTTGGCTTGAAATGTTTTACTTTATTGCACTCACTGTGCAGGAATTCAGCCAATGGGCGAAAGAGCTGAATGTGATAATTTATCAAGGAGAAAAGCAGTCACGCCGTTGTATCCAGATGCATGAGATGTACACGTCTGAGAAAACTGTCTTATTTGATGCTTTAGTTACAAACTATGAGATGGTTATTTTGGATTGCAGTGTTCTGAAAAGGTTTAAGTGGTCAGCTATTATTAGTAAGTTCTGATTTTTTTTATTTTTTTTGTAGATAATGGTTCTGAAATCCATTACAAATCTCTACTTGAAGTTCCCTTACAAATCTCTTCATTTACATAGAGACAATTTATTAGAGATTTTATAATATATGATTAACAATATTTTGAACTTGGGTGTGCCTGATACTCAAAATGGCTAGCAAAAGATGGCTAGCAAAAGATGGGCCTAAAACTTGTATACGGCTCAGATTATCAGATAACAACTGAAGAACATGTTCTACTTCTTGAAACACATAGTATTTGCAACTTCAAAGTACAAATCATTAGTTTTCTTATTCTTTATCAGTTAGAAAGTGATTATGGCCCACTTTTAGCTATGAGATACAGCAATAAAAACATGATTACTGTATATTGTGACAAAAATATTCTATAATAAAGAATTTGGTAGATGTGGTCTTGACAAAGTAGCAAAGATGGTGCATGTTTACACGTTTCTTAAACAAAGTAATTTACAACTAATAAACTTGACATTTTAACATTTATATATTTAGAGAGACTATGTAGAACTTTAATAGATAAAATGAAGCTTAATCGGTGGATGTTGAAGTAGGTGAATGCAAGACTATGCATAAGAAACAAGTGCATTAGTAGGAATAGGTAACTCCAATTGAGGAAAAAATTGGAGCCTTAATAGATGCCCAATAGGAGTGATAGGATCGTGGTTGGAGTTACTAGGAAGCTCAACACACACACACCCCCTCCAACCCCCCCCCCCAACTGATTTATTTTGATATGAGAAGAAGAAGATTAAGCATAAGTAACTACTTCCCTACTCAAGATTTTAGATAGCCACTCTATCTCTCTCTCTCTCGTCTTAATCGGTGGATGTTGAAGTAGGTGAATTCTGCTCCTGTGTATTTTTGGGAATATCTGAATTTCTGATTTTTTTTTTTTTTTTTTTTTTTTTTTTTTTTGATTCTTTTGATTCTTCTGCTGCTGCATCTTTTGCCTCTTCTGCTGCTGCTTGAATCCTGTCTTTGTTAGGCACTCAGGTTTAATGCCTAATCATATTATATGAATTCTGATACGTATTTTAAGCAACCATTTAACTCCTTTACCTGGCCCTCTGGTACATGTTCGTTGTGCAACAGTTCATGACTGCGACAGAATTTAAAATTCTCTCTGATTGAAGACTTGTTTGATACATAGTATCGATTTAGCATAATCACAAGCATACCAATTACTATTTTAGCACATCTAGAAATTTGAGTACATCTAGAAATTTGAATTTGGTAGGACATTCAGTATAGAAAATAGAAAATATTATATATTTATTAATATTCGATATTTCAATATATCTAAGATATTCAATATCCAGTATCTCAAACCGATATGGACCCGTTATTCGATATCTTGAACATTGCATGCACGTCATAGTAGGTTATGAAAAAGAACTTTACGGCATATTTCTGCACAAATGTAATATCTTCACCACCTATTACTCTCTCAATCCAAAATGCATATAGGCAAACACATGACTACAAAATAGAGTTTGCTATATGCAAACACTATTCTGGACATTTGGTCGAAGTTGTTAAATTATCATTTTTCACATATAATCAGAAGGCATATAAAGGTCACGGTAACAGACTTGAATATCTTATTCTTTGGTTCATTGGAAAAGGGTCTAGCCTGTTTAATCTGGACCAAATGCCATTTCCTCTTTCCTTTTCATGTAATGTGTTCTATTTCTTAATAATTTCTATACAATACACCATTTGTCACGTCCTACCGTTTTTCTCAAAAAAGAAAAAAAAATGATTTGTACAAGTGGCCATATTCTTGGGGATGAGACTATAGATTAATCTTGTAAGCATAATAACCACCAAATTACTACACATGCATTTGATTGTAGTTTCATTATTTTAATATCAAAACTCAGTAATTCATGAAAAAAACTAAATCGTTTCAAAGTCCCAACCTGATGATAATTGTAATTTCGTTTAAGTCATCCCATTGTCTTAGGTAGCTCTAGTACATCATTGTCCATTATAAATAAACATCTTACAGAATAAGATTTCAGTTTGTGCAGATGTCATCTTTTAGTAATTGACATGAATCACATCACTTAATATGTTACCTTCACAATTGCTTGACTTAGAAATCACAGCCTTACTTTCTGGCTCGGGAAATGGGAATTAGGAAGTTAAGTGACACAGGATCAACATGGTCCCCTTGTGGAGTTGTAGAACGAAACCCCTCCTTATTGAAGTTTTAGGATGGTAGTAGAATGCCTACATTAATGCTGAATTATGACTACAACGCCAGCTAAAAGCTCCATGTTAAGCTCTAGTTGGACAAAGGATGTCACGCTCTGGTTCTGCAGTTGAAATAAGCAAAAAATTGAAAAGGGGTCTAGCCGTACAAGTCTAAATTGTACTTGTACCGTAGTCGATAAATCATATCAGAAACAAAGTCGTTGCAGCTGAAATAAGCAAAAAATTGATACACAAAAGATATATGAAAACGATTATCTTTATTGATAATTTATAGTAGAATTACAATGGCTCTTAGGCCAAAAGAACAGCTCGACTATACGCAATGGATCCTATTAGTTATTACAATGAACGAAGTTACATGACTTACAACTTGTGAAACTAATACAATCAACAATGTTCCATACATTATGTCCTTTGTAAACAAAATATACATCTTCTAAAGAACAACTTCAATTTGCCAAACGAGCTCCAAATGCCTCAAAACGTCCAAGCGACTCCCGCTCATGTAGAGGCTGGTCAGCATATTGAAAAATGCACTGGTGATTAATCTCAACCCACCTCACCTAAACCAACACAGTAATCATGTGGGAACATGTAAATTATTATGTGATATTTTTTTACTTTTTCTAGGGTCAGTTAATAATTTCATAAACAGATATATAAAGTATAAATGTGCCACCGACACACTGAATCTTACCCAAGGCTACCAACCTTTGTGAAACAAGGATTAATATTCATAATATATAAATGTGTTACGAGTCCGTCCCTGCAAAACAATGATTAACGTTCATAATATATAATTGTGTCATAAGTCTGTTCCTGCATCAATTGGTTAGGCCTGTAAAACAATTGTCATTAGCATGCACCTAACTAATGACGGTCATTGGTGAATCCGGCACCATAAAGGACTATACATGATATTGCAACACGACCTTCTAGTACGGGTAGCTACTCTCACATAATTTCTTCCTAGACCAAATCGTTCCAGATATTCCGGATACCGTTTCGAGAAAAGCCAAATCTTGTGCACAAGTTGTCAATGACAATGCAAATGCATGAACAACTTAACTATAAAATATATTAAATATGGTGTATAAACTGAAATAAAGCAATACAATTTTCTACTTGTACAACAATTCATTCTTGCGATATCTCAATTTCCATTCAATGTTATCCGATTGGCGACCCATTGGTCTCAAACCATTTCGACTATTTCATGATACCAAACCATATTCATACTGCTTTCCAATCCAGGAATTGTCATACTTGTCTACTTTCCAATCTAGGGATTTCACACTGACGATTGAACGGTCCTAAACCTTTTTTCTACAATTCCATTTCTTTGTAATAACAGTACAATGTTTCATAATTCTATATAGTGAGTTAACAGCAATAAGATTACTCTCTTTTATCTCGGTTATTTTACTTTAACATTAACAATCTTGTGAAATATAGCAACAACGACTAGAAGATTTCTTTTTATTAAAGTGTGAAGGCAAAGAAAAACAAGATCATAACCACTCACCATTTTACCAATAATTTTTCTGTCCCGATCATAAAGATCTCTGAATGATTCCTACGTATGAATCCAAGTCCACTAGGCCATTCGAGCCAACAAACCAGTCCAATGCACAGTGCGGAGTAGTGCATTATAAATGAGCCGCCATGATGATGACAACCAAGACCAACATGGTCGGCATTCATGCCCTCCCAAGTCTATTAAAAGAGTTGGTATTTGTTGTATCTGATAGATTTGAACACATTTGGAAGATGTGCTCTCAAAAATATTATTTGTATATATTTTTAGTTTAAGTAGAGTTATTATAGGAAGCTATATGAGATAATATAACTTAATTAAGGAAGTTAAGATTGACTATAAGGTCAATTGGTCAAATAAGATCATTAGTAGGATTTGGTTTCTTCAAAGAACAAGTTTAAGTTCTAATAGGTGCTTGCTTTCCCCTTTATTATGGTTTTTAGAGGGCTGGATTTAGGTATTTTCTTTAGTGAATGATTGAGATATTAATAAAAGTTATTCTGCGATTCCATGCAACGGTGAATTCCTGTCCTGTCATCGTCATCATCATCCAAACATTCCATAATGAGGCGACTGTGGAGCATAAGAAAGTTTCAGAAAAGAATTGACAAGAGAATTTATGACCAGCTGTTACCTGACATCAATCCTCTAGGTTGGTGCCAAATTCTTAGCTATGGTAACTATTGAGTACGAGAGGGAAACAGTGTAAAACCTAGGAACATCTTCCAAGTCCCCCTGAACTAAAAATATAATAGCATAAGAGGTAAGATGATATGATCTGCTGTAGACTATGTTGCATGGACACACATTCGACATGACATGTTTTAGACACGGTGACACAGATTTGGTGCCTAGTTTGGTGTGCCATAGTGTATTTCGAAGTGTCCGTGGCGTGTCCGATAAGTCGGACACGACTCAGGCACACCTTGAATTTTGTAGTGTCTGTGCTTAGGCTATAGAGAACTGCACTAATCTCTATGACACATTAAGCCAACGAGTGAAAAGGAATGCATCCCCAAGGTGAATTCCTTTTTGTTGTGTTCCCAAAATTTGATTTTTTTACTTCGGTGGGATTCCATTACTATCTCATGTGTTAATGTCTCGTTCCCATTTTATGATTTGGTGGATTCTTTGCCGGAGCAATCTTCCTGGTGCCCATCAATGGGTAGGCACGACTATTTAGGAATTAAACATGCATAATATGGTTTTGAACTGACAAAGGTGAAAAGGTTCACCAGGATTTGGACAGTTTCAGGTAAAAGGAGCTAAGAGCTATGGAATTTGGATGTTGGGTATACACTTAATTGAGCCACTATTTGAAGTAGTTTTTCACTACCAAAGTATATAAGAGTTTTTCTGATGAATGTCATAGTTGTATACTTGTATTTCTTGTTACTTGGAAACATGTATGCCTGAATTGTAAACTTAATTGAAGAGAGCCACTTTTAGAAGTAGCTTTTCACTACCAAAGTATACGAGTTTTTCTGATGCATGTCATAGTAGTATACTTGTATATATCTGTTACTTGGAAACATGTATGACTGAAGTATACACTTAATTGAAGAGAGCCACTTTTAGAAGTGGCTTTTCACCACCAAAGTATACGAGTTTTTCTGATGCATGTCATAATTGTATACTTGTACGTCTTGTACTTGGAAACATGTATGACTGAATTCCAATTCTTCATTTTTCTTCTAAGTTCATACTTTATTCAGTGTATATAGGCAAACCTTTGCTTTTGACATCTAATGTAATTTAATACAGTTAAGTTTAGAGATAGAGAGGAGAAGGGGAAGTAGAGGAAGAGAGAATATGAGAAAGGAGATTGCAAGG
The DNA here is from genome assembly GCA_036927795.1 of Iris macrosiphon. NCBI lineage: Eukaryota > Viridiplantae > Streptophyta > Magnoliopsida > Asparagales > Iridaceae > Iris > Iris macrosiphon. Next base: position 68,525,393 of record JAYESA010000016.1, read on the forward strand.
ACCTTAAACCCTAGGTTGCATCTCATGTCTATTTATATTGATATGCAATACACCCACAATTACTATTATACCCTCATATGATAAATAACAAAATAAAATAACTCTAACACCCTCCCTCAAGCAGGAGCATATAGATCAGACATGCCCAGCTTGCTACATAAATCAGAAAATGGACCGCGAGCAAGTGGTTTGGTGAGGATATCACCTAATTGATCCTCTGACCGAACATAAGGAGTGACAATCTGTTTCTTCAGCAACAAATCACGAACAAAATGACAATCCACCTCGATATGCTTCGTGCGCTCATGAAACACCGGATTACTTGCGATAAACATTGCCGACTGATTATCACAATACATCTCCATCGGAATAGGAATCATAATTCCCATTTCATGAAGAAGAGACTGCACCCACATCATCTCAGAAGCTGTATGAGCCATCGCACGGTACTCGGCCTCTGCACTAGAACGAGCCACAACATTCTGCTTCTTACTACGCCACGTGACAAGATTGCCACCCACAAACGTACAATAGCCAGAAGTAGACCTCCTATCACTGCGACTGCCTGCCCAATCAGCATCACTGAACCCAGTCACCGTAAGCAACTGGGAAGGTTTGTACAACAAACCCTTTCCAGGTGCACCCTTCAAGTATCGAAGAATGCGAGAGATAGCCTCCCAATGTGGTTGCCGATGGGCATGCATAAACTGACTAAGTACTCCAACTGCATATGTGATGTCTGGTCGAGTAACAGTAAGATATATAAGTTTGCCAACCAAACGTCTATAATATCCAACATCCTCAAATAACTCTCCCCTGTCAGCATCAAGCTTGTCATGATAATCCATAGGAGTCTCAACTGGCCGACACTCCAACATCCCAGTCTCGGAAAGCAAGTCTAGAACATACTTGCGTTGTGACAGATACACCCCCTTCTTAGATCGAGCAACCTCGATTCCAAGAAAATATCGAAGAAGACCCAAATCCTTAGTATGAAACTGACGACTAAGGTAGGCCTTCAAGTCCGCAATTCCAGCATGATCACTCCCAGATATAATGATATCATCAACATAAACAATCAACACGATAATACCTGCTGAGGAAGAATGGCAAAACACTGAATGATCTGATGTGGTACGCTGAAAGCCATACTGAATGAGAACTGAACTGAACTTATCAAACCAAGCACGAGGTGACTGTTTCAGTCCATATAATGTTTTCTTCAATCGACATACGAGTCTTTTATTTCCTGCTACAACATATCCCGGTGGTTGATCCATATAAACCTCCTCCTGTAAGTCACCATGCAAGAAAGCATTCTTTATGTCCAGCTGATATATAGGCCATTGGTGATTAACCGCCACAGAAATAAGAATCCGAACTGAATTCAGCCGAGCCACTGGAGAGAAAGTCTCCATATAATCCACGCCATATGTCTGAGTATACCCTTTGGCAACCAACCGTGCCTTGAGGCGCTCAACAGAACCATCAGGGTGATACTTAACAGTGTAAACCCATCTACAATCCACTGTTTGTTTTCCAACAGGAAGTGATGTAAGCTCCCAAGTCTGATTTTGATGTAAAGCATACATCTCCTCATCCATTGCACTTTTCCAACCAGAAGATGACATAGCCTGCTTGTAAGTTTTGGGAATAAAAGTAGAAGACAATGAAACAGCAAATGCATGAAAAGATGATGAAGCACGGTGTAATGAAACATAGTTAGAAATGTGATGCTTATTCTTTGTGGTACAAAGGCGTTGTCTTTTTCTGAGAGCAATAGGAAGATCATCTGGATCTGTGGTGATGGGAGCAGAAACCTCAGGCACGGAAGATGATTGGTTGAAGGCTGAATTTTGCAGAACCACTGGCCTGTCCTTGGATCTCTGATAAACCTGTAAATGGGGAATGGAGACAGAAATTGATTCAGGAATGACCGGAAGTGGTATGGAAGATATCAAATCTGTTGTAAAAGGAATACAACGGTCTCCTGAAGGAAAGAAAGGGGTAGACTCAAAGAATGTAACATCCGCACTGACATAATATTTGCGTGACTGTGGACTGTAACAACGATAACCTTTTTGAGTACGGGGATAACCAAGAAAGACACACTTCAGAGATCTAGGAGCCAACTTATCTCGATTAGGTTCCAAGTTATGAATAAAAGCGACACAGCCAAACACTCGAGGAGATAAGGAAAAGGGTGCGACATCTGTATGTAATATAGTAAATGGAACTTTGTTATTTAATACAGATGATAGCATGCGATTAATAAGATAACATGCAGTAAGAACGACATCTGCCCAATACTGTTTGGGGACATGCATATTGAACATGAGAGTTCGAGCCACATCTAAAATGTGTCGATATTTGCGTTCGGCTATACCATTTTGTTGAGAGGTGTGGACACAACTGGTTTGATGAATCATACCACGATCAACACAGAAACTGTTCACAGAAGATTGAGTATACTCCAAAGCATTATCAGAATGCAGAATTTTGATACGTTTATTAAACTGAACATAGACTTCATTATAAAAGGCAGATAACACATTTGGAAACTCAGATCTTTCTTTCATTAAATAACACCAAGTCATTCTGGAATAATCATCAATAAAAATAACAAAATACTGAAATCCTTTCGGACTTTTGACTCTAGACGGACCCCAAATATCAGAATGAACAAGATCAAAAGACTCTAATTGACGACTCTCACTACGACGAGGAAAGAAACTACGGTGATGCTTGCCTAACTGACAAGCCTCACATTCAAGACTAGAAACATGACTCAAACTAGGAACAACTTGACGCAACTTAGCCAAAGACGGATGTCCCAAACGATAATGCGACTGCAACGGAGAAGTAGAAACAGAAGTGAAGGCCTTTCCAGGTAGATCCAAGTAGTACAGTCCATCTTTTTCATGTCCCGAACCAATCGTCTTCTTCGTCCTGAGGTCCTGAAAAATACACGAATTGGGAGAAAATGTCACAGAACATTGAAGAGATTTGGTTAACTGGCTCACAGATAACAAATTTAATGGAAAATTAGGCACATATAATGAATCAAATAATGATAGTGATTGAGTAGGGTGAATGACACCTTTCCCAAGCACAGGACGAGTAGACCCATCAGCCAAGATAATATTATGTTTCATGGAACTACGATTATGAAAGATAGATGTTATACCAGACATGTGAGAGCTTGCTCCTGAGTCGATGACCCAAGAGGTGGATGGTGACTGGGTTGCCACAAAAGCAGGATTACCTATATGTGCCCTGGTTGCAGTAGGTTGGGAGGTGGTACTAGCAAGCGCGTTCAACTTCTGGAGGATCTGTTGAAATGGAGATGAGGTATCGGACGTTGAAGTCTGATTGAAACCCGAAGTATCATCTCTGGGAGCAGAAGTGGTGTCCTGGGACTGCATATTTTCATCATGCACTTGATGTGCATATTCTGGTTTGCCCCATTTGTCCCAACAATAGTCTTCTACATGACCGAGCATTCCACAATAGTTACACTTTCGTGGTTGACCACGGCCACCACCACCACCGCGGCCACCACCACCACCGCGACCACCACCACGACCATTGTCTCTACCACCACGGCCTCCTCCTCGACCAAAACTACGACCACCATCTCTACCGCCACGTCCAATACCACGTCCACCACCACGACCAACAACACTAGAAGCTAGGGCAGAAGAGTCAGTACTCGGCATCACAGAACTCTGTCCCAGAAAGGAACGATTGAGACGGGAGAAAGTATCTGCCACCGTAAGTAACTGCTCTCCAGCAAGGATTTGAGCTTTATAAGGTTCGAGCGCAGGATCCAAGCCGGCTAGGATGAGTGAAACATGAAACTCTTCCTTCTGTCTCCGAGCTTCCTTCAAATCAGTAGTAACAGGATGATATTGAAGTAGTTCCTCCCACAAAGCCTTCTTTGAAGCCAGATATTCATTCACAGGCTTCCCATTTTGCTTTGTATTGAACAATAACTCGTACAACTCATAGATACGGGCAACGTTTCGCTTCTGCGAATAAGATTCTTCCAGAGATGCCCAAATCTGTTTGCTTGATTCACACCACTGAACATTAGCAGCGATATGTGGTTCCATACTATGCCACAACCACGACATAACGTATGCATCTGCACTCATCCAATCTTCATACTCAGCGGACGTTTCAGGAAGGGGTTCTTCGGTCAAAAACTTCAACTTCTTCTTCGCCCTTAACACCACTTTGATAGACTTGGACCAGGCAAGATAGTTCGCACCATTGAGTTTCACCGCTGTAATCGGCTTTCCCAGTTCATCATTATGAATAACAGTAAAAGGAGAACCACCTCCGCTACCACCACCACTATTAACCTCGCTAGAAGATTCGGTCCCCACCATACTTGCAGATGCAACAGAAAGACGAGATCTTTGAAGCCCTAGATCTCACAACGAACCTCAACCGACGACGAATAACCAACGGAGATCTGTAGAAACCCTAGATCTCATAAACGAACCACGAACGACCACGAACAACGAACGACGAACGACGAATCATGAAAAGTAGACGAAAAACAGCCGAAATTTAGAGATACCAAGTTAAGTTTAGAGATAGAGAGGAGAAGGGGAAGTAGAGGAAGAGAGAATATGAGAAAGGAGATTGCAAGGGCCTTAAACCCTAGGTTGCATCTCATGTCTATTTATATTGATATGCAATACACCCACAATTACTATTATACCCTCATATGATAAATAACAAAATAAAATAACTCTAACAAATACTGCACTAAATTATATTTTCCATGTGCCATTGACATTAAGCCTTAGTGTTTTTAATTAAATAAATATTTTATATTGTATGGTAAAGTGAATTTTTCATGTCAAACATACTAATGAAATGCACCGTGTATAGTTGATGAGGCTCACAAGATAAAGCGTCTTGATTGCAAGCTTTCTAGCTACCTGAAGCGGTATAGCTCTGATTTTCGGTTACTATTGACAGTAAGTATTTTCCTATCATTCTTGACATTGTTTCCTTATAAATCTGATTCTTTAGTATTTCATAATTAAAAGCCTCTACTGTGCATATTCCAAATGCTTCGTCATTTCTATTCTGGTTATCTGACCTTAAATTTGATTGACTGTGTATCCCTGATCCCTTTATATTGCATTTTAGGGAACTCCTTTGCAAAATACGTTGCTTGAGCTGTTCGCGCTGCTTCACTTCATCGATCCTGAGCAGTTCTCTGATCCGGTTGCTGAAGCAGAATCATTTAAAAGCATCAAGAGTCTTGGGCACACAGATATAAACATGAAAATTGCTGAAATTCATGCAATCTTAAGGCCACTGTATGTAATCATCACATATCAATAATTGGGATAACAAAGTTTGTTGAGTTAATTAGCTCTATGTATCAAACATATTTGGTCAGGATGCTGAGAAGAATGAAGTCAGATGTCTTATCTGGGTCCATTCCAGTGAAAAAGTGGGTTGAAGTTCCATGTGCATTGGCTGATTGTCAAAGGGAACTCTACATTAATATACTGGAGAAGAACTATGAGAAGCTGAACAGGGAAATTCATAGTGGTTTGTTTACTACTTCTGGATTTGTCATTTTCATGTATCCAAGTCTTATGTACTTATATGTTTCTTCTCTTCACATTGTTTTTGCCTTTTTTAGTTCCATTTACTTTATACCTTTATTTTCTGGTTTTCTCTGTCTTAAAAACCTGTTGAACTGGGCCAGTTGAACTGTGAATGGCCACCTGTTTGGGTCGGTCTGATTGATTGAACTGTTCAAGCGGTTGAACTGTTCAAATCTCGATCGAACTATTCAAAACCGTTCAAGCTGGCCACGGTTTAACTGTGATTTTTTTTTTTTTTTTTTCAAAATTTTGTCAGCTTGAGAACTTGATCCAGGTCTTTCCCTTACCAAATGAAGGTCTTTATAGACTCTTATCCATTGTGCTAGCTAACCTTTGTTGTAAGAGTTGTATTCCAATTTCGTTTGAACTACTTAAATTGCCATATTGAGTGTTCCTTTATCTTTAATAACTAGTTTTTCTTTCAACTAGCCCATTTTTATATTACTCTATTTTCTTATGATTTTAGGCTGTTAGCAAAAGAAAGTTCTACTTACAATTAGAGGATGTCCCATGTTTCTGATTTCTGGCATAGTTATTTATTCTGCAAAGTAGTTTACCTTTAGCAGCTAGTTTAGGTTAAGGTACTTTTAACATTTACAATTTGACTTAGAAAATTTTGATCATGCATGCATGGTGTCCTATGTACAGCTTCTTAAGATATCATTAATCTAAGTAAAATATTTGTTAAATGCATGGTTCTGATCATACATGCCATGGTGTAGTAACTTCCCCTTCCCAAGTTTAGAAGGAGATAAATTTAAAATGTAGAATAGAACATTAATTATTAAACACAATTATTATGTCTGCGCCTTTGAATTGAACGATTCAGTCAGTCCTAGCGTTAACATTTGATCTCAGCGGTTCAATGGTTGAACTAGTTCTTAAATTTTTGGTCATAATAATAAACTTTGTATTCATGTGCAGTACTAATATCATATTTAGATTATTACATTGCTTATTGTAAGACTGTTTATAGTGTAACTGCTTTCTATTATAGAGCTATTTCCTATTATGTACCTCTCATCTTTCTATATATGTATTATGTAAGCATCATATCTAACTGAAGACATTGTACTAAAAGCATATTTCCTCGCCCCTTCCGAAACCCCAACCCTAATTCTACGGCCTCCTCTTGTTGTCTTATCGCTCACCGCCCTCTCGCCCTTACCCAACAAAACACCCTCCACTGCCCCCTTATAAAGTGGCTGTATTCCACTGAGGAAGGTGTACTTGTACCGGGTATTGGTACTCCTTCGGTATGGGTGCATATATGTGTGTGTGCATGATGAAGAAAGATTATCCTCATAGTAGTACATTACTAGACATTTGATTGAAAAGAGACTAATACTTTTTTTTATGTATATAACAACTATGTTATGCTGTCTTTTTCTGAATTTTCATGTGAACCTTGCATGGACCTCAAATCATGGAACTGCGATACGTCCTTTCTTTTCATTTTTGGTTTCCAGGTTCTCAAGATTTATAAACACAATAAACACATTGAACAGAGGTGACAAACCAACTATGAAAAGGGCGATCTCCCTTTTTATGTTGGGACCATAACAAACCAAACATCGTGCAAAAGTATGATAGAACCTATCTTTTTGTGGGAGTACGATATAACCTTTCTTTTATGAACAAAGGGTGACAAAAAGCTAAGTTTGTGGCAAACCAAACATCGACAGGAGTTTCTTTTGAACATAGGTTTGGTTTGTCACACCCTTTCTGTGGGAAGGTACGATACAACATTTATATATATGCACACAAAATGAAATTAATTTAATGAAATATTCATAAAATAAAACTACCACAATGCCATACCTTTTCACTATTTGCTTTGTCAGATTCTTGAGATTTGTAGGCATTGCGAACATGAACAATTTTTGCTATTACTTTTTGTTATTTTGAGATAGTACAGAGTGAAGTTTATTGGATCTTTTATCATGTTCTGGCTATATGTAAGGATTCCCTCAACCTATATCAAGGCTCAAACCATTGATTGGGTGATGGGGCTTTTGATTTACATGAAAGGTCATGAATACTTGTGCCAAATGAACTTACTACAATATGTAGGCGCAAGCAATTTGTTAAAACTTATGTTGGTGTGCTACCACATGAATATTCACAGGAATCAAGTATTTTTCCCTACAGGCATTGTGGGCCTCAATTGAATTTACCGGAAATCTTGTGCTTTGCGTGTCTCTCAAACCATGTTGGTATATATTTAGTCTAGTTTGTTGCTGAATCCTCCATGCTTATCAGTTGACAGGTCGTATATATTACACCTTTGTTTGGCTATTGGATTCGTTCAGCTAACCAACCAAGGATTCTTATTACAGGAAAAAAGATTGTTCTGAACTTCATTCTTATGGAATTACGGAAGTGTTGCAACCACCCAGTAGGTTATTCGTAACTTAAACGGCCCCACATTGTTTCTTTGTAATTGTTTATAAATAGTTTTCCAATTTTACCTCATGCTTTGCTTATACGGAACAGATAGGTGTTAGGTACTTCTCGCTTCATGCCATACACTCAATTCTTAGTAGTCTTACGATATGTTATGATACAACCTATGATATTGTAAGTTGTTGAATGGTACGATAGGAGCAATTTATCTTGCAAAACACTTTTTACGACACATATCACCTGATACTTTGTATCATTAGATACAGAAATTACCTTGATAACCTGAATTTGGACGAGTTAAAACCGACTTTTAAGTGGTTTAGAAATTAATGTTTTTAACCCACTGATGCTACAGCTCTAAAACTCAACACTAATACCTATGTAAAACCCTATAAAGTCTTAAAATTTTTGCTACAAACAACCTCCTTTTTTTAGTGAACTCTTTGCACAAATGTTTCCATTCCGGTGTCCATCAACTTCAGCATTACATCTAACTTCTTTGGGAATGACATCTAGCACATTAGAATGTGATGCTTGTTTTTGTCTTTGATATCTTTTTTATAGATTTCTTGAAATTTGTGTGTTTTATTTTGGGATTTTTCTTAGACGTTTTTTTTCTCTGTTTTCTAAAATGTTTTATAAGTTGTTCACTGTTTACATCTATATTGTATAACAAACATTATTTGAATGCCAACGAGTTCAAATTCCGTTGCAAGCGGTCACTCGTTCCGCTGTAACCCACTTTCCAACAAGACACCCACCTATCCAAATCATTTTGACATTCTTAGAGAAGGATGAACTTGTAGAGGCATGGGGAACTTCCTTACGAACTTTGGAGCTTGTTAGGCAATGCACCACACTTCTACATTTAGGTGTAGGGCTCCGGCTATCTCCCAACCAACTATTTTCCTATCATTAAATGTTCGTTACGAGGGGAAAAAAAAAAAAAAAGTCAGCACGTTGTTAAACAAAAGAATGTCAGCAAATTGAATGTTAAGTGTCAAGTACTTTCCGATGCAATGATGCTATACTTGTGAATAATGCCAACACACAATGCTAATTTTATTGTTTTTGCTCTTAATTGTCAACCTTATGATAAAATTGTTGCTTAATGAATGATAATGTTCCCTATTGTTAGAGTTATCTTGTTATTTATCTTATGAGGGTATAATAGTAATTGTGGGTGTATTGCATATCAATATAAATAGACATGATATGCAACCTAGGGTTTTATGTCCTTGCAATCTCCTTTCTCATATTCTCTCTTCTCCTACTTTTCTCCTCTCCTCTCCATCTTCATCTCCAAACTTTACTTGGTATTAGAGCAACTTTTGAAGGTACTGTAAATTCTATCTACGACAGGGCCGATCGGATTACTTTTTATGATTCGCCGTTCGTTGTTTGTGGTTGTTCGTGGTTCGTTAATGAGATCTAGGGTTTCTAAAAATCTCCGTTGGTTGTTCATCGTCGATTGTGGTTCGTTGTGAGATATAGGGTTTCAGAGATCTCGTTTTTCTGTTGCAATCTGTAAGTACGGTGGAGACCGAATTTTCTTTCGAGGTTAATAGTGTTAGTGGTGGTAGTAGCAGAGATGGTTCTCCTTTACTGTTATTCATAATGATGAATTAGAAAAATCGATTACTGCGATGAAACTCAATGGTGTGAACTACATTGCTTGGTCCAAGTCTATCAAAGTGGTGTTGAGGACAAAGAAGAAGTTGAAGTTTTTGACTGAATAACCCCCGCCTGAAATGTCCGCTGAGTATGAAGATTGGATGAGTGCAGATGCATACGTTATGTCATAGTTGTGGCATATTATGGAGCCACACATCGCTGCTAATGTTCAGTGGTGTGAATCCACCAAACATATTTGGGCAACTCTGGAAGAATCATATTCGCAGAAGCGGAATGTTGCATGTATCTATGGGTTGTACGAGTTATTGTTTAATACAAAAGAAAATGTGAGGCCTGTGAATGAATATCTAGATTCGAAGAAGTTTTTGTGAGAGGACCTGCTACAATATCATCATGTTACTACTGATTTGAAGGAAGCTCAGCGGCAGAAGGAAGAGTTTCATGTTTCACTTATCCTAGCCTGCTTGGATGCTGTGCTCGAACCTTATAAAATTCATATCCTTGCTGGAGAGCAGTTACCTACGGTGGCAGATACTTTCTCCCGTCTCAATCGTTCATTTCTAGGACAATTTTGTGGTGCCGAGTACTGACTCTTCTGCCCTAGTTACTAGTGCTGCTGGTCGTGGTGGTGGATATGGTGGTGAACGTGGCGGTAGAGATGATTGTCATAGTTTTGGTCGAGGAGGAGGCCGTGGTGGTAGAGACAATAATCGTGGTCGTGGCCGTGGTTAACTATTGTGGAATGCTCGGTCATACAGTTGGGACACGTGGGGCAAACCATAATATGCACATCAAGTGCATGGTGAAAATATGTAGTTCCAAGTCATCACTTTTGTTCCCAGAGATGATACTTCCGGTTTCAATCAGACTTCAACGTCCGATACCTCATCTTTATTTGAACAGATCCTCCATAAGTTGAACACGCTTGTTAGTACCACCTCCCAACCTACTGCAACCATGACACATATAGGTAATTCTGCTTTTGTGGCAACCCAGTCACCATCCACCTCTTGGGTCATCAACTCTGGAGCAAGTTTTCATGTCTGATATAACCTTTCTTTCATAATTGTAGTCCCATGAAACATAATATTATCTTGGCTGGTGGTTCTACTAGTCCTGTGCTTGCAAAATGTGTCATTCACCCTACTTAATCACTGTCATTATTTGATTCATTATGTGTCTAATTTTTCATTTAATTTGCTCTCTGTGAGCCAGTTGACTAAATCTCTTCAATGTTCTGTGACATTTTCTTCCAATTCTTGTCTTTTTCAGGACCTCGGGACAAAAAAGATTGGTTCGGAATATGAAAAATATGGACTGCATTATTTGGATCTACCTGGAAAGGTTTTCACTTATGGTTTACTTTTTCGTTGTAGTGGCATTATCGTTTGAGACATCCGTCTTTGGCTAATTTGCATCAAGTTCATAATTTGAGTCATGTTTCTAGTCTTGGTGAGATTTGTTAGTTAGGCGAGCATCACTGTAGTTCCTTTTCTTGTCGTATTGAGAGTCAGTAGTTACAGTCTTTTGATCTTGTTCATTATGATATTTGGGGTCCGTATAGAGTCAAAACTCCGAAAGGATATCAGTATTGTGTTATTTTTATTGATGATTATTCCAGAATGATTTGGTGTTATTTAATGAAAGAAAGATCTGAGTTTCCAAATGTGTTATCTGCCTTTTATAATGAAGTCTATGTTCAGTTTGATAAACGTATCAAAATTTTGCGTTCTGATAATGCTTTGGAATATACATCATTCTTCTATGAACAATTTCTGTGTTAATCGTGGTATGATTCATCAAGCTAGTTGTGTCCACACCTCTCAACAAAATGGTATAGCCGAACGCAAACATCGACACATTTTAGATGTGGCTCGAACTCTCATGTTCAATATGCATGTCCCTAAACAGTATTGAAAAATGTCGTTCTTACTGCATGTTATCTAATTAATTGTATGCCATCATCCGTATTAAATAACAAAGTTGCATTTTTGATGTTACATACAGTTGTCGCTCCTTTTTTTTACCTCCTCGATTGTTTGTGTCACTTTTGTTCATAACTTAGAACTTAATCGAGATAAGTTGGCTCCTAGATCTTTGAAGTATCTTTCTTGGTTATTCTCGTACTCAAGAAGGTTATTGTTGTTACATTCTACAGTCACACAAGTATTATCTCAGTGCAAATGTTACTTTTTTTTGAGTCTACCATTTTTTTCTTCAGGAGACCGTTGTATTCCTTTTACATCAGATTTGATATCTTCCGTACCACTTCCGATCATTTCTGAATCAGTTTCTGTTTTCATTTTTCCTTTACAGGTTTATTAGAGATCCAATGACAGGGCAGTGGTTCTGCAGAATTCAGCTCTCAACCAATCAGCTTCCGTGCCTGAGGTTTATGCTTCCATCATCACATATCCAGATGATATTTCCATTGCTCTTAGAAAAAGAAAACGGCTTTGTACCACAAAGAATAAGCATCCAATTTGTAATTATGTTTTATTACACTGTGCTTTTTCATATTTTCATGCATTTGATGTTTCATTGTCTTTTATTTTCATTCCCAAAATTTACAAGGAGGTTATGTCATCTTCTGGTTGAAAAAGTGCAATGGATGAGATGTATGATGTGGATGTGTGTACACTATTACTTCAAAATCAGACTTGGGAGCTTACATTACATCTTGTTGGGAAGCAGCCAGTTGGTTGTAGATGTGTGTACACTATTAAGTATCATCCCGATGGTTCAGTTGAGCGTCTCAAGCCACGATTGGTTGTAAAATGGTATGCTCAGATATATGGTGTGAATTATATAGAGACTTTTTCTCCAGTGGCTCGGCTAAAATTCAGTTCGAATTCTTATTTCTGTGGCGGCTATGGCCTATATATCAACTGGACATAAATAATGCTTTCTTGCATGGTGACTTATAGGAGGAGGTTTATATGGATCTACCATCGGGATATGTTGTGACAGAAAATGTGAAACTCGTATGTCGATTAAAGAAAGCATTTGTGGACTGAAACAATCATCTCGAGCTTGGTTTGACAAGTTCACTTCAGTTTTTATTCAGTATGGGTTTCGGTGCACCACATTAGATCATTCAGTATTTTATCATTCTTCCTCAGCAAGTATTATCGTGTTGATTGTATATGTTGATGATATCATTATACCTGGGAGTGATCATCCTGGGATTGTGGACTTGAAGGTCTACCTTAGTCGTCAGTTTCATACTAAGGATTTGGGTCTTTTTCGATTAGTCGTCAGTTTCATACTAAGGATTTAGGTCTTTTTCGACATTTTCTTGGAATCGAGGTTACTCGATCTAATAAGGGTGTGTCTATTACAGCGCAAATATGTTCTAGACTTGCTTTCCGAGAATGGTATGCTGGAGTATGGGCCAGTTGAGACTCGTATGGATTATCATGACAAACTTGATGCTGACATGAGAGTTATTTGAGGATGTTGGATATTATAGACGTTTTGTAGGCAAACTTATATATCTTACTGTTACACGACCAGACATCACATATGCAGTTGGAGTAGTTAGTTTATGTATGCCCTTCGACAACTACGTTGAGATGCTATCTCTCGCATTCTTCGATACTTGAAGGGTGCACCTAGAAAGGGTTTGTTGTACAAACCTTCCCAGTTGCTTACATTGATGGGGTTCAGTGATGCTTTTTGGGTAGACAGTCGTAGTGATAGGTCTACTTTTGGCAATTGTACGTTTGTGGGTGACAATCTAGTCACGTGGCGTAGTAAGAAGCAGAATGTTGTGGCTCGTTCTAGTGCAGAGACTGGGTACCGTGCGATGGCTCATGCAGTTTCTGAGATTATGTGGGTGCAGTATCTTCTTCGTGAAATGGGGATTATGATTTCTATTCCGATGGAGATGTATTGTGACAATCAGTCGGCAATATTTATCGCAAGTAATCCAGTGTTTCATGAGCGCACTAAGCATATCGAGGTGGATTGTGATTTTGTTCGTGATTTGTTGCTGAAGAAACAAATTGTTACTCCTTATGTTTGGTCAGAGGATCAATTATGTGATATCCTCACAAAACCACTTGCTTGTGGTCTATTTTCTGATTTATGTAGCAAGTTGGGTATGCCTGATCTATATGCTCCAGCTTGAGGGAGGGTGTTAGAGTTATTTTGTTATTTATCTTATGATGATATAATAGTAATTTTGGGTGTATTACTTATCAATATAAGTAGACATGAGATGCAGCCTAGGATTTTATGTCCTTACAATCTCCTTTATCATATTCTTTCTCCTACTTTTCTCCTTCTCTCCTCTCCATCTCCATCTCTAAATTTCACTCATATTATTGCTCAGTTTGTTAAGTTTGACCATATATATATGGTTTTATTGATTTTCTGTCAAATTTAGACCAAGGTTTAAAGTATCGGCCGATACCGATACGTATCGACTGTATCGTATCGGATCTGGCCTTGGCCGATCGATACCGTCCAAAAAAATCGGTATCGGCCGATTCATTCAAAGGAAAAGTATGGTATCGGGCTGTATTGGCCGATACAGACCGATAAGGGAACTCAAAAATATCAGAAAAATGAATTCATCTCTGCCAAAAGCATACTGCTGACAAAAAAAAGCAAAAAATGATTCCTTCCGTCAAATCCATGAACCAATAATGCAAATTGGTAACAGTTGCACTCAAATATCTATAAATAGACAATAAATTCTTTGGAAATTACATCAACAACAATAATTGCAGAAATAATTTTCAGATCTAAAAATTACCTGATTTTCAGAAGATAATTGAGAAGTTTTCCTCTTTCTTCGCCATCGTCGATGCTCCCCTCGTCACCTCCGCGCCGCTGTCGTCTGTGGTCGAGCTCCCTCTCCTCGCCTGTGCTTGAGCTCCCTCTTCGGTTTTGCTTCGGTGTAGGCGGAGACGAGGGGAGCAGCGGATGTTTTGTGCTCGAGCTCCCTCTCCTCGCCTGTGCTCGAGCACAAAACATTAGGGTTTTGTTTTGAAATGAAATGGTGGTGGACATTAGACATTAGGGTTTTGTAAAGAAAAAATGAAACGTCTCTCCAAAGTTCCAAATGCGGGAAGATGGGAAAGAGGAAAAAAAATTTATACACTCTGCCCAAGACAATGGGCAACGTGAACACAAAGGCACATAGTTTTATCTACTAGCCATGGATGCAATTTGAATCCGACGTTTATATATGGCAAGTTCATTTATTTATACACTAACTATATATGCAAAAATGTTTCCCCACTGAGATTCGAACCCGTGACCTTTGAAAGGGAAAATCAAACAACTATCTCGCTAACCAGAAAGCCACTGAAGCTTTGGTGACTAAGTTAGCATGTATAATATATTTATGGAGATAACTTATATATATATTCTGACTTTTTTATATTTATTAACTACATCTATGCATATATACATATACTACTAATATATATATATATATATATATATATATATATATATGTTATTGTATGTACATAACTACATATATGCATATATACATATACTATATATAACTATTAATTATTCTATCTATATACTATATATTATTGTTATCTATTTAACTTTTTATTATTGCAATATTTTTTGTTAATATATGTTATTGTATGTACATAACTACATATATACATATACTATATATAACTATTAATTATTCTATCTATATACTATCTATCAATATTTATTATTGTACAATATGTAACATTTTTTATTATTGCATCTAATAATTTTTTATATATTTTTATTACTGCATGTAACATTTTTTATTATTGTATGTAACGTTATATCATTTTCAGGATTATTTAATGGTACCGAAAAGTCATACGTCGGAGGAAATGGTTGCTGGTTGAAAACATGGCAAATGTGTCAATCCTAATAATAAGAGGAGGGTGGAATGCAATTATTGCAGCAAAATAATGGACGGAGGGGTTACTCGGCTGAAACAACACTTAGCGGGTATTACAGGGAACGTTGCATCGTGTCCTGATGTACCATTTGCTATAAAAAAAGAAATGTTGTTGCTTGTTGAGGGTAAAAAAAAGGATAAAATAATAGCGAATCAAAGAAAACAATGGGTAGAGGAGGAGTTGACAAGGATGTCTCGAGTAGATTCCTCCTCAGAAGAAGATATTGAAGACTTCACGGAACTTAGAAGGGACATGAGAGAAAGTAGGAGAAAACATGCAGTTGAGTAATGGGGTAGACGTTGGAGTGTCGGGGACAGAGAAACAGGGTCAAGCATGGGTCCGACGTTAGGTGGTCGATCAAAGTCGGTCGCATATCGTAGGGAGGAGGTAAAAAATATTCCAGAGGTAGGAGTAAGGGGTATGGACCCTTATGTCCTAAGAAAACAAGGGACAATGCAACCCAAAATAAAGGGTACAATGAAGGGGATAAAGAATGCAAAAAATTATATTGGAAGATTTATATCAAATTTTTATATATACAATAATATATCGTTCAATGCTGCTAAAAGTCCACACTATCAACCAATGATAGATGCAATAGCAGCTTCCAGGAGTGGAGTAAAAGGTCCAACTCCTTATGAGATTTCAAATACTTATTTAGATATAGAAATAAGTGACATGGAGGAGTACCTAAAATCTTATCATAGGTATTGGGATGAATATGGGTGTACTATTATGTGCGATGGATGGAGTACACAGAACAGAAAATACATCATTAACTTTCTTGTGTATTCTCCACAAGGAACGGTATTCCTTAAGTCTGTAGATGCATCTGACAAATACAAAGATAGTAAATACATATTTGGACTGATGAATGAAGTTGTGGAACAAATTGGAGAAAATATGGTCGTCCAAATAATTACTGACAATGGCTCCAACTACAAGAAGGCGGGAATGAGGTTAATGGAGGTGAGAATGCACTTATACTGAATTTTTATTATCATAAATATGTTTGTATATATGGTATTTATTATTGTAAATATAGCTTCATTCTAAATATATATGTATGTTTGTATGCAGGTGAGAAAAAACTTATACTGGACTCCATGTGCAGCACATTGTATAGATCTCATGTTGAAGGATATAGCCAATGATCCACATATTAAGCCACTAATACGGAAGTCTCAAGATATGACTTGTTTCATATATAATCATGGTTGGGCTCTTAGCATCATGAGGACTGAGACTCAGAATGGAGAATTGGTTAGACCAGCCATCACTATGTTTGCTACCAATTTTATTGCTTTTGATTTCATCCTTAAACATCAGGCTGATTTAAAAAAGGATGATAAATACAAGGGGTTGGACAGATAACTACATGAAACTCAATCGTAAAGATAGAGAAAAGGCAGATGTGGTTGTCAGTTTAATCGAGAGTCAAACTTACTGGAGGGATATTGCAAGGGTCACTATAATTTTTCGACCTCTAGTAAAAGTTTTAAGAATGGTGGATAGCGATGACAAAGCGGAGATGGGTCATCTTTACGAAGCTATGGACAGGGCTAAAGAAATGATAAAAAAGAATGTTGGTCAAGGATATAGAAAGTGGTGGGAAATGATTGATACCAGATGGAATTCTCAACTACATCGAGATATACATGCAGCTGGTAAGTACTCTATAAATTGAATATCCTTCAAATGTTATTTTATAATTTTTGTAGGGATTTTAAAACCAGTTATTTATTCAATATTGAAGGTTATTTTTTGAATCCTAAATACTAATATTCTAATGATGTTATAAATGATGATGAGGTACTGAATGGTTTCCACCGCGTCGTTAATAGAATGGTGAATGCCAATACAACACGCCTTAATATAAACAAAGGTAATTATTATTTGATATTGGATTTATTCATAACTTTACATTAAAGTCATAAGACCCATAATTGTTGTAATATCACTTTGCAGGCAGAAAAGTTCATATTGAGAAATGGTGTATTTAGTTCAGATTAAATCCAAAGTGCTGTAAATAGATGTCTTTCTGGTAGTAATAGTTAATATTTTAAAATAATTATTAATTAAAATTATATAGTTACAAAGCTAATATATTTTATTATTTTCTAGCTGAGTGGTGGTCCATACATGCTAGGGAGGAAGCCCCAAATTTGACTCGATTAGCTGTGCGCATCCTAAGTCAAACAGTGTCTTCTTCCAACTGTGAAAGGAATTGGACAACATTTTCTCTCATTCATACTCGTCCCCGCAATAGACTTTTAATGACAAGACTAGAAAAATTAGTTTTTGTCCATTATAATATGAGATTGAGGGTTCGAAATATGCAAAGATCACGAGATGAACAAAATATTATAGATTTGGATGAGATATTTCATGAAGAAGATCCACTCATAGCTTGGACTAGAGAAAGGGAAACACCACTCTTAGATGATAGAGAAAATGAGTGGGATAACTTGGATGTCGATCCATAAGATATTGTCGAAAATGCTCGAAGGCCTGGAAAAAGAAAGAAAATACCAGATGTACAATCTCGACAGGTCGACAGCGATAAAGACGACACTACTGATAGTGGAGGCAATGGAGCTACACTCGTTGCTGGTGCTGATAATACTAATGAATATGAAAGTCCTGGAGATCAGTCTCATGAATACTCTGAAGACTGGCCAAGTGATTATCAACCTAGAGAGCACCGCATGGATGATACATATGCTGGAGGATCTAGCCATCATGATGTACCTACTCCTTCAGACAATTACGACAATACATATGATAGTTCATGTACAAATTATTATCCATACAACACTCCAGAGGCTGAACAACATTCAACATTTGATGGCCTCATGATATTTTTTTCATAATACAGATATCAGTCGCTACTACCCTCATAACCAAGAACCATATCGGGACGATTATGATAATTATGAACAATTTTAGTGATATATTTGTATTTTTTTGTATTTGTATTCATTTTCGTATTTATATGCTTTATGTAGTTCGTACCTATTGTAAAAAGACTATTATTCATGAAATTTAAATGAAGGGATAGGCCAGAGTCCCAATGAATTTTTTTGGCCAAGTGATTTTTTGTCGTACTTTTAAATTTAAACATGTAAATCTTGTTGCTAATTTTATTTCGATATATTATGAAACGAAATAATTGGTGTCATGGATCACATTGTAACAATTTATAACTATTCACTTATACTAAATTTCTGAATACAATTAAATCTTTATTTTTTTACAAGTCCTCGACAAATATAATTATGGGTCTTGTGACTTGTCTCATGATCTCATCCTGCCATTTGCGTTGCTTCTATCTCTTGTGCCTCCCTCTATGCGCCTTAATTAGTCATAATTGAAACCTACAGAACAATACAAGATTCAATTAGTACGAATATAATGACATAGTAAGATTGTAACTAAAAATATGTAAAGGAAGAAAACTTATATATCGCAGGTAAACCATTCAGCAAGGATGACTATTGTTTTATTCAATTATAATTAAAAAAGCAAACATGAAAAACACTTAAATAATGCATAAATATGTAAATTATTTTTTCTATTTTTTTACTAATTTATTAATAATTATTTTAATTGCCGATACATCCGATACCAACAAATCCGATACCGCCGATACTGTCAATACTGTCGATACAGCTACTCATACAAACTGTCCGATACCGATACCGAGTTTTTGAACCTTGATTTGGACAATGTCTTATGATATACATTACTTTACACTAGACACTAATCAATCAAATCGATACACGGTAAGTATCTTTATTTGACAACCTAGGTCACATCATTAGAAGATGAAAGGATGTTTCATAAATTATTTTACAGAAGGCTGTGGCCTTGGTGGAAGGTGTCGGCAATCAAAGTGCAATTAAGAGTGAGCAATTGTTGTAATGTGTAGATGTGTTTTGGCATCACTAATATCTACTTTTTAGTTAGTAGGCTCAACAAATTTGTAATGTCATGCCTTTGCTTCGTTTTATACTTTTGTCATGGAATTTTTATGAGGACTACTTATTTTCTAGACTCTTACCTTTTAACCATATAATTGGTGTATGCAGTAAGCTTAATCGAGTAGCTTAATCGAGTAGAATAGAAGATCAATAAGACTTTTATTGTTCATCTAGATTCCATGAGATGGTAGCAATATATGATACTCTGATAACTTGGTACTACGACACAAGATCATAGGACGGGCAAATTTGGTGGTCCATCTTGAATCTGTAGTAGTGTAAATATAGTTGCCATTAGATGATTATATTACTTTACATTTACTAATTACGGTAGGGTTCATCACTTCATTGATCAAGTATATTAAGTGTTGTCAATTGCTTATCGAGGCATACATTATTGCCGTGAGGCACATCATAGGGCACTGAGGTGCCTCACCATGACGCGAGGCGTTGTGCTTCATTGAGGCACACTCCTCGGTCCTGCTAATGCGCATGGCATATTGAGGTGCCGTCTCATGAAGCCTAAGACGAACTTTAGGTTTTACTTTATTTTGGCTCAATCATGAATCCATAACATGTACCCTACTCTAACCTACTATCCCACTCGCAGTGACACACTTTAATTTTCTACTTCAAGAGTTCCATCACCCTCTTTTGTGTTTCGGTCCTCTTTCAATCTTCAGCAATACTTGTTAGCCCTCATCCCTCGTCCCTCGATTTCCAGCAACTTATTGTCAGCCAAATGATTCAAGTGATTTTTCTAATTTGCAAGTTTCAATTTTTTTTCATGGTCTTCTCTTTTTTTATAACATCAATTTAGTCTTTAGTGATAATTTTCATGCATCGACGAAATTTTCCTACCAAAGTTTAGTTACCTTCCTCAAGTAGGCTATTTTATTTTGTAACTTTTTTCTTGCGAATTATTTTATACTTTTATTTCCGCTCACAACATCAAACAATTCATTATTAGGCTAGCATTGATCTTCCTTTACAAACTGTCTGCCATTGTCGACTAAAGCAGCCTCTCGAGTAGGAATTTTGAAATTTGCATTTTTTCTAAAAATGTCTATACAATAATTGATTGATTATGATATTGGAGCGACTTTTCTTTTATATTTTAGAGTTTTAAAATAAAAAAATTGTGCCTTACTTCAATGAGGTATAAGTCATGCGCATCGAGCATTATGTGTACCTTGTGCCTCACTATGTGTTTTACGTCTTGACAATACTGATTAAGTATAATACTTATACCATTAGAATCCCATTCGGGTGTCAACACATCATGGTAGTCAAAGACGCGCCTCACAGAAAGGCACAACTGCTGCGTCTCGCACCACACTAGATATGCCGCTTTTCTCTAGGCCAACCCAAGGCACGTCTTGCAAGGCGCAACTAAGAAAGGACGCGCCTTATGATATTTTTTTTATTTATACAAAAAACTTTGAGACATGGAGATAATCCTCGCCTCATACGAGTAGTAATGAGTAGTTGGTTACTGTTGAATTGAAAAAAAAACTAAAATTTACTAAAAACATGGGAGGGATAATACAGACTTTTGTTAGTTCTGTTGACTGCTACTGTTGCTCTGCTAGTTCATTTGGTTATGTTTAACGTATTTTTGTTGGTTTTAATATGTTGTTTAATTTTATTTCTGACACTACTAATTTATTTATTTATCTATGTATATTATTATTTTTTATATTTGCACCTCGTTTCGCTCGGGCACGCGTCTTAACTTCGCCTTGTGCCTCGTGCCTCGTGCCTCGTGCGATATGGACCTTTTGCGCCTCGAGTGTGCCTTTGACTACCTTGCAACACATGCAGCATAATATCTGATAGTTCTACTATGGATGGTGTTGAAGTTTTTTGGTGTACGCTGCATTAATTATTCTTTAAACTTGAGGACATCTGTGATTAAGATACACTCCGTTTAGTTTGTTCAGTCAGATTCCAATTACATGGCTGATCATAATAGTAGGGTCAAAAGCTTGTCTCAGAATTAGCTCATCACACACTAAACTTACCTGTGCAGATTCAAATTAGATCTGTTTGGTTCACATTAGGTTTGGTTGCATTGTTGCATATTATCTTGACAGAGTAGAAGCATCCAGTGACACCATGTTTATCTAAAGTCTAAATTTTAATAATAAAGGTTGGCATAGTAGAAATTTCGTATGTAATAAGTACCTCTATTTTGCACATCCGATTGGGATATCTCTTCTTCAAGCATATGGAGTACTCTTGATTTATGTTCTTTTTCTTATTTTGGTCCACAAATTTGTTCATTAGTATTGGTGGAGAACCATTCATTGTGACTCAATTTGACGTTTGTCTCATTGGGTTATCAGATACTTAACCCAAAAACAGCACCATGTTTTGTTCTTCATATTTCTAAACCATACCCAACTAGTTACTTTATGAATGACCTATCGAAAGGTTTGTGCTGCTTCTTAGGTCTACCCAACCTAGGGCTGCTAATGAACAGAGCAGCTCGTGAGCTCGACTCGGGTTTTTTAACGAGTTGCGCTTGAACAAAATTTTGAACTTGATTCCCTTAACGAGCCGAGCTTGAGCATAGGAAGAACATAGGAAGCTCGCTCGATAAGCTCGAATAGTACGATGCTTGACTTGGTTAAGACTTGACTCAACTTGGTGCAGCTCGAGTTTATATTAGTGTTTGAGAACGTTTCCAAAGGACAAAAACCTACAACCTAAGCCTAAAATAAGATAGAGCCAAGCCATATAATCAGGCCCTGTATTAGTGAGCCACATGTTCGGGATTCGAGCTGTATAATCGAGCTCGTGTAGATCGCAAGATCTTGTCGAGTCGAGCCAAGCTACTCGGGAGCTATGTTGTGAAAAGTGCGCTTAAGCGCCGCTTAAGCGAATACTGGAACTTGGGCGTCTTGCTTAGGGAAATCTCGCCTCAGAAAAGTAACCGTCGCTTAGGCGCACTAAGGCGGCGCTTAATAGCACCTCGCCTAGTGTTAGGCGCTGGAAAAAGCGTCTTGGTTAAACAAAAACCGAACAAGAAAAAAGATTTTTTGATGTTATTTACATAGTTGGAAAACTTTAGATAGGAACTTTGGAGACTTAGCTTTTATGTTTGATGGTATTTTGATGACTATGTAGTTTGTATGCATTGTGTGGCTTGTTGACTATTTTGACCATGGTATTTTGATGACTTTGCATTTTGATTCTAGTATTTATATTGTTACTTTGCTTGATTGATAATTGGTATTGTTATTCATGTATATACTAGTAGGATTGTATGAAAAATATTGAATTTTATATTTATATAGAGTATTTTACATGTAGGAGGCTCCGTTGGTAAAAATGGGTGAAGTGCTAACTAAGCGCTAGCTAAGCGGCGCTTAGGCACCGCTTAACCGCGCTTAAGCGAGGTGCCAGCTTCGTCGTCTCACCTCACCTCACCTCACGCTTAATATAACATAGCTCGGGAGCCAATTCAAGCTCAAGCTTGAACACGACTCTCAAGCTGGAGCTTGAGTTCCAGCTCGGCGCGCTAATTTTTTACCATAAATGAGCGAAGCTTGAACATGCAAAGCTCGACTCGGCTCATCTCGATAGCAGCCCTAACCCAACCTAAGCTATTTATGAACTACTTGTGTCTGAAACTTATTTATGATATACCTAAGTATCTGTTCATTAGCTTCCTTTTACTATTTAGACCAAAAGAGTCAGTCGAACAAAAAGCCGAAGTCAACATATGCATGATATTTGAGAAATCAGTGGAGTTCAAAAACTGGGCAAGTTCTACCAGTTTTGGTGCTGTGGCGAGAATCATGCCAAAGTGATTACGAGGTTCAAACACTGGGTGTTTGATTTAGTTTCTTAACTGAACCAAAGTCCATTCCAGATCAGGGTACATTTTACTACTACAAATTAATGCAAAGAATCTGACATGTGAACAACAAAGAATTGAAGTATGCTACTCTGCCTAGAGCAGTCCTTGTAGCAACATGAACATTCAGAACACAAAAGTGACTAACAGTTATTGGTCGGAACCTATAAATTTAGCTGGTCTATGCTACTCTGCCTAGAGCAGTCCTTGTAGCAACATGAACATTCAGAACACAAAAGTGACTAACAGTTATTGGTCGGAACCTATAAATTTAGCTGAGACCACAGAAAAAATTTATTCTGTAGTTATCCAAAAATGATTTGCTACTCTGGGTCCTTGATTGGAGTAATTGCTTCTCTTTGGGCTGTTTTTAGTTTATATGTTTGCTTAAAGGGTGTCAAGTTCAATTTCCTTATCTTTGTTTCTGACAAAATGGAATATTGAGGCATTTTAATAGCAAATTTATTCCATTTCTCCAAACAGAGGAATTGTGCGTCAATAAGCTTGAATTCCCAACTAAGAAATTTGCTTTCGTCTAGTGTTCTATTTTTGTCATTTGACAATATTTAACGATCTCGTCGATTGTGTATAAAGCAATTTCTTCATATTTATTAGTACTTGTAAGTTCACATTTATTAATACATGTCCGTCATATCTATTTAGTTAGTTTACTTGTGTTAGAACTTAGAATAATATAAATATATAGCTTAACCCTCACCTTGAGCAACGCATGTTCTGGCACACATTTTAAATGGATTTATAAAAGGTTATACCAGTACGTGAATCCCGATCTGCCCAAAATGGGCAGTTTAGCTTGTGGTGCCATGTTAGAAATATATGACCCTCTTGACCCTCACTACAACGCTAAAGTTTGGTGCACCCATAAAAAATGCTAGATATTGTACTTTTATGTTTTGTTCATTAGCTTTATGGTAAAATGTTTCTGTACCACATTAATATTCATTATTAGTGAATTACAACATGTTTACTCTTGCCAGAAAATTAAAGTATAGTAATCTAGAGTGTATCATTATTACAATTCTCATAGTTAGAAGTTAAAATTCCTCTCATTTCAATTATGTTTTCCAATATCATTGGTGTCTAACCCTTGTAGTACTTGTATACCTTCTCCCAAATTGTTGTACGCAGAAGCATGTGCCTCGTATTAGGGCTTCTAATTTGACCTTCTAACTCGATATCTTTTTCGGTATGATGTAGTATCTTTTTCCAGGACAGGAAGTTCATTTTTCATCCAAAGAGGCTACATTTAAGTCATTAGTTGGAACATGTGGAAAGCTTCAGCTCCTGGAGAAGGTTAGTTTACTAGATAAATAATATAGCAAGTTGATGGACCTAGGGGAAATGGCACACTTGTTTGTACACGAAATGGACTGTTCTTGCATGAATTATAGTCGGTTAAGACACTTCCATCATAGGTTTAATAAATCCTGTGAAATTGGATTTTCTGTTCTTAGTATTTATTATGATTGCATGGTTTCAGTTGTTACCAAAACTGAAAGAAAGAGGGAACCGTGTGCTACTTTTCTCACAAATGACCATTATGCTTGATATTTTGGAGGACTTCTTAACGTCCCTAGATCTTCCGTACTTCCGGTGAGTAGATTATTCTGACAGTTTTTAATTCTGATTAACATGTCATATTTTGAGGAATGAATATGGTACTATTTGCACAGCACTTCCTATTTTGAATTTCTTTTTTTAATCTTGTTTATCCTTTTCAGCTACTTCCTCTCATCAGTGTATAAGCTTGTCTGTGACACTAGAGATTATTGATCATAAACTCCCTTTATTTTTAATTATAACCTTGTATTCAGCTCCAATATGATGATTGTCCTGTCATTGTATAAATTTCAACAACAACAAAAGCCTTTTATCCCAATCTTCTGGGTTGATTTGATTGAATCCTCTTCTCCCATTAGGCTATTAACATTGTATATAGTATGAAGAATAAATGAACATCCTATATTTAGTTTACAACAGATGACTAAGCTAGGAAGTCTGCTGCAACGACTGGTCACAAAGGGGGTAGAAAGAGCTTAACTGACTGCAGTTCTCTTTCATTGATATTTCTCCCCTTCATTTGCTGGACATGAACTATTGGATGGAGTTTAGCCACTGTTCTAAAAGGCGGCATGGGCGCTAGGCGCCTGCCTAACCGCTCGACGTCAGACTATGCATGTTTTTGGGTTTTATGGACTTTTTTTTTGCAATTTTTAATAGTTTTTTTTTGGATTTTTTTAATTTCTTTTGAACTGCCTAGGTCTAGGCAGCCGTCTAGGTGTAGACAGACTAGGTGACAGGTGCCCGCCCGACTAGATCCTAGCGGTTTTCACATCTTTTGGATATGAATCACAGATACAAGTACCGAATATAGTACGTACTACTATAGGACAATTTCTAAAAATACACGATACGGTACGGGGTGTGTGTGTGTGTGTACATACTGTACTTTTTAGTACGTAACATACCTGTATCATGTATTTTTAAAAATTGTCCTATAGTCGTACGTATTGTACTCGGTACTTGTACCTGTGTATACAGGAAGATAATTGTTTTATTGATTTATCAAAATAAATTTACAATTATAAAGCATGCTTATCTCATAATGTACATCCAGTTGTCCAGTCTGTCCTTGTCTTGCTGGCCCAGGAACTCCTCTATTTTATGATTCCGCATTATAATCTTGAT
Source organism: Iris macrosiphon (assembly GCA_036927795.1). Taxonomy (NCBI): domain Eukaryota; kingdom Viridiplantae; phylum Streptophyta; class Magnoliopsida; order Asparagales; family Iridaceae; genus Iris; species Iris macrosiphon. The sequence continues at coordinate 68,551,542 of JAYESA010000016.1, forward strand.
ATCCTCCTGTATCTTTTTAATCACCTTGGTTTTCTGTGTGCTTTCCCCATCAAATTGCCTCCCGTCTCTCTGTCCGTATATGCCAAACTGCTGCTGTGAGAACTTTCTTTGCAAGCCTTTGACCAGCCCCCTGTGACTGAAATCTTTTTTCATCTCCTCTACTTCCTCAGTTTGCAAGTTCTCTTGCTTGGTAACTGCTACTACAATCTACAGAGCTTCCATATATATGCTGTGTGCACATTTGAAGAAGAGATGTTGGCAAGCTGGTTCTATTTGCATCCCCTGTCCAATGAGCCTGTCTTTATTAAGTAATCTCTCCATCAGTACCTTGGACAAGCAGCGGCTCATCTTTCGGCAATTGTCTTTGAACACCATCTTCCACCAGTCCACCTCTGGGTATGAGGTCCTAACTTTCTCACAGGCAGATGTGTGTGTAAAGTCTCCTGTGGCACTTGCTGTCCAAATTCAGAAATCATCTGCTCTCTTATGCCATCTCATCATATTATGTATTTCTTCCCTAATGATGTGGCTTGATGTGCTTCTGGTGTCTATCTTCCCTCTTCTATTATTTGGTCCACATACTTATTTCCCCGTGAGCCATGGGTTAAACCATAAATTAGTTTGTCTTCCATCTGCAATTCCCTTGGTGAGAATTAGTATACTCTTTGCTCTCTGCCTCATGATATATTTGAAAATGGCTGAGTTATTATTAACTCTAATGTACAGGCTTCTGATTGCATGCATCCCTCCCTTCCATATGAAATCTGCACACTTTCAATCTTTCTTATAACTGCTATGGAGATTGGCATTGCCTAGAACCAATAAAGGTTCATAGCTGTATAACCCCCTTACTAGCTCTATCCTTCAGCTGGATGGCTTGCCAATTTTCAAGTATCCTTCTACAAGCTTCTATCAGGGATTGACAGTCCTTATATGTTGTTTTATTAACAGAAAGTGGCATCCCAATACGACAAATTATGCTTTTGTAACTAATAACTATATTAAGATTTGTCACTATTTCATGTGTCAATTTCATGATGCCCATCTAAAATCCAACCCATCTTTTCCATGTAGCTTTATATAGGTGCGGCTCCATACTGATCCTATTTTGATGGTACAAAACTTGTTTGTTATTGATTATAACTGCCAGTTGATTGTCTTTTCTAAAATAGTTGAAACATCGAGGCTAGAACAGTTTTTTTTAACCATGATTAAGGACCTCATTGAATGTGACAAAAGTTCATCATATCAACCTTCACAACTGCTATAAGGAGTCTTTTCCAACCTCCCTCCATAACTGTTTTTTTCTGGTTTTGGTGGATCAAGATTCATAGATGTTCAATTGGAATCAACCAAGGGTGCTTAAATATAATAGTCTTTCAAGAAAATCTATCTTGTAGTAGACTTGTAGAAGAAAATGGAACCTTGAAAAGAATTAATGCTGTAAGGCGAGAGCTAGGCTTCATGAGTTGTAGATATGTTTGGCTAACTACTGCTTCAGGAAAGCCTTGTGTTGTCTCTGAACGTCTCTTGGCAATAATGACCTGTATATTGCCCCTTAATACATTTATATCTCTTCTCAAATAGCATCCGTAATTATAGGACTTTTAGTGAACAGAAGATTGGTACCAAGCAAATGTTTAACATGCTACTAATGTTTTTGTATGTAATATTAATTCAAAATGGAAGTGGTGTTAGGTAACTATTTTTCTTTTACTTGTGGGAAGAAGAAGAGAGAATAATGAGAGAGGGGATTGGAAGGTGTGTGTGGGTGGGGGGAGGGTGGGGGGAGCTCTTTGAGAGGAGAGAAGTAATATGTGAGAATGAGATGAAGAGAAAGGTGTAAAACATTAGGTTAAGTGTAGGTTGACCCTTTGGGGGCTAAAGGCATAATGGATTGTGGTCTTTGGCTCATGGGAAATGAGCTCTAAATATAAGTGATTCGAGATATACTCAAGTTGTGCCCCGCTGTAACCGAGTCTGGCCATTTCGAGTCATAACCGAGTCGAGCTTGTTCACGAGCTCTCGAGTTGAGTTTCCATGTTAAAGCTCTGCTCGTTAAGGGAACCAAGTTCAATATTTCAATATTTTGTTCAATCTTCACTTGTTAAGGAAACCGAATCGAGCTTTTGTCGAGTCGAGCTCACGAGTTGCTCTGTTCATTTGCTTCTCTACTCTAAATCTATCACTATCATCTTCTCCCTCCCTTGGTCATACTGTTTTAAAAATCGTCCTAAACGATGCCTAGGTGCTAGGCGTCCGATGCCCGCCGAGGTGCATGCCTAGTGCCCTTGCGACTATACATGTTATTGGATTTTATGGACATTTGTTGCAACTTTTAGCATGGTTTTTGTTTTTGTTTTTTGCTTTTTTTTAAAGTGCCTAGAACTAGGCCTAGTGCATACCGAATTTTACATCCTTGCTCGGTCCCCTCTTTCTCTTCATCCATTTCCTTTCCCACTTCCTTCACCTTGGCATCCATTCCATCTCCCCTTCCCACCTTTTCCACTCCCTCATCTACCCCTCTTCCTCCTTCCTCACCTCTCCCTTCTTTACATGGGAGCTCGCTTGCGCAAGTAGAAGGTTGGGGAGGTGAGGGAAGAGGAAGAATAGGGGTGGGGAGGGGCAAAAGTGACATTTTTTACTTTTTCCGTTTTAAGTTGAATTAATATCCCCATCCCCATGTGTTAAGTTAATCAATGCCATAACCCAATTGCTAGGGATTTTGGGGACTGAGCAACTAACAATATTTGGGGACTTCCAAGCAAACAATAAGATTTGGTGGGATTTTTGTAATTTAAGGGACTTATGCAAAAAAAAATAAAACCCACTTTTGGTCTTTCATCTATTCCTCAAACATAATTTGCTTGCGCTTACAATGTCAAAGTCTGATAAGACATCATAAGACTTGATTTAAGCAATTTTGGAAAAAACTATGCTTGGACAAATTGTAAGTTTTAGTATCCTTGCTGTGTTCTTCAACTTCTTGAGACACAGATAATCGCTTATTCTCTTTAAACTGTTTATTGTTTGGCAGGATTGATGGAAGTACACCTGTAGCTTCAAGACAGCAGCAAATGAAGGATTTCAATGCTCCGGAGAGTCTAGTCTTTATATTCCTCATTTCAACTCGTGCAGGTGGTCTAGGCATGGACTTGGTGAGCACTAGCAACATTGTCTGGTGATGCCTAATCATTTAGTTATTTACTCTTGATCAATCATTATTATCGTTTAATGGATGCCACCTCACCCTTTTGTTTTACATTTTTTTTGTCATGAGTGAGGTCTGAGCGGTACTCAAAACTTGTAAACCCCCGCCCTTCCTGTCTTCTCTTTGTTGGAACTTATATTAAGGTAGACCTGGAAGTGATCAGGTGAACATTGGGGTGAAAATCATAACACATTATATATCTACCCATTTAAATGCTAGTTTTATGTACACATATTCATAGGGTATACTTTGGTAATTATTTTCAAAATAACCGATGCATCAATGTCAATTGATATCACAAAAAGTGTCGATAGTATGAAAATTTGGGTGGAACTTACATACTGCTTAAGCATTGTGCAAGGGAATAAAAGGTATGGAGAGAATAGAAGATAAAGGAAAATAGAACTTTTCTACTGTTTCAGATTTACTCTCTTCTGTTAGTTATCATAAATAATAAAGCAGGAACTCGAGCAAAAGCCATTTAATAGCTGGAAATAGAAAACATCAGAGTACTAATCGACAAATTCCTATCGGAATATTTTGTCTTACTTTCTTTTTCGTCATGATTGAGATCTGAGCTACGTTCAAGCTTATCCTGGTCTGCATAGATGAAGTTAATCGTACATGAGAAATGAAACATTCATGGTGCTATCCTTGTAATCTTGCGAGGCTGGGAGACTTTATTTTAGTAGTTTGAAATAATCATATGGTTATTTGGGTTGCTTACCACTGACTGAAAGTTCTCTCTGAAACAGCCAACTGCTGATAGGGTAATCATTTATGGTATGCATCTATTTCTCTTGAGATTTTGTCTTGGGACTGACCATGCCTTTGGCCCTCTTTAGTTCTTGACATTGTTTTCCCATTTTTTATGTATTCCCAGATCCGGATTTTAATCCTTTTATGGATTTGCAAGCGCAATCTAGGGCACACCGGATTGGTCAAACTCGACCAGTGGTAGTCTATCAACTTATAACAAAGTGCTCTGTCGAGGAGAAAATACTTCAGAAGTCCAAGCAGAAGTTGGCAATTGAGAATCTGGTCATGAATCCTTCCAAGAAGCTTACTGAAATTGAACTGCACTCTGTGTTGCTCCATGGTGCTCGAACAATACTCAATAGGAAAATGGTGAAAGCCACAGCTGTTGTTTACGATGAGAAGGCTATCGAGACTCTCCTTAAGCTAGACCCAGCAGAAGGTGAGAGCTGTTCTGCGGATGAAAATGGCTATCTTGGCAGCATCCATAGTTTTATGCCTGGAGATGATGATAACGAGGGGCCGGTTTCCCCGAAAGCTGCTGACTGGGAAAAGGTTCTCGGGCCAGTTCAAGCTGATGTTGACAAAAATCTTGGCAAGGGAAAGAGGCAGAAGAAAGCCGTCAACTATGAATCTGATGCTGGTTCTGACAGTGATGACATATATTCACCAGAAGGTTCTTCTGATGGTGGTTCCAGTACCGATGACTCAGGATCAGAAACAAATGAAATTGAGATGCCGCTCTGAAGGCTTGCTAATATTGCAAGATGCTGATGATTTTGTATAAAGTTCGGAAGGTTATAGGTGTAATACATTATAGTTTTTTGTGATGAAATCACTGTCATGCTTAAGTGTGGTCAATTTTGTAAATTACTGGCCCACTATGCAGTGTAAAGCCTGGGTATTGACATGCGCTGATTGTTACATTTTGACAACTGTTCTGTTGAGAAAACCATTTACTGTCATGCGAAAGTGTGGTAAATTTTGTAAATTACTGGCCCACTACGCTGTGTAAAGCCTGATTATTGACATTAGCTACTTGTTGCATTTTGACAACTTCTGTTTTGTTCAGAAAACCATTTAGCTTTATTTAAAGACATGGATCTCCTATTTTCTATACAATAGTGATTCTGGTGTACTTCGAGGGTTTTTAGTTACCTATAAATATAATTGCCAATTTGCAATGCCACATTAAGTAGTGTTTGATGGCACTGACTTGGAAGCTTCGAAAGTGGTTTTCCCATTTTGGTAAAAAGAGGACATCCTGCATCTCTCAAGGACCTCTGGACGATAACCTAGTAGCTGTGTCGGATTGTTGATTTTGCAGAGAGGATGAAGTACAGCTCGGTTGGAGGTGTTATCCACCCTCGGCCTATAGTTCGTTAAGGGTGAGCAAATATTGGGTCTGGAACCGAAACCCACCCGATTTAACCATTTGGGTCCGGTTCGGATTGCAGGTTTGGAACTCGATTTTCGACCTGAACTAAAAATTGAATTGTGATTTTACTAGTTTACCCTTCCTTGATTAATATATAAACCAAAGGAAAAAGTCCTAACCTAAACATTCTCTTCTCTTTATTTTTTCTGCCGCTCTCGGTTCACACTCCAAGCTCCTCTCTCCACTTCTCATATCTTTCCAAAAATAACTCTAGCTCCAAACACACTATATTAGTAGTAGCATCGAAGTCATCGGATGTCCCACCTTAAATAAAGTTAGTACAAAATTTTATGTATAAATATTATAAAATAATATTAATAATATAAAATAATATAATATTATTTCGGTAAATAATATTAATAATATAACATTAATGTATATGATTATAAGAAATAATTGTGAAGAAAAAAATTTATGTAGAAATAAATAATAGTTGTTTATTATTTGATGATTGATGGGTTGGAGTTATAAAATTTTGATGATAACATAATATAGGAATATTTTTTTTTTGAGCCCTCAAATTGAGAAATTTTTTGAGGATGGATTGGAGATGTCCTGAATCTGTTCTTTTCCTAAGTTATTTTTTAATCTTTTCAGTTGAAGTATGAACATGTAAATAACTCTTTGGTGCATTACTACACTTTAGCTTTGCTTCCAATCTCGTGCATAATTGCCACTATTTATGTGTGAATTGAGATTGAGATTATTTATGTGTGAATTGAGATTGATAATTTTATCACATAAGTGCAGCACTTGATTGTATAATTTGTGTTCTTAAAGCTTTAAGCTTTAATATGCGAGTATTGGTCTGTTTGATTGGCCATTGTCTAAGTTTGATTTATTATGAAGCATATTAGCAAGGTCTAGCCACGGTCTTATCAAGCTTTATGGATCTTGGTGTCTCTATCATCAGAACGAAAGAGGAAAATAGGAATAAATCGAACCGACCAAAAATCGAATCATTTTAATTCGATTCGATTTTATTCGATTTTAATAAAAATAATTTAATTTTTGATTTTTTAAAGTGTGGTTTTCGATTTTGTCAGTTTTTTAAAAATCAGTTCAGTTTAAACCGAATCAAACCCTTAGTTCGTTTGTGCTATAGAAATGTTTGTATGTAGTAACGTAGAGACGTCTGATTCAAATTATTCAAAAAAATGTTAAATTTCAAGGAATTGAAGCAAACCCCACCTCCAGATCATTGTCCATGGTCTTGGAGATAGCAATCGCCTTCCGAAGCTCATCGATGGTTTGGCTCTCTCAACTATGCCATCCAAATCTTCGACTACCTTCAAGATCCAAATGTAAAATTTTATAACACCATGATCATGCAGAGCAGGACATTTGGAGACACTAGACAAATCATTAAATATATTCTTTTTAAAATACAAAAATTAATTAAATATAATTTTTCTATTAAAGATTCTGGAATTAAGATTGTGCCGATTTTTTTTTGTCTTTTTTCAAATTTTTTTTTTTGTCAAGTATACATATGACAGGTCTCCACCCTGACTAGGAAAAGAAGTAAAAGCCTAACCAAATTCCAACGAATACTATAGCATTTAATAGGCCAAATGGAATGATTATAGCATCCAACATGGAAAGTTTTCAAATATTGATGCTCTTGCTCCATAATTGTTGGTGATTTGCTGCTAATATATGAGAGCCTCATTAATTAGGATAATTCTAAACGCACATCAAAACTTACTCAAGACAATCTAATTCTTGGTGCAAGTTCAGTCTAAAACAACTTTTACTCAGGACAGTCCAAAATTTACTATGGACTGCCCACACATCCTTCCTCTCCAGCCTTTCATCACCTGCGACCCCGACCGCACCGTCGTCCTCGCCCTCGACAGCCTCGGTCTCTCCGCCGCCCTCGCCCGCCATCACCCTCGCCGCCATCGCCCTTGCCCTTGCCCTCGCCCTTGCCACCATCGCCGTCATCGCTCTCGCTCGCCCTCGTCGCCGTCCTCGTCCTCGCCCTCGATAGCCTAGGCCTCTCCGATGCCCTCGCCCCGCCCCCTCCTCTTCAACACCCTCCTCCGCCCCCACTCCCGCTCTCCCTCCCCCCTTATCGAAGCCTTCTACCTCTTCTCCCTCATGCTTCGCCCCTCCGTCCCCTCCGACACCTACACCTTCCCCTCCGTCCTCAAGTCCTGTACCCGCGCCACCCTGACCACCCCTACGCCGCCCGCTAGGTCCATGCCGCTGCCCTCAAGCTCTCCCTTGCCGACCACCCCTGTAACGACCCGTTCCGTTCAAAGCGGACAACCACGACAGAAGTGCAATGACCCGACCCGCTTTGCTCAGTGAGAAGACTTGTTTGAGGCAAAAATTTTTCAGACTTAGTCCTTCAGGAGTTCAGACTTAGACTTTCAAAGGCTCGCTCGGAGTATCGCTCGAGCGAGGCGAATAATCGCTAAGGTGGGTGGCTACGATGAACTTGTCTTTGTTTAGCTAATAAAGAATACAAAGACACACTTAAAATATAGACGATACATGTTAGTCGCTAGGTGAATCACCCCATGCATACTAATAAAGAATACAATGCACCTAGCTAAGGGAATAATCCTAGCTAAGGGAATAATCCCATCTTATATTGCTTGTGTTAGAACATGAAAATAAAACTTGGCTTATATGGACCTTCGCATTCTAACTTTGCTTCGTGCAAGTAGACCCCGCTATGCCTCTGGTAGATCATTTTATACTCTTCGTAGTGCACAGCTTCACTTGTTTACATTGCTCACCTTGAGAACTATGTCGCTCGATATGTCCCTGTATGGTTGCACTCCTCGCACTACCCCTTAGACCGTGCCAACGTAAATGCTTATATTTCATATAAATGCATGCTTGCCTGCTTACTTGTAGTTTGTACTCGTTGTCTCGTTTCAATGCTTGTCACATAATTTATGCCACAATCAAGTAACACTATCCGTATCGTGCATGCATCTAATTAGCCAGAAGACTATCAAATAGTCCTTCTATGCAATATGAAACTGCAAGTATACGGGACCGTTAGGTCGCCAAGGCAGTCCCTGAACCAGGGAAATGTATCAAGTCAAGTTGAACACTGAACGAGAATCATGTCAAGTAAAGCAAGAATCACAGCTCGTTGAGCAATACTCGTTCAGAACAAGAATCAAGAATTATCATGTCATGTTGTGAATTTAGAAGACCCAAGACTTCCATGTCAGATAACTTGGAAATAAGGGAGATTCTTGAATCTCGTTCCACGGACGGTCTCCACGGCACTGGGGCAGATCCGATCCGGATGAAACTCTCTAGCAGCCTTTCGTGTGCGAGCAGGGTGGCATATCCGCTAAAGCTGCGCCATCCTTTCTCAAAAGGCTGATAGTCTTGTGTACTTGATGGGATGGCTTGTAGCGCACCGTGTACTTTCGTTGCATACCATCATCGTCAAAGACTATAACTCGTCCTTTATGGCTATGCCAACGACTCATGTTCATATAGATAAGTCATCCTCGCTTAGCGACAATCCGCGTACGAGTTATTGCATCGCATCCAGTATTCGAAACCATCTAAACAGATATGAGTACAACACACTTGTACATATTTGAACACTTGAACATCTTCTGCAACACTTCTGGATTATCCGTATAACTCATGCTCCTGAAACAGAACCTCGCTCACGACACATGTGTTTGCTTATGATATTGTTCCTGGATTTCATTATATATATGCTCGTGCTTGGTTTAACTTGGTTTGCCTTGGACAGGGAAGGACAAATGGTAAGTTGGTAAGTCTCGCTGTGTTACTCTTATATTGTACGACACACTGCCACACGGGTTAGGCCTTTTATTATGCCATAAAACTGATCCTAAGACATGACTAGAAAGATAACTTAATAGATGGTGCACGAAACCTGTATAACGTGTTTGGATTTATCGAGCGGGCGAGAAGCCTCCCCACTAGTACATTTATGTACTAATAACCCACCAGATTGCTTGTTGGGTGTGAAAGAACCTCGTTCGGTACAAAAATCTTCTTCGTGCGAGCTAATACATGGAGTTCGCTCTTGAGCCTTGGAGCATTGCGTCTGGAGCTGAAGTGCATATACAAGACATAATGTTGAAACATCGCCTATGTATCATTCCATAATTGTAGCTAATTGGCACGCTTTTACTGTTTTGAGAGAAAGGCTTGAGCGACTTGTGTCACGATCCGCACCCAAAAATTGGGCATGAGCAGTGGGTACGTCTAGCCTACGTCGCAGCATCGACGGTAGAACGCTATCTAGGTCTCAAGATTATTAAACATAACTTATAACCTGTCAATGATCTCAACTCCATAGGGAGGACAATGATAATACATTGATCAACATTTTAATATATATTCAATCACAAGACTATTAGAAAATAAATGGTATAATGAGATATAAGGATAAAGAGTACTGACATAAGTCAAGCACAAATATAAATACAACACAAGTCTAGAGTCTAGTTGTCCACCAAAAGTCTCAACAATAAATATAACCCAAATCTCAGTTTTTAGAACAATGATATATAAATAAGACAGTCTAAATGCCTGTAGGTGGTGTCTCCTCTAAGGTGGGGAATTCCTCTAGGATTTCTGGTACAAAATCTTCCTCTGCTCCCAGGCCATAGTGGGTAGGACAGAAGTCCTCCAAGTCCTTTGAAAAATATTATCCAGTCAGGATTAGAGTGAAGCACAAGCACTAAACAACAGTTTTATTTATATTGATAAAACTATAAAAACAGTGTAAGGAAATACAAGATGAAAGCAATACTGGAAATATGGAATACTAGAGAATATGTAATAAGAAATAGAATATCTGGCAATGAACAGATATATAAGTGAATGCATGAACATAAATATAAGTGAATTCTAGAACAAGTGAACTGAAATAAAGATTAAATATCTGGCTATGTGTTTAAAATATCAGTTTATTATGTGATTGGCTTGGGACGAGATCAGGCTTGTTATATATGATTGGCTATGATACATGTGAGGTCAGACTAACCATCTGGTTAGCTATGATGCGAGCAATAGTCAGGCTAATTATATAACAGGCTATAAGGCATGTAAATGGTCAGGCTGATATGTGGGGTGAGCTATGATGCATATAAGGTGGGGTATGATAACATAATCTGCTAATATTTTCCCATCTCCAGCTAGCACGATGGATTCCAATCATGATTCCTCATGACAAGTATCTAGGATGCTAATCCGTATATCCACAGTGTCAGAATCAAGTATATTATACAACTAGAATTATAAAATTAATCAACAAGAATAAAAACTGTCAAAGAATGTACTCGCTTGTGGTCCTGAGTAAGGTGTGAGGATCAATGTCCAAGGCGAGATTACAATGACCTAATTATGGAATATCAACGTTAAAATACTGAAATAAAGGAATAAGCATGTTTAACTAATTAAATACGAGGCCTTTAGGTCATACTAAAGTCTACTGGTCAATACTAGTCAAACTTGGTCGTACTATGTTATACTAGTTATTAGTACTAAAATATCTATATACTAGATAATATGATACTCTATGTCTCTTAGTACACTATAAACTTATATATACATATACTACTATATATAGATTGGTTAGATAATAAGTAGGGTAACCTTCCTATTAAGAATACAACTAGAGTATTGACACAGCACTAAGATCCGAATACCTAATGAACCATAGCGTTCCTTATCTATAGACTGGTTTACCATTACCCCTTGATGTATTTATGATGACTTGAGAAAGGTATAAACACTACTAGAGTTAGTTAGAAATTTGACCATATTGTTTGACCCTAGTATTGAGGAACCACTAGAAACCCAAGGTTGAATATTAGGACCAAACCTAACTTGTATGGTGAGATAGTATTATAGAACTATCTGTTTAGATTTTTGTCTTGTTATTAAGCAGACAACACCTTAGGAAGCCAAGAGAAATGAATATAATGTTTTCCTCGATCATACCCCGAACACAGAAGAGTAGCATCCCACCTATTCCTTAGGAAACTATGATACTATCTAGAGACTTCTTATTTAATTGCATATCTTGTTCCTCTGCAACCTTAGCGTTCACTATTTGTGCGATGAATAATTATGCTTTTCTTTTCCTTTCTTTAATTTATGCCGCCTGACACTTCTGATTGTAGGCCAAGTGATTTTATTCTGTGTTAAGGACATATAGTTGCTAGGATTATAATTGTAATCTTGAATTTTGAATTTCTGTGCTTGGTAGTTAGAACTTGATAGTTTTAAGTTATTCTTATAGATTGTGACCTGATGATTATCCCTTAGTTTTGAATTGCGTAATTGAACCCATATCTCCATATAAGTTATATCCCCTTTTCCTTGAAGGCCAGTAACTTTTCCATTCTTACTATTGACACATGTTCTATAAGCACTATGACTAAGTCTTAAGATGACCATTATCTATATAATACAATAGGAGACCCTAATAAGTACCAAGATATTTTTCTCGTATACCCTAATAACAGTTCTACTCTATATACAAGTGCAAGGTTACCTTGTAGAATTCCCTTTTAGACTGTCACAATACTAGTTTAATATTTTAAGTTGGGTAGTATGCCTTATAACCTAGTATCACATAGTTCTTTTTGACCTATTATAGAAGTATAACTGAATGACATTAACTATATGCTAGCATAAGACGATAGTATTTATCCAAACTGTAGAACTTGGAGGCCCCATGCCCTATTTGGTCGACTATCAACTTCGACAAGGAGTTAGTATGACAACTTTAGAGATTGATGAGTCTTATCTTCTTTGTGAAATTAAATTATTTGTACCTTCTCTCATCATAATCCAGCGTATTTATAATTTCTGTACTACCTTGACTTATTCTGCTATTATAGCCTAGTTTTGCAAGCTTATTCTTTATCAAGCTTGTTCATGACATGTATTATTGGAGTACTACACTAATACATTTCAGAATCAGTATATTACGGTCTGATCAACTATAGTGCGCTTGATTCGCCCTTCGCAATAATACCTTACGTGGATTGAGATATATAGTTGACTAGTAGACGCATATACTTGCCCTCTAGATATGTCTGAGTGAATCGTATCAGTTATGTAACTGTACTGATACGAGCATGTGAAGAATTACCAAAATAGGATTTCAATCCATAACTGCCTTGACAATTTTCAATTAAATTTTTTTTAACGCCTTGATCCCCATACTTCTATTCTATTACCTCCACTTGAACTCTTTATTATTGTTTTCCATCTTTCCTTATTTCGAAAAGACAAAACCTCATGCTTGGTATAAGTTTGATACACAGAGAGTACTAGATATACCTATAGGCCAATCACATTACTAGATGACTATCTTTTATAATTGATTAAGGGCATATCATATATGATATAATTGGTGTTAAAGTTTTGAGGATTGAATGACATGAGTAAATAAATTAAGGAATATTTTTCTTAAGTGTATAGCCTTATATGATATATGGGTAAATTCTAAGTTGGGTAGAAGTCGCATTATTATTTTGAGGTTAAATTCTTTTAGATTGTGATCAAGTAGGATTAGATTGAGAGATTAAGTTATTTTTAAATATGGAGAATTTTAGGAGTTAGATGATGAGTATTTAATAAATTTTGAAATATTTGGTATTGCGTACCAAATATTTATACTTGAGCACATGATTAAAAGTTTGAATATTGAAGGTTGAATCAGCGACTTAAATCTTGAGAAAAACAAATAGAACTCTAAACATGAACATTGACGGATTGAATTCCAAATCTGATTATTTGAATTAAAGGTTAAATTTTGATTGCTGGATTACCTATTTGAAATATTGGGGATGTAAATTGAAACTAAAATTTGAAGAGTACAAAATTCTTAAGTGAAAAAAAATAGGAATAATATTTGATTAGAATTATTTTCGAGAGAAGGTTATGATAGTTGGAGATCGTGATATAAAATTTGATATGGGTTGTTTAAATCTTGAAGATGTCATATAAATTTAGCTTAAATTTGGATGTGATTATTTAAAAATCGAGAAGAGATTACAACATGTTAAATTTTGAGTAAACATAGGTTACCTTAATTTTGAAAGTGATTACGATGGATTTGAATAGATTTTAAATCTTGGAAGAGATTGTGATTGACTTGCCTTATATACGAATGTGAAGGATTTAACAAATTATGCCTTATTTTAATTTCGATGATGAAATTATTTTTGAGTTGGGTAGATTGTAAACTTTCTCACCCAAAATTAGGCCTACTTGGTTAGATAGAGAAACTAGGGCTAGTTTGTATCCAATTGGAAATATGATGCGACATTTAATTATACAAGATTTATATCATTTAGTGCACCCTACCGTTGCTTCGATACTGGGAGTACTACACTAGCCACTGCTCTCCTACAAATTTTACATCCTTGTCCTAGGCATGTCCGCCATCTATTCTGACCTTTGCGTAACTTATAATTAAGCTCCCTTGTACTACATTTTAGTCGCACAACATTTGTCGCGAACGTTATTTCTTAATTCTAAAATAATTTTAACTTTGTGTCCTTGTGCGTTCCAATCAAAATTGGAGACACAATCTTGACCCGTTTCGCATAACCCAAATTAGGATAATATTCTATCCTGAGCCCTTTATGTCCAAGAAACTTGTGTCCCACCTAATTTTATCTCCATGTACTTCTAATTAATTCAATGACACCATGCGCATTAATTTTAATTAATTAATCTAATTTCTATCTTTGTGTGATCTTCCAATTGTTGGGCGCTTTTATGCAAAAGTGCATTAAGGTATCCACACCATTGGACATGACACATGAAGAAACCTATTTTTCATTCATATGAATTTTCTCCATGATTTTCGAAATGTGCAACGCATAACATCGTCCCCTCATTTAAACCTAGCCTTGCATTTTAAACAATGCAAATTATAGTCCTTCAAATATTCCCATGGCAATTGAAAAATTATGGAGGTAAGGATGGAGAAAGGTACAAAATAAGCTGTAAATCTCTATCTTATAACATCCTTGACTTTCTATCGTGGCTTAGTTTTAATTTCGAGGACGAAATTTTTATAAGTTTGGTAGAATATAAAATCCCTAATTCTAAAAATCGTATTTACCTTTTTAAATAATTATTTAATTTAATTATAGTAATTAGTGGCTAATTAGAGAAAATAGATTTTATTTAATTTTTATTTTAGGTGTTTGTGTATTTAGGGGATTTATGGAGTCATTATAATTTTTTTCTAATTTATTCCATGTAGGAGACCCTTTGGACAGTTGCTAGCTTACGGGTATGCACAAATATAATTTCTAGAATATATATATATATATATATATATATATATATATATATATATATATATATATATATATATATATATATTTAATGCTTATTAATTAAAATAGAAATAGAAAAGGAATAAAAGAATATTATAAAGAAAAAAAGAAAAGAAAAGAAAATGGATATAAATCCTTAATGAATCCAAACCCTAAACCCTAATTCCTATCCTACCCATTAAGCCCTAAACTACCCAAACCCTATACTAAAACTTTCCCCCACTCACTGTACAACAAACCCCCCACCCCGCTGTAGCAGACCCGCGCGCCGAGTTCCACATCCGTCACTCTAACGCTATATATATATATATATATATATATATATATATATATATATATATATATATCTCTTCATCCTCCCTCTCCCTACTACGCGATCCCATGTCGTGCCGGAGCCCCTGCGCTGCCGCTGGAAGCCGCCACCGCCGGCCATCTCCGCGACCGCGCGATCGCATAATCCGCCGCGACAGAGAATAAACTACAACTTACCTGTGTTCACACTCCGTTTTCTGCGCCATCGCTCGACCAAACTTGACCAAACTCGATCCCGTCTTCGACGGTATGATCCTCACATATCCCCCTTCCAATCCTGTAGATTACTTTTCATCGTAAAGCTCTCAAACCTAGGTAAAAATCGACGCCAAGTCGAGAAAAAATGACCAATTTTTATTTCAGAAATTATGTTGCGATAACCTATGTTCACGGATTCGTATCTCCCACCACAGAGATCCGAATTCAATTTTTCGTTTTGGTATGCGAAGACCACCTAACTTAGTTTATTTTTTGTCAAATACAATAATTTATTAGTTACTGTGTGTAGAATTAAATCGGTTGAAAAATCCCAAAAATATACTTTTTTCTAAATTCTAGAAATTGCGATACGGAGCGCGTCCCGCCAAACGGGACCGCCCCGTCGTGTACCAAGTATACCAAAAGGTGCGCGCGGTATACCCAGATATGTGGGCTTTCACGAAAATAGATTTGGACGCGTGTGCGCGTCAGAATCAACCCATATCCACAGAAATTCTCCATGTCGTAACTTTAGCAAAAGTCCTGTGCATTTAGTGCACGCTCGTCAGAATACGACAAAACTTGCGTCACTGGACTCGTGGTAACGCGCTGGTCCTGTGACCCAATTTTCACGCAATTTTGATACAGTTGACCAAGTCGTCTATTGGCGGGCCCTATGGTTGACTTTTTGGGCAAAATTGTGTTCGGCTCACCGGAATCCACATTTGGATATACCATTGAGTTCGTACTGAATTTTAGAGTTTGTTTGACCTATAATTTATCCCATTTAGAGACCGTTACACCTGGCACGCTTTTCGGTACAAAGTGGGCCACACGTGGACCCCACTTTGACCCGAAATTACCGTTTTGCCCCTGTGTCCAAATTGGACGAAAGGGTAGTAATTTTTAGCTATTTTGCTAATTTTGAAAATGTTGGTGATGTCTATTTTAGCATCCGAAGACGTTTGTTTGGAGGCCTTAGTTTCTGATTTTGTGTCCTTGACATCTGGATGTACATTTTGCAGCTTTCTTGCCAGGCAAGTATACCTTGCCATTGTACTGTTATTCATATTCCATATGTTGCATGCATCTTTATTTTCTATTATTAGTTCATATATTTTAACTGCTATATATAAAATGCGCGTCCAAGAAAACTTGGGTGCAACGACGGTGTCGTCGTGATATATTTTTATTATGTATTTGCATTGACCTTGTTTATGAGACTGTCCCATTATCATGAAGCATCATTAGGTTTTATTGGCCGCAACACAGTTGTTACACGAGTGTGAGTTTCATATAGATCACGGACTGCGTGATAGGTCTGGGCTCCTGTACGTATGGGCCGTGCGTTAGGGATAACTGTTGATAGAAACTTTGTATGCTAGTAGACCTGACAGTTATTTAGAGATTTTATCGTATCATGGATATGACATGCTTAGAGCATGGGGTGGGGAGAACAACAAGTATCGTATTTGGGCTCCTTTGCACTTTTCCCTTGTGCGCCCGGATTCTCCGCCGGAGAAACGGGTGGTGATGACCACTATATATTATATATTATCAGGTGGCCTCTGGCGTTCAAAAGACGACATGCTTTGTAGGTCCCTGGATCTCCAAGAGAACCATGCCAATCCCAGTTTTCAGCTAGATAGCCCACTTGTGGGAAAAATTATTCTTAAACTGTATTCAAATAGATAGTTAGGCGACCCCATTGGATATTTATTTCAGTACTTTATTGGCATGCTTCTATGTATCTTGTTATGTCCCTATGAGGACCTGGTCCCTTTCCAGGCGTAGATGTTCATGAGTATTGGCAGAAGCGCAGATCCGGACTGGTTACTTATATTTTTCGAAGAGGTCTTCTCTTCGAGCCCCATGATTGTTAGTTGATATTCTTATATTGTGGTTGTTGTGTTGCACTTATATATTCTAGTTGGTAGTGAATTTGTTTTCATCAAACTATCATCTTTAGATACTTTGTATTGAGACCTAGTTCATAGATATTGGTTATTTATTTATATTTGATTTTTTGTGGATGAGATTTAGATTGTACCATGTGACTTGTGATAGATTTATACCACTTGTGGATTGATATTCATATTATAGCATACGTATGGGTTTTGGTTTTCATATATTGGAGTTGCCATATCCATACGGCTGGCATGCTTACGTGTCCTAGTCTTATGTATTTTGGGATTGGGGCATGACAGACGTCCCAAAGTGCAAGACTTGATCTCCCTTGTCAACCCCTTTTTGAACTTCCGGGCCCTGTCTCCTGGATCTCGAATCATCGATGGCGCAAAATGACTCAGGCGGCAAAATTCCACGGCGTACTCATCAACTAACATGCTTCCTTGGACCAAGTCATGGAACTGACTCTCCAAGGCTCCCATCGCAACATCAGGAAAGAATTTCTCCTTGAAGGCCTCCCAAGTAAGTCCCCCGACAATGAGTCTTGGCTCAGTGCGAAACCACGTCAGCGCGATATCAAACATCTGACTGTCGGCGGCCTCGATCTGAAGAATCTCCGAAAGCTGCGCCAAGCGCAAGTTCCTCTCTATGTTCTCTAGTCAATCGTCGGCGTAGAGTATCCCCTCAGTACCTTTGAACTCATGAGGCATCATCCTCTTTAAGTCCATGATAATGCTCGGCCTTTGGTAGTGCTGGCCAGGATGCTGCTACTGCTGTGCAACTCTCTCCACAGCCTGGAGAGCCACCTGATGAGCATTCTCCATGCTCTCCCTTATAAGCTCGGTCTGGGCCTGGTGCGCCTCTGCCTGTACCCTCTGAGCCTCCGCTGACGTCCTTTGAGCATCAACCATGCCCTGGATCAGCACGAACATCTGTGCCCATCAACGGGCACACCTTCGAGAAACGGAGTTGGTGGTGGTGGAAGAGGCTCCGTCATAGCTGCGACAACCCTCAGAACAGGTGGGGGAGGAGGACCCCCCAAAAGTGCAGATACTCCCACATACACAGGAGATATAGGAGGTACTACGGATGTCTATCCAACAGGTCGAGAGTTGACAGACCTCTCTGAAGCTGCTGCTCCCAGTCTCAAGGACCTGGTCTTCGGCGACATCCTGAAGACAGATTGAAAAGAATCAATTAAGTTAATAGATATGATATCAACAAGGAAGGACAGTAAAATTCTAAAGGAAGTAATCATTAAGAATAGCATTATAAGGATCAGAAATTTTCTATTTGTGATTGAGCATATTCTCGGCCTAAATCTTATTTCCTAAAACAGGCTCATAGCAATACTCTAAGCAAACACCACTATGATATCGCTCTAAATGCGAATCTAGACCTACATGGGCCACCACTAAAAATATGTCATGACCCGCATCCAAAAATTGGATATGAGCTGTGGGTACGCCCAGCCTACGCCGCAGCATCGGCGGTAGAACACTGTCTAGGTCTCAAGACTATCAAACATAACTCATAACCTGTCAATGGTCTCAACTCCATAGGGAGGATAATGATAATACATTAATCAATAATTTAATATATATTCAATCACAAGACTATTGGAAAATAAATAGCACGATGAGATATAAGGATAAAGAGTACTGACATAAGTCAAGCACAAATATAAATACAACACAAGTCTAGAGTCTAGTTGTCCACCAAAAGTCTCAACAATAAATACAACCAAAATCTCAGTTTTTAGAACAATGATACATAAATCAGACAGTCTAAATGCCTGTAGGTGGTGTCTCCTCTAAGGTGGGGAATTCCTCTAAGATTTCTGGTACAAAATCTTCCTCTGCTCCTGGGCAAAGAGGGTAGGACAGAAGTCCTCCAAGTCCTCTGAAAAATATTATCTAGTCAGGATTGGAGTGAAGCACAAGCACTAAACATCAATTTTATTTATATTGACAAAACTATAAAAATAGTGTAAGAAAATACAAGATGAAAGCAATACTGGAAATATGGAATACTAGAGAATATGTAATAAGCAATAGAATATCTGGCAATGAATAGAAATATAAGTGAATGCTAGAACAAGTGAACTAAAATAAAGAATAAATATCTGGCTATGTGTTTGAAATATCAGTTTATTATGTGATTGGCTTGGGACGAGATCAGGTTTGTTATATATGATTGGCTATGATACATGTGAGGTCAGGCTAACCATCTGGTTAGCTATGATACAAGCAATGGTCAGGCTAATCATATATAATAGGCTATGAGGCATGTAAATGGTCAGGCTACACCCGACGTGATGTGTGGGGTGAGCTATGATGCATGTAAGATGGGGTATGATCACATAATCTGCTAATATTTCCCCATCCCCAGCTAGCACGATGGATTCCAATCATGACTCCTCATGACAGGTATCTAGGATGCTAACCCGTGTATCCACAGTGTCAGAATCAAGTATACTATACAACTAGAATTATAGAATTAATCAACAAGAATGAAAACTGTCAGAGAATGTACTCGCCTGTGGTCCTGAGTAAGGTGTGAGGATCAATGTCCAATGTGAGATCACAATGACCTAATTATGGAATATCAATGTTAAAATACTGAAATAAAGGAATAAGTATGTTTAACTAATTAAATACGAGGCCTCTAGGTCATACTAAAGTCTACTGGTCAATACTAGTCAAACTTGGTCGCACTATGTTATACTAGTTATTAGTACTAAAATATCTATATACTAGATAATATGATACTCTATGTCTCTTAGTACACTATAAACTTATATATACATATACTACTATATATAGTATCTTAGTATACTCTATAACCATATTAGTATCCAAAAGTATCTCACTAATATCTAGGTTATCATGGGATACCTACACCATACTTAATACCTTAACTTATATGGTATCCTAGTACCACATTCTAACTTAAAGTTATGCCTTATTCATATAATTAATACCATCAACCCAACTCACTAGCTATACACCTTGATACTCCATTGGTATCATAATACTCCACTGGATGTTTATACTCATAACCCATAACCCCACTACCATAACATAACCTATATGAAGCTTATGCTCATAACTTAATATCTATCTTGTTAACCTTATATACATACACTGGTATCTAAATCTTCTTACTAACTGGTACACTAATGTATCCTCCACAAGAATCCATTGTCACCAGTCCTGACAGACCAACAAGCATACATTGGCACCACCAATTCCCTAACATCTGTTGATCCTATTACCTACTGCTTGTAAGCTCCTGCAGCACTTAGAGTGTTGTCGTTGCTGCTGTGCCTATTAATGTCCAGTCCTAACCAATACTCAGATAAAGCCTTAACTGGTACTAAATATTATTTTTTTGCCTTTGAACCTCACTCCATAAATGTATCTGATACCTTGGGGACATAGACCTCTCTAGCCTATCACAAACGAGTGACAACACCCTTTATAACTGATACTAGTAATACTATGAACTCTAACACATCACTGATACTACACATATGGGAACATCACCAACCCCTAACCCATACTATATCACCATGGAACTGGTATCTAATAGTAACCATTAGTACTCTTAGACAATTACCCAATACTTAGAAAATAAGATTCTAACTGATACTCAAATCCCACACTTATATAACTGATATATCCCCACAATCTTATATACTCTTACTTTAACAACTCATCACTTCCCAATTCACTTGGCACTAACTTCCAACACAAGCACATGGATATCCTACCCACTACTGTTAATGCCTCTCATTGTTGCTGCTGTGAACCTCTTATAGAAGCTCAAACCTGATCCTTAACCATAGACCTGTCAGTATGGTAGTGCCACAGGCACTGGCCTGCACTTCCATCCTCGTGCTTGGTTGCTGCAGACTTTTATACTAGTTCCTAGCCTCTGTAATGCTGTACCAAGGTGCATAATTATTGATACACTGGCTACTGAAACTCTTAACACTCACAGAAATCCTGATACTCTTTCCCCCAAATATTAAGATACTCAGAGACATATACTCACACCCCTCACTGAGACTGATACTTAACACATGCATATATGAGAAATCACTACACAGTTTCACAGTTTTACAGTCTGAAATCGTTCAGACTTTATATATGCATGGCCTAATCTTTGAGACAAGCATATGGCTACTGGCAGGATCAACCAGGATAATATCCCTTAACTGTTCACTGATATACAGTATCAGAAACTCTTATACCTCACTAAAACATAGGTGCCTGGACACCCATTTGATACTCACTATAGGCACACACTCATACATCACACACAGGTGTAGAAGCATGAAAAATATGTTGGATAGCTCTACGCAACATGGTGATGCAGGGCAGCGTAAGCGGGGGACCTCAAGGCCATCAAGAGTGCAACGGGGCTTTTTCGCTGAGCACGACGTAACATATGATGGGACCATCCGCGTAAATGCAGTATGTCCAGGCCACTTCAGCGTAGACAGGGTGCTTCATCGCCTCCATGGCGTAAAACTCATCCGCTTCCATAGCAGCGTTAAAGCGTACGAGAAATGCTTCGTCTTCCCCGAAATGAACCTGTCAAGTCATGCAGTGAACCTGACATCTGACTCCTGACAAAAAGTGCTGCACGACTACCCAGACGACAGCTGGGAAGATGGCAGACCACTCGGGACGCGCCCCACAGTATGATGGCGGATCTCTGCATTTAATGCAGGGGATTTGGTTAAATATCACCGAACCATCGTTTACTGACATCCCCTCAGCGGAGACTGCTTTTACGCGTACAAGGGGATACGTCGCCTTGTTTTACACAGGCAAACGCGAACTGTTTACGCTCCGCGGAGGACAAACAGACTGCCACATCAAAAGCTGCTCTTCGTACAGGGCTCGAGGTACGTCTCTGCACCGAATGCTCAGAATGGTGGAAGGCCTTCAGAACACGCCTCGGCAATTAATGATGATGGCGAATCTCTGCATTTAATGTGAGAGATTTGATTATATCTCCAAGAGCAATAATTTCGGCTAAAGACGTCCACATCACCTCGGCTTCTACGCCCATTCAGCTTTTGTAACTGCTCGGCCTCTACGACCACTCTGGCACGTTACGCAGCGGCTTCTACGCCCATTTGGCTTCTATGCTCATTCGGCCTTCTGTGCTTATTCGGCTTCTATGCCATCAGGCTTCTACGCCTACTCGGCTTCTATGCCTACTTGGCTTCTACGCCATGGTGACAGACATTGGCTTCTACGCCAACCTCTTCTACACAGGGGATACCTACCGACGTGGCTTCTACGCCGTGATCTTCGTAGTGATTATATGCGTTTTGTCCCTTAGTTGGACCCGCGTCACACGCTCATTCAGAAGGTCATCTGTACGCAGGCTTTAGGTTATTTTAACCGTTGTGTAAAAGGGTGCTGTACTTTCCACTCGGTTTCCACACTGATTGAGTGGTCACTGTCACCAAAACTCTATAAATAGAGACCTCTATCAACAGAGGAAAATGTCGAGATTTTAAAGGTTGAGATTTTAAAGATCGAACCACGGGTCGAAACATTGGAGATTGAGGAGATATCGAAGAGTCTTTGAGAGAGAGAGAGAGAGAGAAGCATCCAGAGCTCAGGCGAGGAGTAGCGATCGACGACATTGGCATCGTGCATCCATCCTCTTTCGCCACCTACGAAGCTGCTTTCCGTCTTCCACGACACTTCTTCACCATCGTGTAGTCCAAGGGCTAAAGTGATCGACTGCAGATCAGACACCTATAGCAATCATCTACCCAGATTAAATAAATTGTACTCCTACATCCTCGTATAGGATCAAATTGTACAAGTTTGTTTGTAAACCAAAGAAAGCGAGTTTCGTGCAAACCTCGTATTATATACATTTCGTTCTTTCGTTTAATACCACAAACAAGATGGCGACTCTGCTGGGGAAGTCTTTCTCTTCTGATGAGGAAGCGATTGCTCAACACGATGCGGTATCCGTGGGATCCGTGAAGAAGACACTGGTCGTCCAGTTCGACCAGTCTGCCTACGAAGACATGCTTCGGATGGGGGGTAGCTCTCACTCTCTCTCTGTACAAAACAACAGGAAGCTGCGCAAGGTCTGGATGCCTAAGACATCCTCTACCATCCCTGTGGACTCTCTGATCTCTCCGACCTCTCTGATCTCTCCGACCAATGAGGTTGTAGCATTGCTCCCTCCGTGCCCTGTACGTAAAATTCAGTCTCCCGCTACGCGCGGTACAGACGAAACTTCGGGCAAAGCCTCAGCGCTAACCCAGAAGTATCCACTGCGCTCTACGCGTACAAACCAGTCTTCCGCTACGCGCGGTACAGACAAAACTTCGGACAAAGCCTCAGCGCTAACCCAGAAGTATTCACTGCGCTCTAAGCGTAGAAACCAGTCTCCCGCTACGCGCGGTACAGACGAAACTTCGGGCAAAGCCTCAGCGCTAACCCAGAAGTATTCACTGTGCTCTATGCGTAGAAACCAGTCTTCCGCTATGCGCGGTACAGACAAAACTTCAGGCAAAGTCTCAGCGCTAACCCAGAGGTATCCACTGCGCTCTACGCGTAGAGACCAGTCTCCCATCCGTGGCGGAATAGACAAAACTTCTGATGATGCCTCAGCGCCAAATCGGAAGTACAAAGCACGCACCACGCGTAAGACAACATCTGACCTCTACGGGGAACCAGATGACACCCGTGATCTCCGCAAGGGAAAGCAAGCGGCGAGCTACTTAACTTCTCAGCATTTTACACCTAGCAATGGGAACAGGAGGAACAAGCCATCTTCTTCTTCTGCAACTTCTTCTGACCTGCGCAAGTATCTAATCCAGAGACGCAAGGAGAGGGAATCCTCCAGCATGGCTATTACGCCTCCTAGCGAGCACTGTTGTGATGGTCACAGGATTATAATTAATTGCTGTTGTTTTAAAGCAAAATGGCCAGTTTTCGATCGACTGAGCTACTCTCCATCTTTCCTAGAAGAAGAGCCCACGCATGCATCTGTGAACATGGCTTCACATATACCTGGAGGAAGCTCAGGCTCAAGATGTCCGTCCTCTAGAACTCTGAGCCGAAGGAGATTCAACATACTCCTCAGAGACACTGAAGATGGGGTATTCCAGAATACTCGTTCGAGGTCACAACAACTGACTTTGTACTCCTCTGATTCCGACGCTGGGGGTCACCATTCTCCCGAATCAAATACTGAGAGTATAGAGTCGACTTCTGCAGCGTCCTATACACATCCTTCGACGGCGCCTCCAGGACTGGTCCCAAAGAAAACGTGGTTTCAGGGGTAAGAATTGTCCTGGTTACTCCCGATAAACTCGTCATCTATCGAGCATACTCTCTTAACAAGCCCTGTTCCAACAATGTGGCGGAGTACAACGCTCTACTAATCGGGCTCCAAGTCGCTAAAGATCTGGGGGTCGAATCTCTGGAAGCTTTTGGTGATTCTCTGCTTATCGTCAATCAAGTCAGGAGAATATATAAAGTTCAGAATCCAGACCTCATCCCCTATCACCAAGCAACGGTCGAGATAGCCGTGACATTCAAGGGGTTCTTCCTAGAACATGTACCTCGATCTCAGAATCTGGAAGCCGATGCCCTAGCCAGTCTAGCTGCAGATTTAGCTACTCCTATAAGAAGGCAGAATTCGGTAATCCTTCTTAACAGAGATCTATTTTGCGTGAAGAACAACGCTCACATCGAACGCAGTTATACTGTGAACACCGATCCTCCTACGAGAGATTGGAGAAGTCCCTTTATAGATTTCGTGGCATACGAAATCTTGCCGGAGGACCCTAAAAAAGCAGCATGTCACGCCCCGATCTTCCGCAGGCAAATCGGCCGCTCCCGCTAGGCGGGAATCACCCTCGCCAGCGCTCCCGCAGAACGATCGCTTAACCCATCCGGGCGTGATGCCGCACGAGCGTGATCCACGCCCGTGCAAGGCCATGGTTCATTGGCTGGCGGTTAGAGTTCTAAGCCACAGAGTCGCACAGATTGTCCGAGTGCAGCGGAGTCATGAACGCATAGGCGATCGGTAACAGGTTCACTGAGTCGACAAATATAGCGGAAGCATTGAAACACAAGTTGAAGTAAAGCAAGCTCTTTTATTGATATAAACTTGTGTTACAGGCGGCGTATAGCCGAGATTACAAGTCGCTCAAGCCTCTCTCTGAAACAGTAAAAGCGTGCCAAGTGGCTACAACTGTGGAATGATTTGTACAGGCGATGGTCAGGCGATATTCACAACTTATGTCTTGTATATGTGCTTCAGTCCCGGACGTACCGTTGCAAGGCTTCAGAGGGAACTCCTGGCCTTAGCACGCACGAAGGAGGCGTCCGCACCGCACGAGGTTCTTTCGCACCCTGCATACAAACTGGTGGATTATCAGTACATTGAATGCACTGGTGGGGAAGCTACTCGCCCGCTCGACAAATCCAAACACGTAATACAGGTTCCGTGCACAACTATTAAGTTGTCTTTCTAGTTGCCTTAGGATCAGTTTCATGCAAACATTGAATAGCTTAACGTGTCGGGCAGTACGCCGTGCGATGTTTGAGGAAACACGGTGAGACTTACCAACTTACCATTTCTCCTTCCCTGTCCAAGGCAAACATGATTAATTCAAGCACGGGCAAGTATAAACATTTAGGAGCATAGCATATGCAAACATGAGGGTCGTTATTTTCAGATCGTTCAGGTGTTCAGTACATTGATGCTATGCAATGAATCGCACGCGGATAGCCGCTAAGCGAGGATGACTTATCTATATGAACAGAAGTCGCTGGCATAGCCATAAAGGACCAGATGTAGTCTCAGGGTCGAGGATGAAGTACAAGCAACAGAAACGATGGGCCTTGCACTTATCCCGCCCTAAACAGACGACTACGCTTGTAGTCTCACGGTCGAGGATGAAGTGCAAGCATGCAGAAAACGGAGAGTCTTGCACTTATCCCGCCAAAACAGACGACTACCAGAAGTTCCGTCTAGACCGGGTCGGCCCCAGTGCCCCGGTGACCGCCCGCGGAACGAGATCCGAAGATCACCTTTCACAAGTTGTCCGCGACATGCAAGTCAGGGTCTCAGGTCAGATACAGAAACAAGTTCGTGGCAGAATATATATATGAACAAGTCCGGTATGGAACGAGTTCGAAACAGAATATATATATATGAACTTATTGAGACAGGATTCAGTAGTTTGCTCCTCGAGCTGTAATTCAGGGATTTATTCATTCTTGGTGCAAATTCCCTGGTTCAGAATTTGCCTTGGTGACCTAACGGTCCCGGATACTTGCAGGTTCGTTCAGGCACGGAACGACTACTTAGTAGTCTTCCGGGGTTTGGATGAATACAAGGCAACATACAAGCAGACAAGCATGCGTTTCTAAGGAACGTAGGCAGGCACGTTTGCTCGGACCCGAAGGTAAGCCGAGAGATGAAACCGTTTAGGGACTTAGCATGCGAGGGTCTGAACATAAGCAGTATTTCAATTTCCATGTTCTAGCAAGCAATACTAGTTGAGATTATTCCCTTATCTAGGTGCGTTGGATTTATTAGCATGCATGGGGTGAATCACCTAGCGACTAGCATAAATATTCCAAATTTTATGTGTGCTAGCTAAGCAAAGACAAGTTCACCGTAGCCACCCACCTTAGCGATGATTCGCCTCGGTAGAGCGATACGTCTGAGCGAGCCTCTGAAAGTCCAAGCCGGATTCTTGTAGGGACAAGTCTGGATATCCTTTGCTTCTTGATCGAGGCAAAGCAGGTCGGGACAGCTGCACTATTGCCGATTGAGTCGGCAGTCCGCTTGAGCGGAACGGGGTGTTACATCCTACCCAACTTAGAAAAAGTCTCGTCCTAGAGACTTACTAAGGACAAACAGAAATCTAGGGTTGAGGCAATCCTAGACAAGTCGTTTGTACTTGTTTTATTTGGATATTCACTTGCACAAGCTTCGAAATCAGCATACCGTTTAGACTGGATCGTGCGCACCTTCGACATGCATTTCTAGTGTGAACACGTCAACCAGCTTAGTGATAGCGAAGTCTTAGCACTCGAGTTTTACCTTTTTCTTAAGTCTTGGATGGTGCACTAGTTCAAGGCGTCTCTCGAATAGATGCATTCAACCAAACTTAGGGTTAGTGAAAATCGGACAAGCTACTAGCGATACTCTCAAGGGTTCACACAGGTTGGCACAAAGGCCACTCGCAGCATACAACCAGACAAGCAAGCATATCATTCAAAACGTATTTTGAAAGTATTTAGACTTATTGTTGGAACATCCCATCGAGGCATTGAGAGAGAGCGTGCATATAACCCACGAACGAGCTTTCAAAACAGAGATATCCAATTGAAGTCCAAAGGCGTAGAAGCCAGGCTCTGATACCAACATGTCACGCCCCGATCTCCCGCAGGCAAATCGGCCGCTCCCGCTAGGCGGGAATCACCCTCGCCAGCGCTCCCGCGGAACGATCGCTTAACCCATCCGGGCGTGATGCCGCACGAGCGTGATCCACGCCCGTGCAAGGCCATGGTTCATTGGCTGGCGGTTAGAGTTCTAAGCCACAGAGTCGCACAGATTGTCCGAGTGCAGCAGAGTCATGAACGCATAGGCGATCGGTAACAGGTTCACTGAGTCGACAAATATAGCGGAAGCATTGAAACACAAGTTGAAGTAAAGCAAGCTCTTTTATTGATATAAACTTGTGTTACAGGCGGCGTATAGCCGAGATTACACGTCGCTCAAGCCTCTCTCTGAAACAGTAAAAGCGTGCCAAGTGGCTACAACTGTGGAATAATTTGTACAGGCGATGGTCAGGCGATGTTCACAACTTATGTCTTGTATATGTGCTTCAGTCTCGGACGCACCGTTGCAAGGCTTCAGAGGGAACTCCTGGCCTTAGCACGCATGAAGGAGGCGTCCGTACCGCACGAGGTTCTCCCGCACCCTGCATACAAACTGGTGGATTATCAGTACATTGAATGCACTGGTGGGGAAGCTACTCGCCCGCTCGACAAATCCAAACACGTAATACAGGTTCCGTGCACAACTATTAAGTTGTCTTTCTAGTTGCCTTAGGATCAGTTTCATGCAAACATTGAATAGCTTAACGTGTCGGGCAGTGCGCCGTGCGATGTTTGAGGAAACACGGCGAGACTTACCAACTTACCATTTCTCCTTCCCTGTCCAAGGCAAACATGATTAATTCAAGCACGGACAAGTATAAACATTTAGGAGCATAGCATATGCAAACATGAGGGTCATTATTTTCAGATCGTTCAGGTGTTCAGTACATTGATGCTATGCAATGACTCGCACGCGGATAGCCGCTAAGCGAGGATGACTTATCTATATGAACAGAAGTCGCTGGCATAGCCATAAAGGACCAGATGTAGTCTCAGGGTCGAGGATGAAGTGCAAGCAATAGAAACGATGGGCCTTGCACTTATCCCGCCCTAAACAGACGACTACGCTTGTAGTCTCACGGTCGAGGATGAAGTGCAAGCATGCAGAAAACGGAGAGTCTTGCACTTATCCCGCCAAAACAGACGACTACCAGAAGTTCCATCTAGACCGGGTCGGCCCCAGTGCCCCGGTGACCGCCCACGGAACGATATCCGAAGATCACCTTTCATAAGTTGTCCGCGACATGCAAGTCAGGGTCTCTGGTCAGATACAGAAACAAGTTCGTGGCAAAATATATATATGAACAAGTCCGGTATGGAACGAGTTCGAAATAGAATATATATATGAACTTGTTGAGACAGGATTCAGTAGTTTGCTCCTCGAGCTGTAATTCAGGGATTTATTCATTCTTGGTGCAGATTCCCTGGTTCAGAATTTGCCTTGGTGACCTAACGGTCCCGGATACTTACAGGTTCGTTCAGGCACGGAACGACTACTTAGTAGTCTTCCGGGGTTTGGATGAATACAAGGCAACATACAAGCAGACAAGCATGCGTTTCTAAGGAACATAGGCAGGCACGTTTGCTCGGACCCGAAGGTAAGCCGAGAGGTGAAACCGTTTAGGGACTTAGCATGCGAGGGTCTGAACATAAGCAGTATTTCAATTTCCATGTTCTAGCAAGCAATACTAGTTGGGATTATTCCCTTATCTAGGTGCGTTGGATTTATTAGCATGTAGGGGGTGAATCACCTAGCGACTAGCATAAATATTCCAGATTTTATGTGTGATGGCTAAGCAAAGACAAGTTCACCGTAGCCACCCACCTTAGCGATGATTCGCCTCGGTAGAGCGATACGTCTGAGCGAGCCTCTGAAAGTCCAAGCCGGATTCTTGTAGGGACAAGTCTGGATATCCTTTGCTTCTTGATCGAGGCAAAGCAGGTTGGGACAGCTGCACTATTGCCGATTGAGTCGGCAGTCCGCTTGAGCGGAACGGGGTGTTACACAGCATCCGTCAAAAGACGATCATTACGCTTCTACTTCGATGCATCTTCACAATGCCTATATCGGCGGGCCTACAACGGACTTCTATTAAGATGTCTCTCTAATAACGAAGCACAACAGATTGTCTATGAAGTTCACGACGGCGTATGCGGGGCGCATCAACCCGGTCCTAAGCTACAGGATCGTATCAGGAGAATGGGCTATTACTGGCCCACTATGATCGCAGACGCAATCAAGTATGCCAAACGATGCAGGGCCTGTCAAGTCCATGCAGACTTCATACATCAGCCGTCTGAACATCTACATCCTACGGTTGCATCCTAGCCTTTCGAAGCATGGGGTATGGACATCATTGGTCCTATTCACCCGTCTTCTTCCAGAGGTCACCAGTTCATACTGGCCATCACGGATTACTTCTCCAAATGGGCAGAGGCGATCCCTCTCGCTGAGGTAAAAATATCCAATGTGATCAGCTTCATCAAGCATCACGTCATTTATCGCTTTAGGATTCCCCGAAGGATAATCCATGACAATGGACCTCAGTTCATCAGCCAAGCATTTTCATCGATTTTGCGATAAAATCGGATAGAAAATATCGCCTCTACGGCATATTATCCAGCTGCTAATGGTTTGGCAGAAGCCTTCAACAAAACCATTATCAAACTCTTGAAGAAGTTCTTCTCTTCGAACAAAAGAGATTGGAACGAGAAGCTGGAAGAATGTCTCTGGGCATACCGCACAACGGTCCGAGCACCGACAGGTTGCACCCCGTTCTCACTGGTCTACGGGAGCGAAGCATTTCTTCCCATCGAAATCCAAATCCCATCACTCAGGATAGCAGTCGCCAATGAGTTAACTCGGGGAAAGAATGACCTTTTAAGGCTTCAAGAGCTAGAAGGATTAGACGAGAAATGCCTTCAAGCTCAACAGAGCATCGCGTTCTATCAAGCGCGCATTTTCAGAGCTTTTAATCAAAAAGTAAAGGAAAGAGTGTTCAAAGTTGGCGAGCTAGTCCTAGTTGTAAGAAGGCCAATGATTCTCACTCACAGAAGCAAGGGCAAATTTTAGCCCAAATGGGAGGGCCCCTACGTGATCGAGACAACGTTCTCAAACGGCGCTTACAGATTAGCCCAGTCTAATGGAGACCTACTAATGGCTCCTATCAATGGCAAATTCCTGAAAATGTACTATGCTTAACCTCCTCTGCTCAAGTAGAAAAAGGCAAAAATCTTATTCTGACAAAACTACTTCCAAAACGAAATTAGTTGGGTCGTACTCTATCATGTCCATATGACCCCTGAATATATGCGCCCTACTAAAGTTTACCGAGAGACTATCACGTCCATACTACCTCTGATATTACTCTCCCCCAAACTCGTCATTTACATTCCGAAATGACGGGTCCACAAAGTCAGATGAAAAGCCTCTTTATTATTCTCTAGAAAAGAGCGGAAGTACATTAAAAAGCAAAAGCAAAAGTACATCATGAAGGGGAGCGGTCAAATCGCGAATCTGCTGCGCTTGTCTGGCCATCTTCGCATTCTTGGAGTCCAAAACGGTAGCTTGAGCTCGCTCCCATCTCGTCTCCTCATCATTCAAGCCGGATAAATCAGACAGAGAATGTGTGAGAGCGGCGTGCATGGCACTCGCATGTGCCAAGTTCTGTTGAGCTTCTTCCACCTGGCTCTGTAACACATGCACACCGGCGGCTGAAGCACGAGACCACTCCTTCGCTAAAGCGAGCCCAGCCTCCAACTTACGGACCCTCGCTTCATTTTTCTTATGTTCAGCTTTACTCTTGGCCAACTGGGGAACAAAATACTCCAAGAGGGTGTGCTCGTCGCTCATCTCCTGCTGCCGCATCTCGAGGGACCTGCTCAGAGCTTCCAACTCTCCCAACCTTGCAGTCAGCGAGTCGTATTCATCCTGGACCAAATCATCAATACTATCTTGGGATAGCTGCGAGTATTCGTTAACGGGTTGCTCCAACCCATTAACTACCTCCCCCAGGGCGTCAGCTAAACCAGTATCGCCAAGGTCCCTGATCGCCTCTATCGAAAACCGAGAGGACTTCTTCAGACGCTCAAAATTCAGATTCTTCTCAAACACCATTGATATCAGCGTTGTCAAAGTATTGTAGAAGATACGGGTATATTGCTCGGTCAGCGCAACTGTAGCGCCCCGTTCTCCCGATGCGGAGAGCGCGGCTAAGAAACACAAGACGGTATCGTTCGATCGGGATAGATTGAATTAAGAACTCGTCCTCGTTATGGATTTGTTTCTTCGGAATCGATTTCCATATTCAGTGGACTGTGCCCCAAGGATCGGCTTAGCGACAGAGTCAGGAGGGACCTCTCCGCTGCTATCTTTTATTGCCTCAGTTTTCGATGTCGCTTGTTGCTTTCGTACTTTGAGTTAGTTTTGGGATTTGCTTGTTTTCCTTGAACGGTTTTGATGGTTTCATTGTTTTTGTTCATTGACTTGCACTTCTATTCCGAGATTGGAAAGAGAGGAAGAAGTATTAATCGAGCTGTTCGTGTGCAGGTGAACGAGCAGTAGGCGGCTTGCGAGCGGAGTCATGAAGTGCCTCTTTCCTTCTTCTTTCCAAAATCTAAGTGAGTGGCTACCAACCCGATTAGCTAGCCCTGCTTCCAAGCTTCACTCCTTTGCCCCGATCAAACGATACCAAGTAATAATAAAAGAAACCAAGATAAAAGAGAATAGACTGGGTTCATTATGCTTGTCAATAAACTTGTGAACGGTTATATCTTTGCATGCTTGTTCGTTCGTAATGTTCATCAAATGCATAGATACAAGTTTAAACGTATATCCTGATGCATGAATATAACGTAGTTACAATGTAAAATGAATCATGCAATACCGCTTGTCTTGTACTTACGTAGCCTCCGGGCGAATGCTTGTTAACGTAGCCTCCGGGCGAATGCTTGTCAACGTAGCCTCCGGGCGAATGATTGTTAGTGTGCGATCACGGACAACTTGTGCACAAGGTATAGTTCCTGCGGGC
The DNA here is from genome assembly GCA_036927795.1 of Iris macrosiphon. NCBI lineage: Eukaryota > Viridiplantae > Streptophyta > Magnoliopsida > Asparagales > Iridaceae > Iris > Iris macrosiphon. The sequence continues at coordinate 68,584,178 of JAYESA010000016.1, forward strand.
GGCTGCTGGGGCACTGGCACCGTTCCGGCTCCGGACGGAACAAACGTTTAGTCTCACGTACTAGGACAGGGTGGTATGCGGCGCCTAACGTTCTTGCACGTAGCAAACCATCTTCGTCACAGACTAGTGTCCATTATGGCAATCAAGCCAGTGATCATCGTGTATATTTAAACCTGTTGCATACTAACTTGTGTCTTCGTGGCAGGGAAGGCATGGTAAGTATTGTGCAGGTAATTCAGACGGTCAGGTAAAATCCACCTAACGGTGGCACGTTCATTTCAGTAAATTCTATATGCTGCTTACTTGTAAATAAACTAAGGCAAGATAGAAACCCACAAAATATGCATGCTTCACTAAACAACGTGTTGATTGGTATAGTCAGGCTAGCTCGCCTTCACCAGCATATTTCGATATGCTGACCCTCGTTGAAACAGGTTCTCCGCACCAAGGCGAACCGAGCGAGGAGCCGAAGTCGTCTTCCCGATCCAGTCCAGCTTTTGGCGCATCTTCACCGCGCCCCTGTAGCCTTTTGAAGTCCGAAGCTGCAACTCTTCATACACAAATGCAGCTCCGTGGCAAAGCCGTCCTTCAGCCTGGAGGTCTTTATCGTTTTGAGTTTATAAAAGGATGTAATGTACAGGACTGCTATCTCATTTTGAGTCATCTCTTTGTAAGCCGTTCGGCATATTAGCTAACTCGTTCAAGAGTTTATAATAGATGTTCATTATCAATAAAAAGAACTTTTCTATGTTTCAAATCTGCGTTTCAATTTATCTGCGTACTCTGAATATGTGCTTGCTATGCAAATCATTAAAGCCTTGTGCGGGCGCAACTCCAGGCCCGCACGGCGGTCACGACTCGGAGGACGCCTCGGGGCATGACATAGTGGTATCAGAGCACAGATTCAAAGTTCCTTAGACTTCGTGCTGGAAAAGTTCCTTTAACGATCAAAATTCCTGTGCGAACTCTTGAACTCGCTAGACCAAAATGAGATACATTCATGCAATAAGTCCATAATACATTATGATCCTAATGTAATTTACCTTCTTTTGAAGGAATGGTACCCGTGCAATCTGCAGCGCAAGTCCCGGACGAAACGCAACGCCAAGGAAGTAGTTCGGGCACTTCGGGAAGTTCAGAAAGCCAGCGAGCCATGCCAAGCATCGATCCCGTTCAGCAAATATTGCGGATGTTGGGGGAAAACCAACAAAGGGACGAGGCTCGCCATGAACGGGCCGAGAAGTGAGCGAAAGAGAGTCAGCTCAAGTTTCAAGACAATATAGAAGCACGATTCTCAGTCCAACAGAAGCAGGTAGATACCCTACATCAGATCGTTCAGACTTTGGCTGCCAACCATTCCGTCGCAACAATAATGACTCCGGTGGAGCAGCCCGTGCTTGAAGTAGAGACACCGCAAATTCCAAGAGCGAGGGACGTGATTGCCTTCGACTTTGGCCACTTCAAGAAAGTCTGCAACACCCCATTCAACGGGACTGAGGACCCAGTCGTAGCTCTAGATTGGTTGGCCGAACTTGAAGATCACTTCGCTCTGCTAGAGGTCCCCGAAGAGAAGCGCGTCGCCTGCGCGCAACTACAGCTCCGCCTCAACGCACACGATTGGTGGGACGTGCATCGACGATCTCTCCAATTTGATCACGGAGAGGAGGCGATCTCGTGGATGACTTTTCGTGCCGCGTTCGAAGAGGAGTATGTACCCCCTCCAGTCCAACGCCAGATGGAAAACGAGTTCGTGCAGCTGCGGCAAGGCAGCATGACAGTTAAGGAGTACTCCGCCGAATTCAACCGACTCTCCAAATTCGCTAGGGCCTATTTACCTGATGCAGCGAGTCGAGCTAGAAGGTTTGAAGGTGGACTACGCCCTGCCATTCATTCGCACGTAGCCGTTCCTCAATATCGTACGATGCGTGAAGTCATGAATCACGCCCTGTTGCTCGAACCACTCTATCCTCATATTGCTGCCGGCGCTGTGCATACATCCAGTCACAAACGCCAAAGCAACGAAGGAGGAAACACCGCTACAAAGCATCGCAACAACGGTGGTCCACAGAGAGGGCAGCTATGTCACTTCTGTAGGAGGCCAGGGCACCTGGTCAACGAATGTCGTCTGAAACAAGGATTATGCCTCATCTGTGGCGATGCAAACCACAGAGTTCGTGACTGCCCCAAATACTCTGCTAAACATCCCCAACGTAACGTTCCCTGATGGTAGGTCCTGTTCTTAAGTTTCGGGACGAAACTTCTAATTAGTTGGGTAGGATGTAGCGCCCCGTTCTCCCGATGCGGAGAGCGCGGCTAAGAAACACAAGACGGTATCGTTCGATCGGGATAGATTGAATTAAGAACTCGTCCTCGTTATGGATTTGTTTCTTCGGAATCGATTCCCATATTCAGTGGACTGCGCCCCAAGGATCGGCTTAGCGGCAGAGTCAGGAGGGACCTCTCCGCTGCTATCTTTTATTGCCTCAGTTTTTGATGTCGCTTGTTGCTTTCGTGCTTTGAGTTGGTTTTGGGATTTGCTTGTTTTCCTTGAACGGTTTCGATGGTTTCATTATTTTCGTTCATTGACTTGCACTTCTATTCCGAGATTGGAAAGAGAGGAAGAAGTATTAATCGAGCTGTTCGTGTGCAGGTGAACGAGCAGTAGGCGGCTTGCGAGCGGAGTCGTGAAGCGCCTCTTTCCTTCTTCTTTCCAAAATCTAAGTGAGTGGCTACCAACCCGATTAGCTAGCCCTGCTTCCAAGCTTCACTCCTTTGCCCCGATCAAACGATACCAAGTAATAATAAAAGAAACCAAGATAAAAGAGAATAGACTGGGTTCATTATGCTTGTCAATAAACTTGTGAACGGTTATATCTTTGCATGCTTGTTCGTTCGTAATGTTCATCAAATGCATAGATACAAGTTTAAACGTATATCCTGATGCATGAATATAACGTAGTTGCAATATAAAATGAATCATGCAATACCGCTTGTCTTGTACTCACGTAGCCTCCGGGCGAATGCTTGTTAACGTAGCCTCCGGGCGAATGCTTGTCAACGTAGCCTCCGGGCGAATGATTGTTAGTGTGCGATCACGGACAACTTGTGCACAAGGTATAGTTCCTGCGGGCGGCTGCTGGGGCACTGGCACCGTTCCGGCTCCGGACGGAACAAACGTTTAGTCTCACGTACTAGGACAGGGTGGCTAACGTTCTTGCACGTAGCAAACCATCTTCGTCACAGACTAGTGTCCATTATGGCAATCAAGCCAGTGATCATCGTGTATATTTAAACCTGTTGCATACTAACTTGTGTCTTCGTGGAAGGGAAGGCATGGTAAGTATTGTGCAGGTAATTCAGACGGTCAGGTAAAATCCACCTAACGGTGGCACGTTCATTTCAGTAAATTCTATATGCTGCTTACTTGTAAATGAACTAAGGCAAGATAGAAACCCACAAAATATGCATGCTTCACTAAACAACGTGTTGATTGGTATAGTCAGGCTAGCTCGCCTTCACCAGCATGTTTCGATATGCTGACCCTCGTTGAAACAGGTTCTCCGCACCAAGGCGAACCGAGCGAGGAGCCGAAGTCGTCTTCCCGATCCAGTCCAGCTTTTGGCGCATCTTCACCGCGCCCCTGTAGCCTTTTGAAGTCCGAAGCTGCAACTCTTCATACACAAATGCAGCTCCGTGGCAAAGCCGTCCTCCAGCCTGGAGGTCTTTATCGTTTTGAGTTTATAAAAGGATGTAATGTACAGGACTGCTATCTCATTTTGAGTCATCTCTTTGTAAGCCGTTCGGCATATTAGCTAACTCGTTCAAGAGTTTGTAATAGATGTTCATTATCAATAAAGAGAACTTTTCTATGTTTCAAATCTGCGTTTCAATTTATCTGCGTACTCTGAATATGTGCTTGCTATACAAATCATTAAAGCCTTGTGTGGGCACAACTCCAGGCCCGTACGACGGTCACGACTCGGGGGATGCCTCAGGGCGTGACAGCAACTAGGCCCGAATGCACGCTGGGAGTGGCTGTAATGTTGTCGAACCGCGCTCCAGAGGCGACCACAATCGACGTGGCCACAGTCCTCGTCTCGACAGGGGGTGCGACAAAAGATGAAGCACCAAACACCAGATGAAGTAACCGGCATACTCGAACGAGGCATTGTCGCAACAACAGGGTCGTCCTCTTGAGGTATCGAAGCCTCGTCGGCAGGCGAGCCGGCACCCAAAGATGCTTCCTCTTCAGAATCAGGCGCCTCCGTATCAACGCCAGGACCTGACACGGAGCCGAAGGGCGCATGTGCATTGCCCTCCCCGAAGAGGTCGTCCCCTGAGCAGAAGACAAGAGGGAGTTAATGTCAAACATGATGTTAATTTTCCTAAAAGAAGAGGCACGAAAAGACGACAGTGATGCTAGCCAAGCTGTCATACCTGGAGAAGAGGGCCTGCTAACTGATAATGGCAAATAATCTTCCAGGTCTTCGCCGAGATCCACTTGAGGCTCATCAACTGGAATCTCGCTAGAAGCGCTGATGGGCACGGCAGAGGCCTCTCCCAATGCTGATCCGGACAAAGGTATATGGAATCTTATAACCAGCCTCGAAGGCGACTTCGTTCCACTACCTGAAGCAGTAGCAGCGGTAGCAGCCTCCAGTTGAGATTCTCCGACGCCACCATCCGAAACTGTAGAAGGTTCCTCTCTAAAAGACGAGGAACCCCCAATCAAAGAATCATCCCCGACATAGGGAGAAGCAGGCTCACTTCCAGGAGCCTCAATGCCAGGAATCTGGAGAGGACGAGTAACCATCCTCTTCATCCTCTTACGAGGGGAAGCCTCCTTCAAAGCGAGAGCCCTTCATTTCCCGGAGACCACCAACGCCCCTGCAGGCGGAGGTATTTCACCCCTCGGTACCGATACGAGAGGCTCATTCGGAATGGCGGACTCGTCACCCTCGTCAGAAGAAATCGAAGGGACTTCAACCCTTCCCCCAGGCTTGGAAAAGGGCACCCTAAAACTTCCACCCATATCAAAATCGCGATGGGAGGTGTTCGTTGCCACATAGAACTGGGCATACGAATGCAGGATGCGCAGTTCCGTGGAGGGTGTGACGATGGGCACAATAAAAATTGCCCCGGTGCAGCCCATGATAAAATATCGCCATCCCCTCGCTCCATCGATGAGTCTACCTCTGGACCTGAAGCTGGTGACGGCATTGCCCACATGCAACTGATCGTACCCAAACTGGCTGGCAAACCGACTAGGCAGGTAGGGTTCAAAGAAGCAGTGATCTTCACTTCTATACAGCAGGTGGGAAGGTCTAATGCAGACCAACCAATTGAAGGCTTCAGGAGAAAGAGTGGTCTTATCTCTACCTGAGTCCTCAAGCCTAATCCCCGATTGGTTGCGATGAACAGGGGGGACACTACAAAGAAGCTTCCAACTGTGACCGCAATGCAGCACCCGCCGACAGTCTAAAACTGTGAGCACATTCAAAGAGGATTTCTTGTAATTCAGCAAAAAACTCCCCCCCAAGCTACTGCCGTAACCAGGAGACATCACCCGGGGGTTATGGAGAATTAACCATCCCATCAAATACAGGTATGGTAATTCCATCCGGGGAAAGCTTTCACGCCGAGCTTCATCAGCAAGCAGCGCCTCAGTCATCGCCCTCAGGCCAGCTTGTATACAGCACACCATGGCAGGGAGCAAGCCCAGTCTCGCCCCAAACACCAGACGTACTGCAGGCCACAAGATATTGCGGTGAATATGATCCGCAGATGCAATACCGGGTACCACCAGTCGGCGCAGCCATATAGAGAGGAAGCCAGCCTGTTGAGCTTCCTTGGATAGAGCCCTGCGGCAATGCCTCAGATAGCTGTAGGCCTTAGTACCTGCAGGATATTTTCCTATCCCTTTGACGAGGATCTGATCCGGAGCCCTAGCATCCTCCAGAAGATCGTCGACTTCCTGAGCAGTCAGCACGCTCAGAGGATTCACAGGCTCATCCTTGACTTCCAAGACTTTCTCCGGCTGAGCAGCCCTAGCCCGGTGAAAAAGGAGGTAGGACGTCCATTTACTGGTATGAGCCAAATCTGAAGGCTCAGCATAGAAGGCGGTGCAAGCAAGGTAGTGGCACATCAGCTCCTGATACACTTCCACTACCCGAGGGTCTGAATCCCCCAACTCCCGGTTCGTGGGAATATACTCTTCGTACGGAGTATCCCCCATCGGCAGTCTCGAGATCTCTGCCATCTCATGAAGGGCCAATCCCAACTCCCCCAGCGGAGTGGCGAAAGTCCCGGTGAGCGGAATGTATTGCTCCATCAGTGCCAAAAACAGGTTAGGGTTAGGAGGTAACCCAACGCTGGTGGCACTCACAGCTGCCAACAGACCGATGTTCTCCAACTCGATCCGAAAATGCTCCAGGGCCCAATCAACTAAGCGAGCCCATCGAAGATTTGTTGGGGTCATCCACCCGTTACATCGAGGATTTGCCTTGGGGTATACTCCTCCGCACCCCATGAAATTATTGCAAAAGGTCGGCAATTGCACCGGCTGGAGCACCAAGCTGTTTTCACTCGGGACACTGCTCGGGTACAATCCCCTGAACAACGTTACATGATCGGAAGGGCGGCTGACAAATAGGCCAGATCCTTTCTGGTAGAAGATCTTCCCAGGCCTACCGTGAAGATCGGGAGTCAGCGTCCACGACATCTTCCTGAAATGTATAGCATGGAAGAATGTCGAGATGGGATAATCTCTCGGCATCTTGGGCAGACTCAAGACCAACTTCCCGGCAGGGAAAACCCAGAGTTCTTTCTTTGGATTCGTCTGGGACTGCTTATCAATCATGTCCTCGAAGAGAAAGGCCGAATTTATATACTGGTCCCCGTCTACATACGTCAAAGGCTCTCCATTAATCATATTCTGTAGCGTTCGCTCGCTCTTAGCCGATATCAAGACTTCCCTTCCTTTGGGATATTGGGGTCCTGAGATAGGAAATACTACATGGGATAGATCCTCCAGATAGTTGGAGTGTAGCAGCCCGGCGGCAGAACCTATCACCTCGGCTAGCAGATACTCGCCCAAGTTAACTGCAAGGGTGCGAGAAAAACACGTCAGTTTTATACTAGACGTTACAAATATCGCAGCACATGCCAAGAGGCAACGGTCTAAGCTCTACGCCAAGACTGTACAAACTTGATCGTTTACGCCGGAATTGTCATCCAGAAGCCTAAAATTCAAGTCGGCAGTATACTGTCTGTGCTTTACGCCAGACTGCCAAGGTTCGAGCTATTACGCCAGGATTTTCATCCACAAGCGTAAAAGTTCAAAATTATACAGTATACGCCAAGTTTTCGACAGTCAAAGCTTTACGCTCAACTGCGAAAATCTGGAGTTTTACGCTGACACATTAGAAATGTGGGCGTAAAAGATAAAACGTCTCCGTGCATCATCTTCCTCAAAGAGGCTATCAGCACAGAAGACGACCTAGCGCAGTCACGTTCAACGTGTGCGAAGGATTTTTCAGTCGTTCTCATTCGTCCCAAAAGCTCTACCTATTAGGCCGGGTGCACTGCTCATCGGCGGGATGCTCAGCTCAGAATGGAGTTTGCCCTGTCCAACCGGAGGCACTCCTGCTTGGGCAGAAGAACGAGAAGAGGAATCAATCTTCTTTCCCTTAGAGGAGGAGGATTGCTTAGAGGCTATTACTGGAAACTTTGAAGACTCAGAGAAGACTTGGAGAAGAGCTCGAACAGTCGGAGACTTTCTTTTGCAGAAGACGGATGAAAAAGTTTTTCTCTCAGAAAACTTGGGATATATATATAGAGTTCGGATGGACTCCTCGGACCCCGAACCAAATCTCCTAATTAAATATTCGGTTATGATTGGGTCCTACGTTAGCCTATTATTCAGAGAAGACGGACAGTCAGCGAATTTGAAAAATTTTTCACGCAAAGCAGGTCAGCAGTTCTTACGCTAAGGAGCTTTCTACGCTTGACAGCAACAGATCTACGGTTTCACGCTCGCAAGCTATAAGTCTTTGGTTTTACGCCCAGATGCCTTTGTGCTCGTTAGCTTTTATGCTCGAGAGGCCACAATCCTATGACTTCATGCCAGCAGATAACAAATCGATGATCTCACGCTCGGTGGCGCTTAGTTTACGCTCAGAAGCAACAGTTTCGCGACTTCACGCTCGGAAAAATTTTCTTTTCAGAAGCTACAAATCTACAGTTCTACGCTAAGGAGCTTTCTACGCTCGACAGCTATGAATCTACGGCTTTATGTTCGACGGCTACAAGTCGGGTTTTACGCCCAGATGCCTTTGTGCTCAGTAGCTTTTATGCTCGAGAGGCTACAAACCTACGACTTCACACTCAGGAACTACAAGTCTATGATTTCACGCTCGATGGTATTTAGTTTATGCTCAGAAGCTGCAGACTAATGATTTCATGCTCCACGACTTCCCGCACATCTGAAGGATACGCCGGCCAGATCACGCGTACATCTGAACGGTCCTCAAAAGCGGTCAATTGCAAAGAGTTCACACAGAGGATACTCGTTCTGACCTCAAGATATCCCAAGTACCCGAAGCATACAAAGTTCAACATTGAAAAACTACTCTTCTTCATGGGTCGATTCGAAGTTCATCCAGACTCCAGTCTGAATATTTCATCTATCAAGATGGCAGCTCAGTTTGACAGCCATTTCTCGACCCTGTTCCAAGGGATTTTCGAAGAAATCATTCTTGAAGATGATGTATGAACAAAAAAATTCTGTTCATCAGAAGCAGCAGTTCAGAATTCTACGCGGTTCCTCACTCCTAAAATAGCAGGACGGTTCGAACACTCGAATGCTAAAGCGGCTTTCTACGTGTCTCTAGTTATGCATAAAAGACAGGATAGGACCTAGCACTCTTTCTAAACAGAGTCGGCGTAAAGAATCAGACGTGTCAAAGCTACACATATTCAGACTTCACAGCAAAGTGTGGCAAGATGATCATATGAAGAAAGAAAGACAATTTTATTAAAGATTAAAGTCATGATTACATATGAGAAAAATCCAATCTACAAGGGTTTTTCTTCATTTTCATGATTACATCTGAGGGAAACCCCGTCTACAAAGGGCTTCCTCATCATCGTCTGAAGATCGCACCAAGAAGCTGTTCTGACAAGTTCTTGCGTTGGTGATGGTCTTCCTCTTCTTCCAAGAAGATGATCAGTGGCAGGAGGATACAAAACTGGGCATAGACCCATCCTCCAACGGAAGGAAAGCAGGGTAATTCTGCTTTCCTACAGACTACTGCCACTCTAGCCGGTCTGTCTGCCTCTCGTCACCAGAGGTAACGGGAGAAGGTGCCACTTGGAAGTAGCATGGTGAAAAACGATTCTTCGTCTCTCCCGAAGAACCACCATACAAAGTTGCTGATTATCCCGAGCAAGGGAGGCTATGATATCCTTCCATGATCCATCGTTGCAGATGAGACTTGCTCGAAGACGCCATCTTTTTCGGCTCCTTACATGCCGAAAGAGCATGGTCTTCTTCTTCCTCAGATCGACCCGATGGACTCCGACGATCATCCTTGTGTGGCGAAAGGAATGCGAGAAGAAAATGTTAAACTCCTCGGCCTTTTATAGGCGAGAGAGGTCACACCGGTCCCCAATAAATCCGCCATAAAGTCAGCATCGACCGTTTCAACGCTCCATTCAGAAATGTTTTGAGTTACGAGGAGCGGTTCATGCTTCATTCAAAGCATTTCAAATTCCGAAAAAATTTGAAAGCTTTGAAGGGGGTCTTGTAGAAGCATGAAAAATACGCTGGATAGCTCTACGCAATATGGTGATGCAGGGCAGCGTAAGCGGGGGACCTCAAGGCCATCAAGAGTACAACGGGGCTTTTCCGCTGAGCACGACATAAAATATGATGGGACCATCCGCATAAATACAGTATGTCCAGGCTGCTTCAGCGTAGACATGGTGCTTCATCGCCTCCATGGCATAAAACTCATCCGCTTCCATAGCAGCGTTAAAGCGTACGAGTAACGCTTTGTCTTCCCCGAAATGAACCTGTCAAGTCACGCAGTAAAACTGACATCTGACTCCTGACAAAAAGTGCTGCACGGCTACCCAGACGATGACTGGGAAGATGGCAGACCACTCGGGATGCGCCCCACAGTATGATGGCGGATCTCTGAATTTAATGCAGGAGATTTGGTTAAATATCACCGAACCGTCGTTTACTGACATCCCCTCAGCGGAGACTGCTTTTACGCGTACAAGGGGATACGCCGCCTTGTTTTACACAGGCAAACACGAACTGTTTACGCTCCACGGAAGACAAACAAACTGCCACGTCAAAAGCTGCTCTTCGTACAGGGCTCGAGGCACGTCTCTGCACCGAATGCTCAGAACGGTGGCAGGCCTTCAGAACACGCCTCGGCATTTAATGATGATGGTGGATCTCTGCATTTAATGCGAGAGATTTGATTATATCTCCAAGAGCCGTGATTTCGACTAAAGACGTCCACATCACCTCGGCTTCTACGCCCATTCAGCTTTTGTGACTGCTCGGCCTCTACGACCACTCTGGCACGTTACGTAGCTGCTTCTACGCCTATTCGGCTTCTATGCTCATTCGGCCTTCTATGCTTATTCGGCTTCTATGCCATCAGGCTTCTACGCCTACTCGGCTTCTATGCCTACTTGGCTTCTACGCCATGGTGACAGACATTGGCTTCTACGCCAACCTCTTCTACACAGGGGATACCTACCTACGTGGCTTCTACGTCGTGATCTTCGTAGCAATTATACGCATTTTGTCCCTTAGTTGGACCCGCGTCACACGCTCATTCAGAAGGTCATCTATACGCAGGCTTTAGTTTATTTTAACCGTTGTGTAAAAGGGTGCTGTACTTTTCACTACTCGGTTTCCACACTGATTGAGTGGTCACTGTCACCAAAACTCTATAAATAGAGACCTCTATCAACAGAGGAAAAGGTCAAGATTTTAAAGGTCGAGATTTTAAAGATCGAACCACGGGTCGAAATATTGGAGATTGAAGAGAGATCGAAGAGTCTTTGAGAGAGAGAGAGAGAAGCATCCAGAGCTCAGGCGAGGAGTAGCGATCGACGACATTGGCATCATGCATCCATCCTCTTTCGCCACCTACGAAGCTGCTTTCCGTCTTCCACGACACTTCTTCACCATCATGTAGTCCAAGGGCTAAAGTGATCGACTGCAGATCAGACACCTATAGCAATCATCTACCCAGATTAAATAAATTATACTCCTACATCCTCGTATAGGATCAAATTGTACAAGTTTGTTTGTAAACCAAAGAAAGCGGGTTTCGTGCAAACCTCGTATTATATACATTTTGTTCTTTCGTTTAATACTACAAACAACAGGCTCACAAACCCACTGTACAATTTACTCCCCCATGGTGTATTCCCCTCTCCCTCTTGCTTAATACAATACTAATATACACAAATCAATATATCAAAACCCAAGATACTACTCCCTCGATACTTCACTGATACTCACTGAGTATCAGTGCACATATCAGTATACTGAACCCAGCATATTGAACCCGACCTGGACAGCTTGTGTGCCTTCACCAAAACTCCCACATGCATTGTCACCCACAATAACTTACACTGGTGCACTCACATACCCAATTGCATAGTTTACATCACAAGTAACTCACCTCCACATACACCAAAACTCCCTAGTGTATACAGCAACTCTGATACACTGGTAAGTATGAAGAACCCGACTCTGCACAGTGCTCAGGTACTGCCTCAGGGACCCGACTATGCAACCCTTCACAGTTACCCTTAAATACAATAATACGTGTACGTATACATATATATATATATACTCATTTATATACTTACTTACTAGTGTATGAAAAACTAGGTCATATAAATAGGTTTTTCCCCTATGAAGCATTTCATCAAATACGTAATGTGCTAAAATCAGATTCCACATAAAAACTCATGAATACCCAAAACTAGAACCCTAAATCAAAACCAAACCTATATGTATATGATGCAAACATGTGTAAATACATATCCCCATAATTAGGGCTCACAAAAATTAGGGAAAAATATTATTGGAATCACAAAACCCTAAAATTACCTATGACTCCATAGAAAACCAAAAGAGTTATTCCTAATTCAAATGGTGGGCTCCTAATGGCCAAATAACAATTAAAAACAAAATTAAATGAGGTTTTAATTCTGATCCTCACCTATTGGGAGATGGATTCCCAATGTAGCTCCTCTTTCTTCGAGCTTCCTTGGTCCAAGCTCCTAGATCTCTCTTGATGGAGAAGAAAAGAGGGTTTCTAGGGCTATAAATCCTAAAATTTGAGGAAGGGAAATGGATTTCTAAGTGGAGGCTATGTTTTAGGATTTTTCTTCATGAATGAAAAAGACTTGAGGGAGGCTCCATCTCATTATATAAGACTAGGGTTAGGGTTAGGGCTTCTAATGCTAAGAGTCTAATTTGCCCTTCATGACTTGTCATGAAGAACTTAAAATAATAAGGAGTTTAGTCATTTATTGAGGGTTTAACTAAAAAGCTAATTTAATAATTAGGGTTTGGTCACAAGGGTTTAATCTAATAGATTTTTAGGTCAAGCCCATTAACCTATGCATTAAGAACACCCAACAATTTATATAATATACTTATCATACATTATATTAACATAATAAATTAATATGGCAATTTACAATAATGCCCTAATCTAGAAATGTGGTAGTGACAACTTATAACCTCGGTCTAGTGTCGCTTGTAATACTTGTGCAACATCAATAAAGAGTTTATTTTACTTATATACTTATGTTATTCAATGCTTCCGCTACTGACGACTCTGTGAATTTGTTACCAATCGCCTATTTATTTCTTTTTTTGCTGCATTCGGACTATCTGTGCGACTCTGTGGTTTATATATTTTACCGCCTGTTCAGATCACGGCCTTGCACGGGCGTAAATTGTGCTTGTGCGGCATCACATCCAGATGGGAAAGATCATCCTGCGAAAGTATTGGCGCAGTGAGTCGCGCCCAGCGGGGACGGCCGATTACCTACGGGAGATTGAGGTGTGATATATTGGTATCATAGCATGGCTTTACGTCTTTGGATTTTTTTATCAATTTTTTCAGTTTTGAAAGCTCATTTGTGGGTTATGTGCATACACTCTCTCTTAATGTCCCAATATAATATTCCATACAATGAGACTAAATACTTTCAAAAGTGCATGTGATTGATATGATTGCTTAAACTACATAGGAACACAAAGACCCTTGTTTCGACCTGTATTATACTTTATGGTAATAGGCTCATGCAAGAATTTATAAGTTATGTGCAAACACGAATGCTTATACATGATTATCTAGCGGGTTAGTGTACGGAATAGAATATCATTCAGATGGTTAGCTATGCAAACAGTCTTTCGGCCAAGTTCACTTGAGTATCGCACGCCAAGACCCTTTTTGTTGCAAGCTAGTTGCAAGCAAGATTGAGATATCGTTCAGATAAAGATAAGTTAGACTTAGAATGGCAACCGATAGAAACATTATCAGTTTATCATTAAGGCGAATATAGAGATCGTACTTGGATTTTGGAAAATAACTCGGACGATATTTCGTATCTGGAAGATACAAATCAGATATGGTTTACTTGGATGACTATCAACATGAATATATATGAGACTAAGATTTATCTAAATGATGCTTAGGTATCGTACAGGAGTTCTAAGGAACGACTTGGTAAATATGCTAGCAATTGATACGAACATCGATTGAGGATTTAATTGGGTGACTCGATTCCTGACTGGTATATGAATTATTTTGGAAATGTTCAAACAAATTCATAGGTCTCGTACAATAGTTGGTTTGAACGATTAGGAATGTCTTGAATAAGTGATCAGGCTTATATCGAATAGGGATTCAAGATAATGGAAATAATATCTTGGTTAAGAAAACTTGGTGGAAACTTGAAGGATTATGCAAGCGATTTCAAATTGAATCAAACAGATTGAACTTGAGTAGAATATCGCTCGAATAGAAGTTAGCCCGAGAATGAATATTATGGTTCGATGGAAGAGGTTAGTGATAATAGATTTAATCTGGAGTTTGGAAGAACGATCTTGAATCTATTTCAAAAAGATAACCTTCGAAATCAGTCACAGCCGAGAACGATTATCCTGCAAGAGCGCAGGCATAGTAATTTCACATTCGGTGGGGATAATCGAACTCACGGGAACATGTTTGGTGATTATTCCAAATGAACTGATAAATGGAACGTATCAAAAGTGGATAGACTTTGGCTTGAATATTTAAACTTAGTTGTTTGAGGAATGCCAGAAGTTGACCATGGATTTATCAAATGGTAACATTGAATATTGGACAATTTTACTAGATAAATTATAATCACGGCATTAATGAACATAACTTGGTGGATAAACATATATAACTTGGATGGAACGAAGAGTAAATGATATGGTGTCTCGATCGTTTTGATAAAAACTATAATATTTGACATTCTTGTCCTGTGCGAGCGTAACTTTATGCTCATACATGTGTCACATCCGGATTAGGATGATTATCCAGCAGAAGCGCTGGTGTGGTGATCTTACATCTAACGAAGATGATCGAACTTGCGGAAGACCGGAGCATGATAAATGATGGATCGTCTTGACTTGTGGTTCAACATGATAAGACAAATTTGGGAATATAAGTGAATCAGAAGTATTTCAAGGATGAGTTAGCCTAGAACCTGAAGTAAGTCACGCTTGATGGTTTCGTGAATGGATACATGAATCTTGTTGAACGACTTAGAGTTTATGATGAAAGATTTAGAATTGAATTATGGCTTGGTAGTCTAGACTTAGAATTGATATATGGGTTCTATCAAATATGTTTGAGGATATAGACTATGCGAATTGTTAGGCTTGTCCTGCATCTTAGATATATTATAGATTTGACTGAATAGACTCGACCATGTATAAACAAACATATTAATGTGAGTAGGATAATCTGTGCTCGATATTTAGAAATCTGAGTGAAACAATCTTGGGTAGAATATCTCGTACAAATGAACAATGGTTTGACCTTAGAAATTAGGACGAGTATCGTGCGACAAATTTGCACGATGAATCATGTCCTTGAACTTGTACCTATGACCTTGTGAGCTGACCTAGTAATTAGGCAAACGACCCTGTGTCGAGTGAAAAAACTTGTGTAACTGACTTTAGAACATTGCTTGAGCAAGCCATAGAACTAGGTAAGTAAGACTTAGAGTTAGACTTGGAACAGTAAGTGTGTGCTATGTTTGACACAAACAGAATGGACGATAGGACATGGACGCTAGTCGGTTGATCGGATAGATAGTGCTTAACAGTAGTGCAAGCTTGATTTTTGGTTGGAATATAATGACTTAGAATTTTATTGACCCTGTTAGAAGTATCATCGTGATTTATAAGACGAGAACCCTTTATATTTTTGCGAGTAGCTTGTCGGAATTCACTATCGCTAAGTTTGGTTGAATGCGTATGTTTGAGGGATACCTTGAACATGTACACGATCTAAGACTCAATGATATATTGAACTCGAGTGAAAAGACTTCGTTATCGCTAAGTTGGTTGACATGTATATGTTTAAGGGACGCTTTGAATATGTGCACGATCCAGACTCGTGATATGCTGATCTCAAATGCTAGTGCAAGTGAATATGTTAGACTCGCATGGACAAGTATAACGACTTGGATAAGTTTGCCTCAGCCTTAGATCATCATTCAAGATTGATCATACCATACCCCGCGTTAAACGATATATGTTCCGAGCTAAGGCGCATTTGAGACCGAGTCTGAGCTTAGATTAAATAATAGAATCATTCAATCAGACAGACCCAACATACACGTAATACGATATAAGAAATGAGTAGAAAATTGTGTTTAAATGGATCTAGTGGTACCGTTTGCTATGCTTGAGATAGATTTGATAGTGCGATAGAATGGTTTGATCTCAGGAAGTTTCGAGGATGAGACTTTTTCTGAGTGGTGTATAATATAACGACCCATTCCGTTTAAAGCGTACAACCGATCCAAACAGCACAAGTGCAACGACCAGACCCAATTTACTCAGCAAGAAGACTCGTTTGAGGCAAAAGATTTCCAGACTTGGCCCTTTAGGAGTTCAGACTTAGACTTTCAAAGGCTCACTCAAAGTATCGCTCGACCGAAGTGAATCATCGCTAAGGTGGGTGGCTAAGATAAACTTGTCTTTGCTTAGCTAATAAAGAATACAAAGGCACACTTAAAATATGGATGATACATGTTACTCGCTAGGTGAATCACCCCATGCATGCTAATAAAGAATATAACACACCTAGCTAAGGGAATAATCCCATCTTATATTGCTTGTGTTAGAACATAAAAATGAAGCTTGGCTTATATGGACCCTCGTATGCTAACTTTGCTTCGTGCAAGTAGACCCCGCTATGCCTCTAGTAGATCATTTTATACTCTTCGTAGTGCACTGCTTCACTTGTTTACACTCCTCACCTTAAGAACTATGTCGCTCGATATGTCCCTGTATGGTTGTACTCCTTGTACTACCCCTTAGATCATGCCAACATAAATGCTTATGGTTCATATAAATGCATGCTTGCCTGCTTACTTGTAGTTTGTACTCGTTGCCTCGTTTCAATACTTGTTACATAATTTATGCCACAATCAAGTAACAATATCCGTATTGTGCATACATCTAGTTATCCAGAAGACTATCAAATAGTCCTTCTGTGTAATATGAACCTGCAAGTATACGGGACCGCTAGGTCGCCAAGGCAGTGCCCGAACCAGGGAAATACATCAAGTCAAGTTAAACATTGAACGAGAATTATGTCAAGTAAATCAAGAATGATAGCTCGTGGAGCAAGACTCGTTCAGAACAAGAATTAAGAATTATCATGTCTTGTTGTGAATTTAGAAGACCTAAGACTTGCATGTTGCGGACAACTTAAAAACAAAGAAGATTCTCAAATCTCGTTCCACGGACGGTCTCTGGGGCACTGGGACTAATTCGATCCGGATGGAACTCTCGCAACAGTCTTTCGTGTGCGAGCAAGGTGGCGTCTTCTCTAACGCTGCGCCATCCTTGCTCAAAAGACTGATAGTCTCGTGTACTGGACGAGATGACTTGTAGCATACCGTGTACTTTCGTTGCATACTATCCTCGTTAAAGACTATAACTCGTCCTTTATGGCTATGCTAGCAACTCATGTTTATATATATAAGTCATTCTACCTTAGCGGCAATCTGCGTGCGAGTTATTACATCGCATCCAGTAATCGGAACCACCTGAACGGATATGAGTATAACACACTTGTACATATTTGAACACTTGAATATCTTCTGTAATACTTCTGGATAATCCATATAACTCGTGCTCCTGAAATAGAACTTCGCTCATGCCACTTGTGTTTTCTTATGCTATTGCCCCTGAATTTCATTATATATATGCTCGTGCTTGGTTTAACTTAGTTTTTCTTGGACAGAGAAGGACAAATGATAAGTTGGTAAGTCTCTTCGTGTTACTCATATTGCATGGCGCACTGCCACACGGGTTAGGCTTTTCATTATGTCATAAACCTAATCCTAAGGTAAGACTAGAAAGATAACTTAATAGATGGTGCACGGAACCTGTATAACATGTTTGGATTTATCGAGCAAGTGAGAAGCCTCCCCACCAGTGCATTCATGTACTAATAATCCACCAGATTGCTTGTAGGGTATGGAAAACTCGTTCGGTACAAAAACTCCCTTCGTGCGTGCTAAGGCATGGAGTTCGCTTTGGAGCCTTGGAGCATTGCATCCGGAGCTGAAGCGCATATACAAGACATAATGTTGGAATATCTCCTATGTATCATTCCACAATTGTATCCACTTGGCATGCTTTTACTGTTTTATGAGAGAGGCTTGAGCGACTTGTAACCTCAGCCTAGCTTCGCTTGTAATACTTGTATAACATCAATAAAGAGCTTGTTTTACTTATATACTTGTGTTATTCAATGCTTCCGCTATTGAAGACTCTATAAACTTATTATCAATCGCCTGTTCGTTTCTTATTCTGCTGCATTCGGACTATCTGTGTGACTCTGTGGCTTAGACATTTTATCGCCTGTACAGATCATGGCCTTACACGGGTGCAACTTATGCTCGTGCAATATCACGTCAAGATGGGAAAGATCGTCCTGCGGGAGCGCTGGCGCGGTGAGTTGCGCCCAGCGGGGATGGCCAATTACCTGCAGGAGATTGGAGGCATGACAAGCCCTTCGTCCTCCCCACCCTCTCCCCTGGGGAAGCTTGTCCCTGTTCTGGGAGCTACAGGCTAGGGGGCTATCACTGACGAACGTCACGATCCTCTCCGTTAATGGGTTACGACAAGGCAACAACCATGGGAAATTCGTCGAAGTTATTGCCACAAAAACTTCTTCCTGCAAAACGAAGGTGACGTCACCCAATAGTTGGTGTTATATGTCCAATGTAGCACCTGAAAGTCAATCAGGTACCTCACTAAAATTTGAAGCATTGCATGAAACTTTTGTTGGGGGTAAATATTCTCCTAAGGATGACCTACCTGCGAAAGGTAACCAATTCTCTGGGGGTAGATGATCCCCTGCCAACCAATGACTCGCCAGAAGCAGAAGTATCCTTGGGGGTAGCAGTACCACTAGGGCATGTGCAACAATGACAAGACATCGAGAAGACATCTTATTTATCCCGCATCCTGTGGAAGTTTCACACCAGGCTAATCCAGACATACGGGAGCATCTCAACTGAAGGAGGGAGGTTCTTCATGATCCTGAGGCACCGTATCCTCACCTAGCTTGTTACTATCAAATTCTAATCAGGTATCTCTATTCCAAGCATCGTGTAATGCTCATGCTATCTTCTACCTTTTATAGGCTCCAAGAGGTCTCACCACCGACTCGAAGACGACGGCCACAATAAACTACCAACATATAAATGCCGTATGCTTCTATCAACATAATGGGGGCATGTTTCTAGCCAAAAGAAACCTATAAAGTCAAAAGAAGCTATCCAACCTCCAATGTTGGTCATAAATCCAATAGAGTCTGTTAAAGAGCAAAGGACATCAGTCTAATTTGATTTTGCTAAAGGTATCTACCAAGGAACTAGGTCAAAGAGCCGCTCTATATATTATGCTACTACCTCTAGGGGTAGTCTATTAATCGGGTTCAAATTTGAGGATGAAAGTATAGAATCGATCTGTGCTTCTTTCGATACCCTGCCTTCTGTTGAAGAGAGAAGCGTACCAACTCATATGGCTACGCATGGTGAGGGAACTGGAGAGGACGCTAACGTCCTCATGCAGAGCATGTAGGCAAAACTAGAAGAAGTATGACTACTTTTAACAACTTTGATGACATAACGAAGCCCAACAGCCATGCTCATGGACACATGCAGGGACAATTTTCTAACACCAATCAAGTTCTGTCTCGGAGTTACCCCGTTCAAGAAATAGGCAGCCTTGATCGACGGGGCAAAAATTGCTGAGGAACACGTAGCGAACTTCGACGAAATGGGCTTCCAAAGAGTCAACCCTGATGGGAGCAGGCGGTTCCAATAAAACTGCAACAGAGGCAAGGATGTTATGGTAGTGGACCTTTTCGTAGGAGAGTCATCAAGGCAACCATATTCACGATACAGATGATGCCGCACAACTATACGTTCGACGAGGACTACACTATTGCCTTCTTTGAGGTCCTACTCAAAGAGAATATGATTCAAATCCCTGAGAACAGGAGACCCGAAGAGGTAGGATGCACTAATGATCCTAAGTACTATGAGCATCTTAGATACATGGGTTATCCCACAGTATAAAGCTACCTGATCAAGAACAAGATCCAACAGCTGATTGACTCCAAATTCCTCATACTGTACAACGAACAAAAGAAGGCTATCTCCAACATGGTATTTGTCTAATTCGATGACTTCCCACTAGTACAAATCCTCGATAATGTAACTAAGGCTCGTCGAACTACCTCCACGATACATGGACTACAACTTGGTGTTCCTTATGCTGAAGAAGGGAGAGATCATGTGGGTATATTTTGATATCCTCGAAGATGAGCAGTGGACTTCCTCCTTAAGAAGATCATAATTGCAATATCATCGTTCTGGGTTAAGAAGATCCTCTCCCAACTAGTGTCTTGTCAGATTCCAAATATGACGTCCATATAATCAATACAAGTACTGCTAAGCCAGGAACCACAAGGATCGACCAGACATATACAAAGAATTATGATCAACTTTCTAGTAAAAACTTACCATCCACCTCAGTAGTAAATTCGACGAAAGACTTATCAAAGTCTCCAACCACAAAAAAAAGCCAAACATACCCGGTTTGACAAGGCCTTGCAAAAAGATGCATCACAAGTATATAAGCATGAAAAAAAATATGCAGACCGCATAAAGGTTATGCCCCCTCAACAAGCCACAGAGAAGCCACATGCGACCTGATTAACCAAGTCGCAGAGAAGCTCTAACATCTCACTCATCACTCTGAGATGACCATAGAGCAGGAAGGACGCATAAGGACCCCCTGACATAGATTTTGATATCTGTCAGAGGCTTTGACACCTCGCTCATCACTCTGAGACACTTTGAGACTCGAAAGAAGGCAGCATGTAAAAGACAAAGTGTCACATCCAATAAATTAATGACCTCGTCAGACGAGCCTGCCACGTGTCCCGCCTATGCGGCTTCAATATTATACGGCCTCAGTGATATGTGGCCTCAGTCATATGTAATCTCATATATGGCCAGGACACATATGCGGCCATAGCACACATGCAGCCTTGACTCTATGCATCATCATCCTCATATAGCCAAAGTGTTCATCAGACCAAAGGTGGATGAGAGCACATATACGGCCTCGCCAATATACGGCCAAAGTGTTTATTCGACCAAGGCCCAAACGAGAGCACATATACGGCTACAATACCCATACGGCCTCACTATTATGCGGCCAAGTTTTTATGCGGCCTCCAGCTCACAAGATCTTCCTGTTACAACTGCAGAGACCTTCGCACAGTTAGTGCTGACTATGTGTCCAGCTGACAAAGTCACACCCATAACGGGTTGATAACAACCCCAAGATCTCATCAACAATATATCTGAACTGAACTCACGTAGAATCTTCCCCGTGACGTGCGGCCATAGTTACAACCATATGCTGTTGAAGTAGCCCTATGAGGACACCAAGCAGAAATATATGCGGCATCCATAGCACGTTCACAGGACTACTATAAATAGCAAGGTACTACACCCATACAAAGGGCTGGCTGGCTATCTGTGAACCTACACTCAAGAGAGAGAGAAGAGCTTCTGTATCAGATC
Source organism: Iris macrosiphon (assembly GCA_036927795.1). Lineage (NCBI taxonomy): Eukaryota > Viridiplantae > Streptophyta > Magnoliopsida > Asparagales > Iridaceae > Iris > Iris macrosiphon. The sequence continues at coordinate 68,605,613 of JAYESA010000016.1, forward strand.
ATGCACGAAGTAAAGACAGTTGCTACACTCCTAACCCTCCATCGTCACTCCCCAGAAAATAAATTTGTACTTAGATTGTCTTCTAGGACATCTTTGTACTTTTTTAGTTTGTTAATCAAATCAAGTTCTTTTAGTTCTCCTTTTGATTTAATGAAAAATACGATGGCGAATCTGCTAGTGACTTCTTTCTCCTCTGATGAGAAGTTGGTGACGCTGTCAGATGTGGCCAAGCTTGGTTCAACACGAAAGATGCTGGTAGTTCACTTTGACCAGCAAGCATTTAAGGAAATGCTCTCGGAAGGAAGTGATAGTCCTTCGCCAAGGCTAGCCAAGCCTAAGAAGACCCGCAGAATGTGGGTAGCAAAGGACGTTGTGCCTCGTCCAACTATGGAGCAGATGTTTTCTGCCTCTCACTCTGTTGTTGATGATAGTCGTCAGATGAACACCCAGGATGTCCACGTCTATGCGGCATCCTCGTCTAATGCAAAAACTGCTTAGTACCTAGACTCTGGCAGGGAAAAGTACAACGATGCCAGACGATCTTGTGCTGAGGTAGGTTCTATACGGCCAAGACGGAGGCCGCATAAGACTGACCATGCGACCCCAGCTCACAGCCAGAGGCAGACAGTCGTATGTGACCCTGACAGTAAAAGAACTTCTATTTTTAATCATATCTCATGCGGTGCAGATCCTATGCGGTTTGTCGGAAATGGCAAAATCCTAAACTTGGACTCTGTGTACTATGCGCATGTAGGTGCTAAGTCAAAAAAGCCTGGGATAGTGCGAGCTCATCAAGCTCATGCAACTGTCTAGTTAGCTGACAGTGAGTAGGCACCATAAACCTTTACACGGGCCCCTGATGGAATGATATATAAGACCACCTCATGCGTCCAGCCAGCAGCGAGAAATGGACAGCGACGGTCTCAAAAGTCTTCCGCTGACCTAAGAAGTGCTAGACATCAAAGCAACTGTAGTCTCCCCACCGCCAAGGACCTCAGGACAAGACCTTGGAACTAATGCAGATTCAAATGCAATCGCTCCCCCCCATTGACGGTTGTCATGCTCTACCAGGGTCGTCTGCTCCTCCAGCAACATATGAAGCTAGGGAAGCGATGAGGGAGGTCTGAGAACTCCGATCCTGCATAGATTCTAAGAGCAATTGGGACTCACACCACAATCTCGGAGTACTGCAGCCATATCAGCTATAATTGAGGGATGTACCATATCCTCCCAAGTACAAACCCTTCAATATTGATAAATTTGACGGTAAGTCCTCTCCCCCAGGTATATAAGCTACTTTGAAACTACGATGGGGCACCTACCCCACAACGATGTTATCCTCACTAGTCTCTTTGTCGGGGTATTATCTGATGTAGCCTTCGACTGGTTTTGCAGCCTCTAAGATTACTGTATATCATTATTTGATGACATCAAGAGTCTTTTCCTCTAAAGATTCTATGAGGCAGGAAGTGACATGACTATGTTCTACATGATGGACGTTGTCCAGGGAGAAAAGGAACTAGCAAAAAATTATATCGAGCAGTTTCGACAAGCTATGTTGAGGCTGCCTCCATGCAATCCCGAGATGACGCTGATGGAGATGTGCCAGAGAAACCTACTTCCGACATTCAACCACTGGATGGGTGATAGCCAGCTTAAAGACTGGACGACATTCATTATAAAGGCTGTCGACGCCGAGAAGAAGGTCAAGGACGCCCGACTCTTGGTTATACAGATCCCTGTCATCGATGATAGGGGGAGACATCCCAATAAAAATAACGGTGGCAACAACAGTCACAAGAAAAAAGGGAAGCAGCCCTAGGTCGCCAACTTAACTAAGAAGCCAGAGCAAAAATAGGCAGAAGCTCCAAAACCAAAGGAGACTTACTCTTTTGAGGATGATGATGTCATGCCCATCTTTGACATGCTGATGGAGGGAGGAAAACTTCGGCTCCCCTATGTCAAACGCCAACAGAAAGCAGCAGACATAAATAACCCGAAGTACTGTCACTTCCACCAGTACGTCCACTATGCAACGCAGAATTATTACACATTGAAGCAGAACATCTAGCATTTGGTCGATACCAAAGCCCTCTTCCTAGACTTCAACGATGTGACTGTTATCGCCAATATGGTATCTCTCTAGTTTGGTGACTTTATGGCAACAAAGGTCCAGGACGGAGTCATACCGATCCTGAGGGCAACAATGGAGGTAGTCAATCTTCCACCAGCTCACGACCAAGCAGCCGGGCTGACACCTCTTACTACACCTCGGGGCAAAATCATGTGGGTCCACCCGGATGTTGTCCCAGAGTTGATGCAGCAAGCAGTACTTTCCGCCGTCAGGCCTAAAACACGAAAAACCAATTCCTGCCATATAGTATCCCCTACCACTGAGGAAGCCATGGCAGAAGCAACCCAATCAGGAATCACCTACCCGCGGGATTATAATACCCCCGACGACGATAATCCTATAACACCTAGGGCCTTTGCGCCAGGTCCATCCCAGCCTCCCACGACAGATAAATCTAAGAAAAATGAGGTTCGCTTCGACAAACCGCTATACAAAGATGCAGCTCAGGGATTAAAAAATTCTACAACTTTGACATTCTAGCACAACTGGCCAAACTTCGACAAAGTTGTCATTATTAGAGCTTATGTGGCTCTGTAGAGACACTCGGGCTGCTCTGAGTGAGGCACTACATAATGTCGACAGCTACCTGGCGCAGGTCAAACTGCCAACTGAGGACCCGACTGCTTGCCCCCACTGCAATAGTATCATTGAGGCAATACCCAATATCATATTCTCGTAACATGATATGTTGCTAAAGAACAACCGGTATAATTGTCCCCTGTATTACATAGGTACATCAGTGCCATTAAGGTGGACTTGATGCACATCGATCCCAGTTCATCAATTAGCATCATCCCACAAAGTCTGCTTCAGACCTTGGGTATTCCGATGCATCATTTGGTAGCCACTAATACTGCCATTAGTGGCTTCAATGCTGAAAGAAGCTACCATCTGAGCAAGATTCGCCTGAAACGCTAGATTGACAACTTGAAGACAAAGGTCACTTGCTACGTCATTGACGTTGATGTATCCTACAATGTCCTGCTGGGACGACCATGGATACACCAATACATGACCGTGCCATTAACTCTATACCAATGTCTAAAGTATTTGGATGACCATGGCACAGTCAAGACAAAATTTGTGAATAAAGACCCAATTAAAGGGGTCGAGGCCTACAACTCTGATTCAATCCTCTACAAGCAAGTCCACCGAGATGAATGTGGCAATGATATTGACAATGAGGCAAAGGCTGGGACTACACCAGATGAACCCCTGAGAGTTTGTCTAAAGGCATGTGCTCCCGATATAGCCGCTCCCCTTGTCGTAAAACTACACAGGAAGGCACCCGAACCTTTGGTCATCCGCCTTCACTTGCCGAATCAACTATCAAAGAAAGATTTGTCACCGTCTACAATATTCGAACCTCTGGTCGTTCATCTTTATAGGCTAAATCAACCGCAGAGGGAACATCCGGCGTCGTTTACGCCATTAGTCGCTCACCTTCGAAGACCACTAAGGGAAGCTCCAGCACCTCTTACAAATTCTGAACCCCTGGTGGTAAAACTACATAGGAATCCACCGAAGCCTTCATTCGCGCTGGGGGTAACCCACGAGAAAGATGAATTGGAGGAGTGCGTGGCTGCTCATGCTAACGTCCCTTCTCTCGATGATGTAATCCCCTAAGAAAAGTTACCTTATTTTATTAATAAAGGGTTATCTTTGAACTATTTTGAACTCGCACATATAAGCACCTTGTATTCCATATAGCACAGTCTGTGTAAGCCCCCTGATTTTAGGAATTTTAAATTTTACTTTTTCTCAATTTTCTGGAATTTTCCGAGATTTTTCCATAATTAAAACCTAGGTATTCCTAACTAAATGATTTTTAATTGCTATTAATTAATATTAAAATATTATGGAAATAATATTTTATGATGTAAAATGGAAAACCGAGCACGAGGTAATTTTCGGTGAATTTGTTGGACTCCGGAAACCCATTTAAAGCCCTAAAAGCTATTTATAAATAAACCAATTTAAACCCTGAAATAAACCGGGTTTATTTCAAATAAACCGTACTGAACCAAACCAAACCAACTTAAACCAAACCATTGACTGACCCGAACCAAACCGATTTTTTAATGGGTCGGGTCGGGTCGGATCCGAGTCAAACCCGACCCGAAACCCGTTAACCCAAAAAGAAACCCTAATTCTCCTCAGCCTCGACTCCGCGGCGGCGCAGCCTATAAAGTCTCCTCGACTTCCACGCCGCCGCCTCTCGACTTCCACGCCGCAAACCCTAATTCTCCTTGCCGTCGCCGGTCATCTACTCCGACGAGCTCCACCCCCTGCCGTGCCCTAGACTTCTGCCCCACTGCTCGACAACCTCCACCTCCTTGCACCACCTGGCTCCCCATCTCCGCCTCGACCAGACACCCGCAGTTGCCCGACTCCTCCGCTCGAAGCTATCTCCTCCGCCTGGCCACCTATCTTCCCCACCCTACGATCGAACCGCAGCCCCGACTCACCCCCAGCCATCGACCACACTGCACCACCTCCGTCGCACCCCCATCTTCCTCGACCGGAACCCTAGCTCCCCGCCTCCTCCTCCACAACCTCGCCGTCGTCTTCCCCGTTTCCCCTCGACCACCGACCCCTGAACCCTAAACCACACAGCACCACCCCCTCGACGAACACCGTCCCTCTGCCACACCCCCACTGAAACCCTAGATCCGTCACCTTCCCCAGCCGACACCCCGCTCACCGCCTGGCCATCGTCTCCCTCAGCCTCGACGACCTTCAACCATCACCACGATCCCTCCACCCTGCTCCGCCCTAGCCGCCATTCTCCCTAAAGCCAGCAGCCCCGACGGCTGAACTTCTCCGACGCCGACGAGCCTCCGCCGCTAGCCCCGGCCGCCCTCTCCCCGTACGACCACGACCCCCTCCAGCAGTGCAGATCGGACACGGCGGACACAAACAGGAAACCCTAACCCTAACGCAGTACAAGACACGGACACAGGAAACCCTAGCTTCTGTGTGTTTTGTGTCGGACACCGTGTCCAAGACACAGGACACAACTCGGATTTGTGGACCCTCTTCAGGTATCCGTAACTTTTGACTCGTAGCTCGGATTTCGATTTCGTAAATTTCTACGCGAAGCCTGTATGAACCTCTCGGTGCCCGGACAAACCGCTCGGGGCATCGCGTCCTGTGGTGATCGCACACCGCGATCCAAAAACAGGTAAACCAACGCCCCGTTTCACCCCGGAACCGAGTACGCCCCGCCAAACGGGACGACTTGGTCGCACGCGGTCTTTACCAAAACGTGCGCAACGTTTATACGGACGTGTAGGATTTCGCAGAAGTTGATTTGGATGTGCGTGCACACCGGAATCAACGCGTATCCGCCGACACCGCCCCGTATCCGTCGATTCTGGAACACGCTGTAACTTTGTGTACACACGTCGGATCGAGACGAAACTTGGGCCATCGGACTCGTAGCAATACGCTGGTCCTGTGAGCCAAGTTTGGTTCTATTCTGAGAACGTTGACGAAATCGCGTGTCGTGGGCCCCACATGCTCCACTTGACAGGCGATTTTGTGACCGGCTCATCGGAATCCAATTCTGGAAGTTCCGTTGGGTTCGTATCATCGTTCCTGACTTGTAGACACTGAGTTTGACGAATTTGGAGACCTTTGACCCTGACACACTTTTCGGTGCAAGGTGGCCCACATGTGGACCCCGCGTTGACCCGAAAATGTCGTTTTTGCCCTTGTCTCCAAATTGGACTCAAGGACAGGCATTTTTAGCTATTTGATATTTTCTGAATCTAATGGTGATGTTTATTTCAGCAACCGGAGTAGTACCTGCAGATCACACTGAGACCAGAGCTACAGTTGGAGCCAGGACCCCAGGCAAGTGTACCTTGCCAAACTTTGCAGTATTGTTACATATTTTCCTTGCTTCATTATATTGTTGTGCATGCTCAACCTAGGGCCGTGTGACGTACTTAGCGTCCGATTATCAGTCGGGTGCCGACACTATACGCAGTGTTGGGTACGGTCATCTAGAGATGGATATTCGTGACACTATATATTATCGTACTTGTCTTACCAAGTACGCTGGACTCAGGACACTTGACACTACTCATGAGACAGGATCTTCCCGAGATATTCGTGGTGTTTCTGTATAGGATACAGGACATGGACACTGTATTCCTAGATATTAGATGACTTGTTGCATTAGAGATGATTGTGCGTGACATGGACATGGTGCATCATGGACATGAGACGTGTGATTACATTGGGTGGGGAGAGTATTACCATATGAAAGACTGATTATATTATATATTGACATCTGGATGTGTCTTAGTCTCTGACACAGAGCTATGGCACCAGTTCTGGCCCTTCGAGAAAAATACTGCTACTGGGTTCTCCGACACTGATCCTGTAGTAGTCTCAGCCCGAGTATGGAATAATGTTCTCATTTGCATATCACTAGATGGTTATTTATTCACCCTATTGTTCATTTATTGCTGCACTGCATTTATTTTGGCTTGTATTTTCTGTACCTTGCTGTCCCCTGAGGACCTGGATCCGGATTATGTCCCCAGATATTGCAGACGAGATCTATCCCGAGGTTTACGGGACCGGAGCATTGGCATTAGCAGGAACAGGTGCCTACATTGGAGCAGAACCAGGATCTGAGGACGAGATCGTACCAGAGGACTTCTCTTGAGTATTGGCTTGAGATACTCATTTATTCAGTTTATAGTTATTTCATTTCCAGTCTATTTCATTTATGTACCAGACTTGTACTCGGATTGTTCTTCGAGACACTTTTATTGAGACTTGTTAGTTTATTTTTATTTATATTTACTCTAGCTTTGATCTGTGATATTCTGTTATGGATGAGATTAGATAGACTGTGACATGTATCATTGGACCTGCTTATTGTTATATTACAGCTTAAGTATGCCCTGATGGATCCATTAAATTGGGTTTGTCCATCGGTGCGTACTGCTGGCCATTATCACGCGTCCGGTCCCTCGTCATTTTGGGACTGGGGTGTGACAGTCTGGGCCTTCATCTACAAACACAGGTGACTACCACCTATGCCAAAAACTAGATCCTTCCTAGCCAAGGTTTCTGCTTCACGGTTCCATCAAGGAGGAGGGAAGACAAATCCATCATCTTCGGCAGGGTTGAATGCCCCCGGTCCTTCACTCCGGAGGAACAAGAGCCAAAACTCGACACCAGCAAAATATAACTTTATCGATTCAGTGGTCAAGCCAAATGCATCATCCAGAATATGGGTTATGATCTTAAAAATAATCTAGGTTTAAACTACGGCAAGGGCCGACGGCTACCCCTGCTTCTATCTGCTTTCGCTGACAAGTCCGAGGATTACTACCATAAAATCAAGCATGGCTTAGGGTACGTAATGCTTCCCACAACTCTCAAAGGTTCAGATAAAGAAGATAAGGTTCACTCCCACTATTTGTAATCTTTTGCTTGGGACTCCGATGTCAGTATCAGGAAGATGCTCAATAAAATAATGTCTGCCAATATAGTGTCAGCTGACCCTGAGGAAGACAAAAATGATCCACTGAAACTCCTTAAAATAGAACCGTGGGCCCAATACCTAGACATACAATAGGAGATATGGTTCGAACAAAGAGAACCTTCTATCGAGGATGAAGTCATACAAGTCAATCTGGGCGATGAATCCTCCCCCAAACCTATCTTCGTTAGAAGAAGTCTGTCCGACGGAGACAGAAAATTCCTGCAACAGCTTGTCAGGGAGTACATTGATGTCTTTGCTTGGATCTACGAAGACACGCCAGGACTGAACCCCCAAATCATGATCCACAAGTTCAATATCTTGTCGGATGCCAAGCCTGTCAAACAGCAGCAATGATAATTTCATCCGGATATCATGAACACCATCGAAGCTGAAGTCAATAAACTAATCGCTAATGGCTTCGTCCGTGAGAAACAACATCCACATTGGGTGGCCAATATCATGCCCATCGTCAAAAAGAACGAGAAGATCCATATCTGCATCAAATTTTGTGATCTAAATTCAGCATACTCTAAGGACAAGTTTTCCCTTCCAATCATCGATATTATGATCGACAACACTTATGGCTTCGAGAGCATGTCCTTCATGGACAGATTCTCAGGCTATAATCAAATCAAGATGTCTCCTAAAGACGAGAAGCATACATCATTCAGAATACTGATATGAGTATACTACTACACAGTCATGTCCTTAGGACTGAAGAACGCATGTGCTATATAACAATGAGCTATAAGCACCATGTTTTGTGAATATCTGCTCAAGATGGTAGAATATTACATTGATGACATCGCTGTCAAGAGTTGCTCCAAAGATGATCACCTCAGGAACTTTAAGACTTTATTCGACCTCATACGTATACACCAGCTCAAGCTGAACCCTATAAAATCCTTCCTGGGAGTTGTCACGCCCCAGTCCCAAAGTATGCGGGACCAAGTCACGTGTCATTGGCCAGCTGACATATCTCTGAGGGATTTCCCAATTTAATGAACTCAATGAGACGTGCTATGCTGTCCTAAAATACTAACAGGTCTAATACTAGAAGATAACATGTAATATCTAATCTCATCCATAATATAACAAGGAATACTGAAATAAGTGCTGGAATATAAGTGCTGAGTCTGAAATGTCATAGTACAATCTAGATATATCTGGTGAGAATAAACCCACTACAAAAGATAAAGATAAAAGTGCTAAAATATAATATGACTAGAGCATCGTCTATCTAGATAAAGAGGCTCCATCTCTAGATGGTGGGTCTACCAAAGATCAGGAGGACTCCGATGGCAGCACCTCTAGCTCCTCATCAGATGCGTACCTCATCTCCTGTCCGGATCTGTACACCGTATGATAGTATGCCTCGTCTAGATCTGGAAAGGAACCAGGTCCTCAGTGTGATGTAACAAGATACATAGAAGCATGCCATATATATAAATACTGAATAAAATAAATAAAGGGTGTGCTAATCATCTAAGTGAATACAATATGAAGACAACCTTGTAATGTATGGGTAGGCGTAGGCATAACGTCCACTCTCCGAAGAGCATGATATCTGAAAATATAATATCCATCATTCTGAAGAATAAGGTATCTGCAAATATATATATATATATACGTTCGTATCACTCCGAAGAACGCAATATCTGAATAAAGGAAGTCATTGAATCCGTGGCTCCTCTGGATACTACAGAGTCCAATGTGTGTATCCCATACGCCTACTAGTTGTCTTTTCTGCCCAATACGGATATACAAGTCGAATACACAATATATATACCACGTGGCTATATGCCAAGTCATAACTTTTCTAATTAATCCTGATTATGTGCTAAACCGTGATGCACGTCACTTATACCGATAGATAGTCGAGTACGCAAACCCGTATCCTAATATGAATTGTAATCGTGATACGTGCACAAGTGTCAAGGTCTAGGAGGATATCAGAATACCCTCGTAATTGTAGGTGAGTCTGCTAAAGTCTAAGTTAGTTACATTACATATCGACGTATTTGTCGACGACATCCGAGTCAATCTCTGATGCGCAAAGTTATATGTAATTACAACAAGATAACATACAATAGTTTATAATTTAAACAGTAAAAATTTGGCAAGGTATACTTGCCTACGTCCTCAAGCTGTGAGTGCCAATAACCTGTTCCTGCAGCCTCGTCTGAATGGTCCAGCGACCTTGGACATCTAACTGCGACGTGTGTCACACTGCCAAGACGTACACGTGTCGTAAATTTATAAAAGTAATTTAATATTTTAATATGCAAGTATACATATATAGTAATTACATATATAGTATATACATATACATAATATACATAAGTACATATATAACTATATTCATAATATACATAAACATAAAGTACGTATATATATATATATATATATATATATATATATATATATATATATATATATATATATATATACCCATAAATATAATTCAATACTTTATTTATCATATATATATATATATATATATATATATATATATATATATATATATATATATATACATATTGTATATATATATATATATATATATATATATATATATATATATTTCTATAAATATATATAAATAATATATAATACATATATTCATACTTATATACTATACATACTTATATATTTAATATTTAATATATAATATATATATATATATATACATATATATATATATATAATAGAGCCAATCCCTAATGGGAGTTATGCAGACTAGTCTCTGCCATGGACCAGTTTATTTTAATGTCTATCCAAATTTAACTCTGTCAATGACAGATAATCATCTATATGAATCTGTAACCTTGAATTTAAAAACTTATGGTTACAACTTCTTACCAGGATCTGAAACTATAGCAATAATCTATAGAATTCATTATAAGGTAATGAACACCATTGCTCCAAATGCAAGGCATATGTACCAATTTGGTAAATTTCTTTTGGCTTTACTTTTGGAATAGTCCATTTGTTTAATTCCTTTAATTCAGAGGGATACTCAACATTTTGAGCATTCTTCACTGATTTACCCTTTCTTAGGGCTTTCTTATTATAACCAATTGCTAATTCTTTACTCATTTGAGTTGTGAGGTTCTACTTCCTTCACTTACATGCACCTATGGCCAAGAATTGTTTGCAACTTGGGCTCAATCTTATCCTCTCTGCCAGAATGCTGATCAACTTTTAGAGGGGGAGAGTACTATGTACTTTTTTATCCATTTCGAAATTCCATATATTTTTAAATGGATAATTAAGTGTGAATTTAATGCCCTTAATTTTCCTGTTTTAGTCAGAAAATTTCTGATAAAATGGTGGAACAGGTTAGATGAAAAAGAGAAAGTACAAATTGTACAAAAGACGATCAAGGAAAATGAGATCCTTGTTGAAGCTAAGCTCAAAAAGGAAATAATGGATGATAGTCCTTTAAAGAAGTTAAAAGAGTCTTTGAGGAGACAAAATCCTCGAATTACTGAGGAAGAATTAAAAAGAAAATATTTGAAATATATGCAAACTCAATTTGACTCAGTATTTGAGACAGATACCATGTCTGTTAGTTCCACAAAATCAAAATCGGAACATGATGAAGAAGAAGACTCTGAAACTTTTTTCAAAAAGATGCACAGGAGGGTCACTACTCCCTCAGATGGCGAAAGCAGTGATGCCAGTATGCACTAAGAAGACACTGTTGCCAAAATACAGGTGGCAACTGCTGTTTATATCACTGTTTACTTTTCAAAAAGAGAATCTCTTTAATAATGATGGCCGACAATGGTGGGACCCAGTCACTTACTTTTGGACAGTAATGCTGTTACGTGTGCGGAGCAGATGTAAAGAAGAAAGTTGACAGCGATTGACAGCGACGTGCACTCATGAAGCTGATAAGAAAGGAATCTTACCTGAAGCTGCCGGTTGCTTACCTGCACCTGCCAGGAGTAATGTCGGTCGATACCGACCTTTGTGTAATATAAATAGAGGCATGGACCTCTTAGCTATGTATGTTTTGGATTCTGAAGTATTGTTACTCTACCCTTTTGTTTAGTTTGCTTTGAGTGTACTCTGTAATATATTTCTACTATCAATAAAAATTCCCTTCAAGCGTTCAGCTTCTCATCCTTCTTATCCTGATTGTTCTAATTGGTATCAGAGCCATGTTGTTGGCTCAAGGCTGAGGTACTTCTACTTCCTCACATGCATGTAAATATATGGCTTAATTGTTGTGTTTAAGTTATTTTTCTGTTATGGATATTATTATTGTTAAAGCTGTTGCTGTGGTTAACTGCGATAGAGTTAGGATTGATCAAAGCGATGTGTCTTCTACCTAGTGGGACGGCATCCAAGTCACGTAGCCTTGTTATGCCGAGAGGGCAGTTGATGGCGTAAATCGTTGACAGCCGTGCTAGGTCTTTACTATCGTTAGATAAGTCTGAAACTTTAAAGTAGTTAACTAGAACAATAGAGTTTTCATAATAATTCTATTAACAGATTGATAACTTAAGCATAATAGTTGGCCATAGGTGCATGTAAGTGAAGGAAGTAGAACCTCACAACTCAAATGAGTAAAGAATTAGCAATTGGTTATAATAAGAAAGCCCTAAGAAAGGGTAAATCAGTGAAGAATGCTCAAAATGTTGAGTATCCCTCTGAATTAGAGGAATTAAACAAATGGACTATTCCAAAAGTAAAGCCAAAAGAAATTTACCAAATTGGTACTTTTGACTTTAAATCGTCTATTTCCATTAAAACAATGGAAAGAACTGTGTCTGTGAATAACACAGAGCATTCCTTTCAGCTAATAAGTGAAGAGGATATTGGGCATATTCGTGATGCCTACAATTATGTCCATATTGGATTAATACAAGTTGCGTTTAAACCCTTGACTTTACCAGGGTTAAATGCATCAATAATGACATCTCTCAGAGATGCAAGATGTTAAGGAAGAGAAACAATATGTTGTTTCCTATCCCAGAAAGCATTTGGGATATTACTACAAGTGTGTAGTTTGAAGTCTTCCTCCACTTGTTGTATTCTTTTTTTAATTTCTAATTGTTGTAACTGCTGGGTTATAGTAACCTGAGCAAGTTCTTCCTTTAAGAAATTAATTTGATTTTCTTTCAAATTAACTTCATTAAGGATTTTGACAATTGGGTTTGTTATAAATTCAAAAGTTATTCTTTTGCCTTTATAACATGTAGTAATTCCTTCTCTAGTAATCTCATTGATTGGCATAAGTTTCTCTAGGAAAGGAGTTCCTAGAATAACATGCTGAGATATTTCCTTTATAACTATTAGGTGTACCGGAATACAAACATCTTCCTTACAGATATTTACATCAGTAATTTTGTAAGGAGTAGTTAGTGCTTTATTATTTGCAGCACTAAGTGTCTGAGTAGTTCGTTCACAATATTTTATAGGAACGACTCCTTCTTTAACACAATTAAGGTCTGCACCACTATCAACAAGTGCAATCAAATTAGGTATATAATACTCATTATTAACGAGCATATTTATTTTAATATACCATTTATGGGTAATAAATAGATCCATTTTTTGTAGGAAATTATTTTTTTCTTCTTCTGTCTCTACTTCTATCTGTCCTGATTGAACAGACTGATTCTCCCCCTCTTGTTCTTGTGAACAAGAAGAACGTGAATAAGAAGAACTAACAGAAGACTCACCAACTTGAGTAATTTTTGGAGATAATTTATCTCTTTCTAGTTTTTCCAGTCTTTTCTGGATATATTGATCTTGAGATTTTAAATTTTTTATCTCAATTTTCAAAGTTTTTATTTCAGACTGAAGTTCCTGCATAGTAACAGGTTTAACTTGTCTGCCTCTATAACGAGATATTACCTCGGCCATATTATAAGCTTCAGGAGTAGTATTTTGAATAGGAACATTGTCCTTAGTTAATTCTTTTTCAATTGCCTCTATAATTTTATTCTTTATTTCTGTACTAATTTTATCAGTACACAAGGCTTCAATAATTTCCTTTTTCTCATTAAGAGTTAAGGTATTTATAGATAGCCCATTCATTTCTACTATAGACTTATAGTAATTAATATCTTTTTCTGTAACACATTCGTTACACTGGCAATTCTCACCACATTCATTTTCTGATGAACTATTCACTTCATCATTTGATTCATCATTGGATGAACTTTCTTCATAGTCAGAATTGATCATTAATTTATAAAGAGTTTTTCTCAACCCTTCATCCTCGATCTCTTCTAACTTCTTTTTTGTATAACATTTGTTAGCATAGTGGCCTAATTTACCATATTTGTAACATTTAATGATATTTTTCTTAGAAGATTTCTTCTTCTTGCTATCTTTATTAGCATTGGTATTTTGTTTCTTTGAAGAATATTTCTTCCTTTTATAAGGTCTCTTATAATCCTTATAATCCTTTACTTTCTTCTTCCCCTTATTAGGAAGAGGTTTAAAAGTATCCATTGCAAACTGGTCACAAAATTCTCCCAGTTGTCTCCTCTCAGAGATTCTCTGAGATTTCAATTGATTTCGTAGCTTTAAGTCGTTACATAAAGCTAGACCTTCTTCAATACATTTATTGATCAAATTTCCATAAGTGTAATTAGAATAAGGTATAACACCATTATTTTGGTTTCTCAATCCTTGCCTTATTCTTTCAGCGAAGAGATTAGGAAGCCCATCAATAAATTTTGACTTCCAGTGAGCATTATTAGCATCACCAAGCAGCATTACTCTACTTAAGAAAGTATCCTTATACCATCTAAAGTGAGTAAGTGTTGGACATCTTAAATTCTGAAGAAGAGTTCTCACTCTTTCTCCATGATCAGATATACCTCCTGTGAAGTGTTCCAGGATGGTAATAATAAGAGTATAAACCGCATCAGGTTTAGTTGTCTGAGCATTATTCTCAGAACTAGTTTCGGTTTTTACAGCACTTAATATTTCTTGCCTTTGAGAGTCAGTTAAACAATTGTTCCACCAACCCCTCAGAGTGCCTGTAAAACCACAAGTTATAAACTGTGCAATTTCCTTATCACTATTCCCAGTAGCTTTTGCTATATTAGAATACATCATCATTCGATGCAATTGATCATGAATTTGTTTTTCTGTAAGACCATCTATGTTCCATTCATAGATCTCTCCCCCACTATAATGATTTTGAATAATAGTATCATTCTCCTCAAAGAGAACATCAGTGGGAGTAGGTCTTTGATAATAATATTTCATCAAGTTCGGTTTCCCATATTTAACCGCTTGTATTCTAGAATCATTCTTAGATTCAACAAAGGATTTTTGAAGATCTTCAATTTCTTGTGGACGAATTTCATCCTCAATGAGATCCTCAGTATATTGATCTTCTTCTGACATTTCAGAAATATTGGAAGATTGACCATTAATTACTTGAATATTTTTATTAAGATCATTAATGGCAATTTTATTTTTATCAGTAGTATGACTGATAATAGCAAATTTTTGCTTAGCTCGAGCTATTAGCTCTCGCAATTCTTGTTCTTCAGCATTAATAGTCTGAAGATTAGTCTTTTTAAATTGAGCTATTAGCTCCTGAATATCTTCTTTTGTAACTTCTGGGGTTTTAGATATTTTAAACCCTTTAACCTCAGGAGGAGGTTTTAAAGAGATATTAGAAGTCTCTTTAAAAGAGTTTTTCCCCGAATGGTCTATTTGTTTTATTTTATCTAATTTATGTAATAATTTTTCTAAGGCAGTTTCAATCCTGGTCAACTGTTGACCCATGACTTGAATAAACACATTAGTGTAATTATTCTGCCTTAAAGCTTTCTGCAATTCAGTAATAATTGCTTCTTTACTGTCAATTATTTTGACAAAGGAAACAGCATCAATTTTGTCTGTCTTATTCTTGTCAGTGAGTTTAATTGGTTCACTTGGTGGGTACATTGATCTAGTTGTACCTTTACTGGATCCTGTATCGGTATTCCAGATTTTATAATATTCTTCTAACATATTTATTTGTGTTGATTCTGTGTCCACATATTTTTGGACAAACCAATCAATGAAAGGTATTATCTTTCTTTTCTCTTCTAGATGATTATAATATTCATCTTTGAACTTATATCTTTGTTTAGTAGAATAGGTTTTCTCAAACCATTCTACAAATTCTTTATTTTCATAAAACATTCTATTGAGAATGTTTTGAACTGCTTGAAGGTCTTTAAATCCCATTAAATAGCAGTAAATTCCATTTCCGACATTGTCGGAGAGCTCATTTTGCTCTTCTCCTTATATAAGGGATGTGCTATTGCATCATCAGTAATTTTTATTTTATTGACTTCTTCTTTATTAAAAGAAGTTGATCCAACTGTAGAAGGTAAAGATTTTCTTCCTGATATCGATAATCTCGATATATCATTAGGATTAAATCTCACTTCTACTTCTCCATCATTAGTTTGGATTATTTGGTCAATATCTGTGTTTACAATTGGTTGTGGTAACACAGCTTGACTTAATATCCATTCTTTAGGGAAATTAATTTCATCCCATCTAATAATTTTATTTGTTGCTACCTTAGATGTCAGTAAATTTGTTTCTATCAAGGTAGTCTTACCAGGTGTAGTAATATGCCTTGCATTTGGAGCAATGGTGTTCATTACCTTATAATGAATTTTATAGATTATTGCTATAGTTTCAGATCCTGGTAAGAAGTTGTAACCATAAGTTTTTAAATTCAAGGTTACAGATTCATATAGATGATTATCTGTCATTGACAGAGTTAAATTTGGATAGACATTAAAATAAACTGGTCCATGGCAGAGACTAGTCTGCATAACTCCCATTAGGGATTGGCTCCAGTCTAAACATCTTGCATCTCTGAGAGATGTCATTATTGATGCATTTAACCCTGGTAAAGTCAAGGGTTTAAACGCAACTTGTATTAATCCAATATGGACATAATTGTAGGCATCACGAATATGCCCAATATCCTCTTCACTTATTAGCTGAAAGGAATGCTCTGTGTTATTCACAGACACAGTTCTTTCCATTGTTTTAATGGAAATAGACGATTTAAAGTCAAAAGTACCAATTTGGTAAATTTCTTTTGGCTTTACTTTTGGAATAGTCCATTTGTTTAATTCCTCTAATTCAGAGGGATACTCAACATTTTGAGCATTCTTCACTGATTTACCCTTTCTTAGGGCTTTCTTATTATAACCAATTGCTAATTCTTTACTCATTTGAGTTGTGAGGTTCTACTTCCTTCACTTACATGCACCTATGGCCAACTATTATGCTTAAGTTATCAATCTGTTAATAGAATTATTATGAAAACTCTATTGTTCTAGTTAACTACTTTAAAGTTTCAGACTTATCTAACGATAGTAAAGACCTAGCACGGCTGTCAACGATTTACGCCATCAACTGCCCTCTCGGCATAACAAGGCTACGTGACTTGGATGCCGTCCCACTAGGTAGAAGACACATCGCTTTGATCAATCCTAACTCTATCGCAGTTAACCACAGCAACAGCTTTAACAATAATAATATCCATAACAGAAAAATAACTTAAACACAACAATTAAGCCATATATTTACATGCATGTGAGGAAGTAGAAGTACCTCAGCCTTGAGCCAACAACATGGCTCTGATACCAATTAGAACAATCAGGATAAGAAGGATGAGAAGCTGAACGCTTGAAGAGAATTTTTATTGATAGTAGAAATATATTACAGAGTACACTCAAAGCAAACTAAACAAAAGGGCAGAGTAACAATACTTCAGAATCCAAAACATACATAGCTAAGAGGTCCATGCCTCTATTTATATTACACAAAGGTCGGTATCGACCGACATTACTCCTGGCAGGTGCAGGTAAGCAACCGGCAGCTTCAGGTAAGATTCCTTTCTTATCAGCTTCATGAGTGCACGTCGCTGTCAATCGCTGTCAACTTTCTTCTTTACATCTGCTCCGCACACGTAACAGCATTACTGTCCAAAAGTAAGTGACTGGTTCCCACCATTGTCGGCCATCATTATTAAAGAGATTCTCTTTTTGAAAAGTAAACAGTGATATAAACAGCAGTTGCCACCTGTATTTTGGCAACAGTGTCTTCTTAGTGCATACTGGCATCACTGCTTTCGCCATCTGAGGGAGTAGTGACCCTCCTGTGCATCTTTTTGAAAAAAGTTTCAGAGTCTTCTTCTTCATCATGTTTCGATTTTGATTTGTGGAACTAACAGACATGGTATCTGTCTCAAATACTGAGTCAAATTGAGTTTGCATATATTTCAAACATTTTCTTTTTAATTCTTCCTCAGTAATTCGAGGATTTTGTCTCCTCAAAGACTCTTTTAACTTCTTTAAAGGACTATCATCCATTATTTCCTTTTTGAGCTTAGCTTCAACAAGGATCTCATTTTCCTTGATCGTCTTTTGTACAATTTGTACTTTCTCTTTTTCATCTAACCTGTTCCACCATTTTATCAGAATTTTTTTGACTAAAACAGGAAAATTAAGGGCATTAAATTCACACTTAATTATCCATTTAAAAATATATGGAATTTCGAAATGGATAAAAAAGTACATAGTACTCTCCCCCTCTAAAAGTTGATCAGCATTCTGGCAGAGAGGATAAGATTGAGCCCAAGTTGCAAACAATTCTTGCAACGATGGTGGAAGAATTTCTAGTGTGGCTCCGAATTGTAGCCACCATCGGATAAACCAAGTAGGAATGTCCTGTTTAAGAATTTCAGGACAAATACGAATAAACCAAGAGTGTTTTTGCTTACTATTATCAAAATAAAACACTTTGGTAAATGTCTCAATATAATCCCAGTAGGAATAAGGCATATTGATATTCTTTTCTTTATGAACTAACATTTTAGTTCGATTTGGGTGTAATCCCCATGATTGAGGAGTAATTACGTGACGTATAATTATCTTGCTGTAATTAACATCACTTCTGAAGTCATTGGCCTTCTGATAGAAATGTTCTATCTCAACAGATTTTGTTGTAAGCAAAATTCCTTCATAAACATTCCTATCTTTTCCCTGTACTGGAAACATATTATTTTCCAGATATTTTTCTTTGATTCTCCAGGGATCATCCATCATTGGAATGTCAATTTTCTCTAGTTGAAGTATTTCTTCTGTGTGATTATTCTGAGTGAAAATTGTTTCAACTTCAACTGCTTGCTTGTAAGAAGAAACATTGGTTTCTTCGAAGTCTTGAACTTCTTTATTTGAAAGTTTTCCTTTTCCAAGGATAATTTTCTTGGACTTTTGGTATCTCGACTCATTGGAGCTCGAGACCACGGGCCTGAGAACCCATGGTTGTTTCCCCTTACCTTTTTGACTCATTGTCCTACAAAAATTCACGAGTCAAAAAGTCAGGAAGTGAATTGTCAGTTCCTTTAATATATTCAATATCAAAATCAAATATTGCTAATTCAGATTGCCATCTAGCAAATATCTGTTTAGATGCTAAATTTTTAACATCTTTTTCTAAAACAGTTTTGGCAGAACTACAATCAATTCTTAATAAGAATTTCTTATTAAGTAAATCATCTTGAAATTTATGTATACATTGAATAATAGAAAGAATTTCTTTCTTAATAGTTGAATATTTAATTTGAGTATCATTCCATTTTCCTGAATGATATCTCACAAGTTCTTCTTTATTGGTATGTGGGTTTAATTGTTTCAGTATTCCTCCATAACCAATGTCACTTGCATCAGTTTCAACTATTTTAAACCATTCAGCATTAGCTAAATGTAAACAAGGTAGATTTTTAACCTTTTGTTTTATTAATTTTACTGCTTCAGTATGACTATTAGTCCATGGAGCAGGATTCTTTTTTAATCTTTGATACAAAATTTTTGTATCAGCAGCAATATTTTTGTAAAACTCAGAGACATAATTTAATGCTCCAAGAAATCGCTGTAACTGCTTATTATCAGTTATTTCATCAGGAAATTTAGAAGCAAATTCGATACTTCTATCAATTGGAATAATGGTATTATTCAAAATATTATGTCCCAAAAACCTTATTTCCTGTTGGAAGAGTTTCATTTTTGGGGCAGAGATTACTAAACCATTTTTTATGACTAAATATTTAAACACATCAAGGTGTTTAAAATGTTCTTCTATTGTATTAGAGAAGATTAATATATCATCAATATATGATAGTATAAAACTAGAATGTTGGATGAATATTTCATTCATTATATTCTGAAATTCTGAAGGTGCATTCTTCAGACCAAATGGCATAACATTCCATTCGTAATGGCCAAAAGGAA
Organism: Iris macrosiphon; assembly: GCA_036927795.1. NCBI lineage: Eukaryota > Viridiplantae > Streptophyta > Magnoliopsida > Asparagales > Iridaceae > Iris > Iris macrosiphon. The sequence continues at coordinate 68,625,543 of JAYESA010000016.1, forward strand.
CAGTAAAAGCAGTTTTATATCGATCCTTTTCATTTATTTGTATTTGCCAATAACCTGATTTCAGGTCAAATTTTGAAAAAATTCTTGCTTTACATACTCTATTGAGCAAATCCCTTTTATTAGGGATTGGATATCTAATCCATTTTAAAACCTTATTCAAAGGTTTGTAATTAATAACGAGTCTAGGTACTCCTCTTTCCCTCTCAGCATTATTATTAACATAAAACGCTGTACAACTCCATGGGGAGTAAGACTTACGAATTAGTTTCTTATCCAATAAGTCTTGGATTTCTTTTTTACATAACTCAAGATATTCTTGATTCATCTGACAAGGTCTTGCCTTGGTCGGGATATCCTTTTCATTAAAGGATTCTTCGTAAGGAAGAGAAACAATATGTTGTTTCCTTTTATAAGGTCTCTTATAATCCTTATAATCCTTTACTTTCTTCTTCCCCTTATTAGGAAGAGGTTTAAAAGTATCCATTGCAAACTGGTCACAAAATTCTCCCAGTTGTCTCCTCTCAGAGATTCTCTGAGATTTCAATTGATTTCGTAGAATTGCCTCTATAATTTTATTCTTTATTTCTGTACTAATTTTATCAGTACACAAGGCTTCAATAATTTCCTTTTTCTCATTAAGAGTTAAGGTATTTATAGATAGCCCATTCATATATATATATATATATATATATATATATATATATATATATATATATATATATATATATATATATATATATAAGTATATTATGTATATATATATAGTATATATATTTAATACATATATACATAATAATATAAAAAGTATATTATATATATTCTTAATATATATATATCATATATATATACATATAATTATACATACATATATAATAATATATACATATACATATACATATACATAGACATATATATATATATATATATATATATATATATATATATATATATACCTGTGTCGTGTCAGAGGGGGGGCGTATCCGGGCGTAGTCTTCGCCGGCGGACGGGGGGGGGGGGGGGGGCGGAACTCCGGCGGGGTCGGGTTCAGCAGCAGTAGTAGCAACAGCAGCAGTAGCAGCAGTAGTTGCAGCAGCTGCAGCAACTCCGGTGGGCACATGGGCGGTGGCCGAGGGTGGTCATCGACGAGAGAGATATCGTGGGAGGTCGGGGGTGAGGGTGGCGGTGGCCGAGGGTGGCTAGGGTCGTCAGGGTGGCGTACAGAGAGTTGGTTGGGTGGTGCTGATGGTGAAGGTGCTGCTGGTGCTGGTGGAATCGGGGGATGTGGCGGAGGGTGGCGGTGGCTGTGGAGGCCAGGGAGGTAGCGGTGGCGAGGTCGGTGGAGAAGGGGATGAGGGTGGTGGTAGAGGCGGTAGTGGTGCTCTGTGGTGGCGGTGGTCACGGTAGGGGAGGTCGGGGTTAGTGAGAGGGTGGTGGTGCAGGCTGTTGGTGATGGTGGTGTGGGTGGTGCCTGCGGTGGATAGTGGTGGTTGTGGCGGCGGCCAAGGTGGTAGGGGGTGGCTGAGGGGATGTCGGAGTAGGGGGAGGAAGGTGGCTAGAGGTGGAGGTGAGTTGGAGGAGGAATCGGGTAAGGGAGGGTATTTATAGGGTTGGGAAGGATTAGGGTTTTAGGAGTGAACATGTGGAAGTGGTTGTGGGCCACATTCAATGCATGCAAGTGCATTGAATTTGGTCCAAAAATGAAATAAAGGGTGAAGAATTCTCCATGTGTCCCCTCCAATGGGAGGTGGGCACCTCACCCTCCAATTTTGCACATAAGTCCCTATAAATTCATAATTTGCACTAAAGCCCTTTTAAATTGGAAAATTGTACAATTTCGAAATTATATGAGAAAAACACCTCATTTACGGGGGTGATGTAATGCACTAACATAGGGGGGTGTTTAGTAAGAGTCTTGAGGGTATGAGGGTGAGTTTGGGTAGGAGCTGTGTCTAGTTTTGGGTGATGCTGGTCATCGTATTAATTTAATTAAAAATTAATGCACAAGATATTCTCTAATTAATTAGAAATATATAGGGCTAAAACTGGATGGAACGCAAGTATCCTAGATGTAATATACTTAAAATAGAATAATAACATAATTTGGGTTGGACAAAACGGGCTACTGTTGGGTCTCCAATTTCGTTTGGAACGGACAAAGAATGCAAGGTTGGAATTAATTGAATTTTAGCATGGACGTTTGTAACGATATTTGTGCGACTAAAATGAGGCTCAATATAGAGTATTTATGAGTTACACAAAGTTTAGAATAGTAGACTGGTATGTCTAGGAGAAGTATATGGACTTTGTTTGAGGGTAACAGCTAGTGTAGTGCTCTAAATATCGAGGCAATGGTAAGGTGCACTAAGTAATATAAGATATTGTACAATAATTTAAAATACTGTAATTAATTCCTAATTGGTTCTAAATTGACCCTAATCTCTCTATCTAAGCTAAGTGAACCTAAATTTGGTCGAGGGGATTTACAATCTACCCTTCTTAGAGTTTCGTCCTCAAAATTAAAACAGACATATAGTGAAAACTATTGATTGATTTAAAATATTATGACATACCCAGGCCTTCGAATAGATGGGGAAAACATTATCGAATATCCTCCTCTCGTTCCCAGGTTGACTTGCCTGGTGCATGATGCCTCCATGCAATACGAATTAGAGGGATAGTCTGACCTCGTAACACCTTCTCGCTTCTGTCTAGAATCTCTACAGGCTCCTTCTGGTACGATAAACTCGGCCCGACAGTGATCTCCGAGTGGTCAAGCACATGACTCGGATCTGGAATGTACCTCCTCAGTTGAGATACATGGAAGGCATCATGCACTCCTTTTAATGTTTGTGGTAAGGCTAATTTGTAAGCAACTTCTCCGATATGTTCCAACACATCAAATGGTCTAAAGTTTCTCAGACTCAGTTTTCCTCTGCCTCCAAACCTGATAGTCCCTCGGGTAGGCGAGATCTTTAGAAACACATATTCTCCAACTTGGAATTCTAGAGGTCGTCGATGCACGTTTGCCCAGTACTTTTGTCTGTCCTGCGCTGCTCACAGGTGCCCTTGGATCTTCTTTACCTTCTCTACTGTACGAACAACCAACTCTGGTCCTAGAATCTACATTTCGCTACATTGCTCCAACATACTGGGAATAACATTTTCTACCATATAATGCTTCATAGGGAGCCATCTGAATGCTTACTTGATAGCTATTGTTGTAGGAAAACTTAACCAAATATAAATGGTCTTCCCATGATCCACTGAAATCAAGCATGCACGCCCTCAACATATCTTCCAGGGTCTAAATGGTGCGCTCGGACTGTCCATCTGTCTGCGGGTGATACGATGTGCTGAACTTTAGGTGGGTACCAAGACTCTCTTCATACTCCACCAAAAGTAAGATGTGAACCTCGTATCCCTATCTGACACTATACTGACTGACAGTCCATACAGTCGTATGATCTCTCTTATATACATATCTGCTAAGACTTCTGTAGATTGCCCAACTCTGAAGGGTAAAAAGTGGGTAGTCTTGGTGAGTCGATCTATGATCACCCATACCACATTACGACCACTAGGACTCCTCGAAAATCCCGTAACGAAGTCCATAGTGATGTACTCCTATTTCCACTCAGGTATTGGGAGTGGTTGGAGTAAGCCTGCGGACCTCTGATGTTCAGCCTTGACTTGCTGACACACCAGGCATTTTGCCATAAAGTGGGCTATCTCCCTCTTCATTCTATGCCACCAATAGTACTGCCTCAGGTCTCTGTACATCTTCGTGCCTCCTGGATGAATAGAGTATGTTGAGCTGTGCGCCTCTGACATCAGTTCTTGATGAAGTTCTCCATTCGGGACATAGAGATAATCTCCACATCTTAAAGTCCTGTCCTCGTGTATGCGCAATCCTATCTGTATTTCGGCCTCGATCCTTTGTCGAAGTCTCTGGAAACTTGTATCTGTTGGCAGGACAGCCTTGATTCTCTCGACCAATGTTGATTGCAACTGGTAACTTAATAATTAGCCGTCAGCTCCTGGCATAATGACCTTTATATCCAACTGCTTTAGATCACTCAATAGATCTTATTGGGTGATCAGAAAGAATGCCATGGGTCTTCTGCTTAGAGCGTCAGCTACTACATTGGCCTTTCCCGGATGGTACTGTAAATCGATCTCGAAGTCTATCATCACCTCGAGCCAGCATCTTTGTCTCAGGTTCAGGTCCTTCTGAGTGTAGACATACTTTAGGCTCTTGTGATCAGTGAATATCTCCACTCGTTCTTCGTATAGATAGTGTCTCCAAAGCTTCAAGGCAAAGATGACGGCGACAAGCTCCAGGTCGTGAGTGGGGTAGTTATTCTCATGGGTCCTCAGTTGCCTAGAGACATAGGCCACAACCTTCCCATGTTGCATCAAGACGCAACCTAATCCTTTTCTGGATGCATCGCTATAGATTACGAATCCTCCAGATCCGGAAGGTATGGTTAAGATATGAGCCGTAGTCAGACGCTTTTTTAGCTTATTGAACGCTATCTGACACTCCTCTGACCAGATAAACTCTTGCTTCTTGTGGGTCAAGAGGGTCATCGGCTCTACGATCCTTGCAAAGTTCTCTACGAACCTCCGGTAATATCCGGCAAGTCCTAAAAAACTCCTCACCTCTGAGATGTTGGTAGGGGTCGGCCACGTCTGTACTGACAAAATCTTCGCTGGGTCTACCGAAATACCATCTCCTGTGATAACGTGCCCAAGGAAAGCGACACGATCTAGAAAAAACTCGTACTTGCTCAGCTTTGCATAAAGCCTCTCATGCCTTAGCTTCTCTAACACCAGTCTCAAGTGTTCTCCGTGCTCCTCATGGCTCATTGAATACACCAAGATATCATCGATAAAGACTACCACGAACTGGTCCAGATACTGGTGGAAGACTCTGTTCATCAGGTTCATAAATACGGCAGGTGCATTTGTCAGTCCAAAAGGCATCACCAAGAACTCATAGTGACCATAACGAGTCCTGAATGCTGTCTTTGGAATATCTTCTCTCTGTACTTTTACCTGATGATAATTTGATCTTAAATCTATCTTTGAGAACACCACCTCTCCTGTTAGTTGGTCAAACAGATCATCAATCCGCGGCAGGGGGTACTTATTTTTATTATCAAAGCATTAAGGGCTTTGTAATCAATGCACATATGGAATGTTCCATCCTTCTTTGGTACAAACAATACTGGTACTCTCCAGGGTGATGCACTAGGATGAACAAACCCCTTGATCTATAATTCCTCTAGTTGTAGCTTCAGCTCATCCAATTCTTTCTTTGCCAACCGGTATACATTTGAAGATATTGGTGCTGCTCCGGGCACTAACTCAATAGTGAACTCTACCTCTCTATCAGGTGGTAGGCCTGGCAACTCTTCTGGGAATACATCTTGGAACTCTGCCACAAATGCTAGAGGTGCCGTCTCCATAGCCATGTAAGTTCTAGCCGTCTGGCCTACTCCCTGCTTGATGGTGCCCCGCATGTACTCAAACTCCAGATGATCTGATGCTCTAAAAGTGATGCTACCCTTCCGACAATCTAGTATGGCATTGTACTGGCTCAACCAGTCCATGCCTAAAACAACATCAAAGTTTGGCTTCGGGAGCACCAAAAATTGTGCTCTCATCTCCCTACTACACATGACTCCTGAGCACGTTCTAATAGTACTGGTAACCGGTACCATGCCTCCTCCGGTAAGAATCTTCCAACTCTTAGGCAATGGAGAAGTAGCTATTTTATGCATGGCTATGAAACTACTAGATATGAAAGATAGTATAGCGCCAGAATCAAATAATGCAGTTGCAGATAATGACGCAACTAAAATGGTACCTGCGATAGTTTTCCCTTCTTGTTCTTCCGCAACTACTGCTAGTGCAAAGGCCTGTCCGTGCCTCTGCCCTCTGACCTGCTGTCTGGCTCGGTCAAATTATGCCTCCTATGGGGACATGGGTGGTCCCCTCTGAAATCCTCCAGGTGCTGGTGGACGCTGTCCTCCAGTCGGGGGTAGTATCCTCTGGACTGGTGCTGTTGGCCTTTGTCCGGTCTGGGGTGCTGCCTCTCTGCATTGTAGGCAGTCTCTGGCCATGTGTTGACTTGCTCCACATATCATGCATAGTCCAAGCTTCTTCCGGCAGTCTCTGACAAAATGTCCCTTCTTGCCACAATGGTGACAAGTCGGAAGCTCCTTGTGCTGATATGGTACTGTCTTTTGTTGTGTCTACATTCCCGGATGACGAATTAATCCTCCTGCTCCGGGCTGGGTTCTGGCTGGCATGGTTGTGCTAGAGCGCATTGCTTCTCTACTAATGGCTTCCTGAATCCTTGCCTCTGAAAGAACCTCCTCATAGGAGATCCTCGACTGTGTGGTGGTATACCTCTGTAGCTCAAAAGTAAGGCTGTGATGGAATCTCCTGGCCTTCTCCAGCTTGTTAGGTATCAGAACGACACCAAATTGACTAAGTAGACTAAATTCTGCGTCATAGGCATCTACGGTAATATTTTTTTATTCTAGGTGTAGGAACTGGGAGTATAGAGCATTTCTGACCGTAGCCGAAAATACTTTGCATTGAAGTATACTAAAAATTGCTCCCACGTCTGGGTCTTACCGATGTCATATTCTATAGAGTCCCACCAGTGATTGGTGTTGCCTTTGAGTTGGGCCCTCACCTCGATCATCCAAAGGTCTGGGTGTAGCTGTGAACCCTCCAGCAGCATCTCCATGTTGGAGACCTAATCTGAGATCTCCTCCAGAGTTTTGCTACCCAAAATGGTTTCCAAGCCCATCTGGCGAAAACCTCAGACAGTACCAACTGGTTGGACATGTGCAGGTGCTGGAGTAGATGTCCTCTCCGGAGCTGTCATCAAGCTTTGCCTTAAGATTTCAGTCTGATGCCATTATGCCTGTATCATGGCTTGGAAGAATTGGAACATTTGTGGTTGTCCCTCTAGTTGTGGAATCAGGGCTGGAAGGGGTGGAGGTGAAGGCAAAGGTGTATTTGCCTGTTGTGTCGGTGCCTGGGAGGTCTGTCCTTTTTACTGGGCTAGTATAGCTTCCTGTATAAGACCATTGTAGAGGTATGGGGTTGATGGATAAACCAGTGTCCGTCTCGGGGACTAGTCTCTCGTGGTAGTCGGGGTCCTATTGACATCATATGAGGGGTCTATTGCTTGGTCAACCCCATCAATCGTGTGTCCACTGGGTACGTCCATATTTCTGAATAAAATAGAATAATTTAGAAAAACACAAAAAATAATCAAGCATGATGCATTTATTTAACAGTTATTTGCGAAAGAGATTCAAGGATGAAATCAAAGTGTATGAGATCTAATAATTTCTATCCTATTGCAGGCTCGCTGGGCATGTTATCATACCATTAGCGAATAACATGACCTGCATGGGCCACCACTAAAACTATATCATGCCCCAGTTCCAAAGTATGCGGGACCAAGTCACGTATCATTGGCCAGCTGACATGTCTCTGAGGAATTACCCAATTTAATAGACTCAATGAGACGTGCTACGCTGTCCTAAAATACTAACAGGTCTAATACTAGAAGATAATAGGTAATATCTAATCTCATCCACAATATAATAAGGAATACTGAAATAAGTGCTGGAATATAAGTGCTGAGTCTGAAATATCATAGTACAATCCAGATATGTCTGGTGGAAACAAACCCACTACAAAAGATAAAGATAAAAGTGCTGAAATATAATATGACTAGAGCATCATCTATCTAGATAAAGAGGCTCCAGCTCTAGATGATGGGTCTACCAAAGATCAGGAGGACTCTGATGGCAGCACCTCTAGCTCCTCCTCGAATGCGTACCTCATCTCCTGCCCGGGTCCGTACACCGTAGGATAGTAAGCCTTGTCTAGATCTGGAAAGGAACCAGGTCCTCAGTGGGACGTAACAAGATACATAGAAGCATGCTATATATATAAATATTGAATAAAATAAATAAAGGGTGTGCTAACCATCTAAGTGAATGCAATGTGAAGATAACCTTGGTACGTATGGGTAGGCGTAGGCATAACGTCCACTCTCCAAAGAGTGTAGTATCTGAACATGTAACATCCATCATTTTGAAGAATGAGGTATCTGCAAATATATATACGTCCGTATCACTCCGAAGAACGCGGTATCTGAATAAAGGAAGTCATTGGATCCTGGCTCCTCTGGATACTACAGAGTCCAATGTGTGTATCCCATACGCCTACTAGTTGTCTTTTCCGTCCAATACGGATATACAAGTCGAATACACGATGTATATACCATGTAGCTATATGCCAAGTCATAACTTTTCTAATTAATCCTGATTACGTGCTAAACTGTGATGCACGTCACGCGCACCGGTAACTAGTCGAGTACTTGAATCTGTATCCCAATATGAATTACAATCGTGATACGTGCAAAAGTGTCAAGGTCTAGGAGGATATCAGAATACTCTCGTAATTGTAGGTGAGTCTGCTAGAGTCTAAGTCAGTTACACTACATATCGACATATTCGTCGACGGCACCCGAGTCAATCTCGGAAGTGCACAGTTATATGTAATTGCAACAAGATAACATACAATAGTTTATAATTTAAACAGTAAAAATTTGGCAAGGTATACTTGCCTACGTCCTCAAGCTGTGAGTGCCAATAACCTGTTCCTGCAGTCTCGTCTGATTGGTCCAGAGACCTTGGACAGCTAACTACGACGTGTGTGCACGCTGCCAAGACGTACACGTATCGTGAATTTATAAAAGTAATTTAATATTTTAATATGCAAGTATATATATATAGTAATTACATATATAGTATATACATATACATAATATACATAAGTACATATATAACTATATTCATAATATACATAAACAAAAAGTACGTGTATATATATATATATATATATATATATATATATATATATATATATTTATATACCCATAAATATAATTCAATACTTTATTTATCATATATATATATATATATATATATATATTGTATATTTATACCTATATACTTATAAATACCTTATATACTTTATCTATAGATATCTATAAATATATATAAATAATATATATAATACATATATACATACTTATAAACTATACATACTTATATATTTAATATATAATACATATATTATATATATATATATACATAAAACATATATATACTTTTATATATATATATATATATATATATATATAATACATATATACGTAATACTATAATATAATATAATACGTATTATATATATATATATATATATATATATATATATATATATATATATATATATATATATATATATATATATATATATATATATATATATATATATATACATAATATAAATCATATGCATATAAATATATATTTAATATATATAATACATATATTCATAATACATATATAATATATATATATATATATATATATATATATATATATATATATATATATATATATATATATATATATATATATATATATATATATATATATATATATATATATATATATATATATATATACATACATATACATATAATAATAATATATATATATACATATATACATATTAATATATATATATATATATACATATATACATATTAATATATATATATATATATATATATATATATATATATATATATATATATATATATATATATATATATATATATATATATATATATATATATATATATATATATATATATATATATATACATACATACTTTATATATATAATACATATTATATATATATATATATATATATATATATATATATATATATATATATAATATACATAAGGATATAATATAATACATAATATATATATACATTTAAATATAAATACATATTTAATATATATATAATACATATACATATAATATATTTATATACATATACATATACATATAATAATATATATACATGATATACTTATATATATATATATATATATATATATATATATATATATATATATATATATATATATATATATATATATATATATATATATATATATATAAACATATATACAAAATAATATAAAATAATATAAAAAGTATATTATATATATACTTAATATATATATATATATATATATATATATACATATAATTATACATAATATATATACATACATACATACATATATAATATATATATATATATATATATATATATATATATATATATATATATATTTATATATATATATACCTGTGTCGTATCATAGGGGGGGCGTGTCCGGGCGTTGTCGTCGCCAGCGGAGGGGGGGCAGAGCTTCGGCGGGGTCGGGTTCAGCAGCAGCAATAGCAACAGCAGCAGTAGCAGCAGATGTTGCAGCTCCGGCGGGCGCGGGGGCGGTGGCCGAGGGTGGTCGTCGGCTGGGGAGATGTCGTGGGCGGTCGAGGGTGAGGGTAGTAGTGGCCGAGGGTGGCTGGGGTCATCGGGGTGGCGTGCAGGGAGTCGGGGGGGGGTGGTGCTGATGGTGAATGTGCTGCTGGTATTGGTGGAGTCGGGGGATGTGGCGGAGGGTGGCAGTGGCGGCCAGGGGGGTGGCGGTAGCGAGGTTGGTGGAGAAGGGGGTGAGGGTGGTGGTGGTGCTCTGTGGTGGTGGTGGTGGTGGTGGTCACGGTGGTGGAGGTCGGGGTGAGTTAGAGGGTGGTGGTGCGGGCTGTTGGTGATGGTGGTGTGGGTGGTGCTGGCGGTGGATGGTGGTGGCTGTAGCGACGGCCAAGGTAGCAGGGGGCGGCTGAGGGGATGTTGGAGTAGGGGGAGGAAGGTGGTCGGAGGTGGAGGTAAGTTGGAGAAGGAATCGGGTGAGGGGGTATTTATAGGGATGGGAAGGATTAGGGTTTTAGGTGTGAACATGTGGAAGTGGTTGTAGGCCACATTCAATGCATGTAAGTACATTGAATTTGGTCCAAAAATGAAATAGAGGGTGGAAAATTCTTCATGTGTCCCTTCCAATGGGAGGTGGACACCTCACCCTCCAATTTTGCACATAAGTCCCTGTAAATTCATAATTTGTACTAAAGCCCTTTTAAATTGGGAAATTGCACAATTTTGAAATTATATGAGAAAAATACCTCATTTATGGGGGTGATGTAATGCACTTACATAGGGGGGTGTTTAGTAAGAGTCTTGAGGGTGTGAGGGTGAGTTTGGGTAGGAGCTGGGTCAAGTTTTGGGTGATGCTGGTCATCGTATTAATTTAATTAAAAATTAATGCACAAGGTGTTCTCTAATTAATTAGAAATATATAGGGCTAAAATTGGGTGGAACACAAGTATCCTAAACGTAATATACTTAAAATAGAATAATAACATAATTTGGGTTGGACAAAACGGGTTGCTATTGGGTCTCCAATTTCGATTGGAACGGACAAAGAATGCAAGGTTGGAATTAATTGAATTTTAGCACGGACATTTGTAACGATATTTGTGCGACTAAAATAAGGCTCAAGACAGAGTATTTGTGAGTTACACAAAGTTTAGAATAGTAGACTGGTATGTCTAGGAGAAGTATATGGACTTTGTTTAAGGGTAACAGTCAGTGTAGTGCTCTAAATATCGAGATAATGGTAAGGTACACTAAGTAATATAAGATATTGCATAATAATTTAAAATACTGTAATTAATTCCTAATTGGTTCTAAATTAACCCTAATCTCTCTATTTAAGCTAAGTGAACCTAAATTTGGTCGAAGGGGTTTACAGGAGTCTCCAGCGACAAATTCCTGGGCTTTATTATCACTTTCAGGGGTATTCACGTAGACCCCGACAAAACCAGAGCAATCCTGGAGTTGAAGCCGCCAAAGAACCTCTGGGAACTCCACGGCTTGCAAGGAAGGTTGGCATACATTATAAGGTTTATATCAAACCTCTCCGGGCATTGTCGGCCATTTACCCATCTCATAAATAAAGGTGTCTCCTTTGTCTGGAATAAAGAATGCTAACGCGCGTTCGATGATATCAAGGAATACCTATTAAACCCTCCAGTACTGGTGGCCCCGATCGTGGGAAAGCCCTTCCTACTTTATGTGTGTGCATTAGATTACTCCCTCGGTGCTCTATTAGCCCAGAATAGTGATGCTGGTCACGAACAAACCATCTATTATATCAGCCGAATGATGGTTGACGCGTGTAAACCCCCTCACCAAAAATAGATATTTTGTGTATATTTTATATTATTATATTTATTATAGATATTAAATTTCTTTAGAGTATTCTCTTAGTTAATTAGAAAATAAATTTTTTGATATATTTACTTATATAAATATTTATTTAGAATTATTTTAGGTTATTTTAGATTTTTGAAGATTTTTTTAGAATTTTTGGTAATTAAAACTTAGAAAACATAAATTTCTAGGACTTCTATGATTTACTATATGACCATACTTGCATGTTGTTCCTATCAAATATTTATTTTAGTTTAAAATATTTAATTATATTTTTTTTGTAATTTATTTAGAATTTTAAGAAATTTATTTAGATTTTTAAAATTATTTAGGATTTATTTGGATATATATAGTCTTAATATTAGATAGATGCTAATTTAGTGTTAATAGATATTAATAAGATTTTATAAATTATTTGTATTATCTTTAATTATATTTAAGATTATAAATTATTGAGATAAATTCAAACTCTATTTTAAATTAATTCAAATCCTGAACCTACTAGGAAAGCAACTTCATGCATATCCTATCCTTATTTAAATTCATCATAATCCTATCCAAATTAACCAATACTTGTCGTATTTAATTAAGTAGTGTCCACCATTATAAATACCTCATCCTTCATATTTTTTCTCTCCAAAATCCTCTCTTTTTCGTTCAAAAAGAGACAAAATTCGTCATAAATTTAGCCTCATTTTCTAGTAGTTATGACGACTTAAAAAGACGATATCTCCTATCTCCGGACTCCAAACGCGCTCCAGTTTTTTTTGTTAGAATCATATCAAGGTTAGTTTTCTGAATATATAAATTATTTTAATAATTTCAGAACCTATTTTTCTAGAATATTCCAAAAGTATCAGTTGTCCGAAATCAGACACATTTTCGTATTTTCGAGATTTTGGGAGATCCCCAACTCGGAATTATGAACCGTTTGAAGTTTCGGAAAGATGACATGATGAAATTCCAGAAAAGTATTCTTTCAGAATTTAAAATATAATTTTATTCTATTGTAAAATTTGTGCAACGTAGACGTAAATAGGAAACTACCAAAAACTGTCATCTGTGCGCCCTTGTGGCCATGACTCTTTACTGACTTGTGATTTTATGAAACCGTCTATTCCAGTATTCATATAGCATTGAAATATATAGGATTCTATACACAAATCTAGGATTTGAGTCGGTTGACTTTTTGGTCAACGGATTGCCTCGATTTGCGTGTCACGGATCACAAATTCGTAAAGTTAATTTTTTTGGGACCAAAACTAGGATTTACCAAAAAAATCAGATTATAATAATATTAAATACTATTTTAGGTTATTTTATTCAGAATTAAAATAGATTAAAATAGTGAAAATTATTCACCCACTTTTGTAACCTAACTTGTTTAATTTATGTGACGGGTAGATCGGACGACGCCTTGAGTTGGGACTTCATTCTTTTTCAGATCAGGCAAGATACCTTGCCAAATTGCTTACAGTATTTTGCATACTTAGTATATTTCTGTATATTTATTGCATTTCTGTATAGTTCTTGCATGTGTAGTTTTTTTCAGTCATTACTATGTATTAGATATGTTGACACACACATGGCACCTAGTATCATGAAAGGACAATCATTAGGCGTATGGGCTTTTAACCACTCTGGTAAACCGTAGTATATAGTTCGCACTACGGGCGTGTGTCACGCTGGTCGCTACCCCCGCGATATGTCGATTTCTGGTGTCTCGCTGGTCGCTACCCCCGCGGTATATCGATTTCTGATGTCCATTGACGTGTGTGTGAGTTGTAAGGTAGATCGAGTAGCCTACCCTTGCCCATACGTCGAAAGGTTATCCTCATTTGCATTCATATAGATTGTCTTGTACAGCATACTTACATATTTCCTACCTATTATACATGTTTACTGTATTTAAATTGGCTCGCTTTTCTGTATCTTGTTACGTCCCTCTGAGGACCTGGCCCTCTTCCAGGTGTATCTGTTCTTGAGTATTTGCAGGAGCGCGGATGCGGATGGTTACCTATGTTTCGAGGATGTCTTCTCTCCGAGACCATGATTGTTAGCTGGTATCCCTATATTATGTTTATTGTGTTGTACTTTTTCATTCGAGTTGGTAGTAGATTTGTTTCCATCCAACTATCATCCTTAGACACTTACATTGAGATCTAGTTTCATAGATACTGATTATATATTTATATATTGATTTTTTGTGGATGAGACTTAGATGGTATCCTGTGACTTGTGATACATTTTATACCACTTGTGGATTTGATATTCGTATTACAGCGTACGTATGGATTTTGGTTTCCATATATTGGAGTTGCCATATCTATGCGGCTGGCATGCTTACGTATCCTAGCCCCATATATTTTGGGACTGGGGCATGACAACGCGGAGCATAGGTACACCCCCATCGAAAAGAAATACCTTTCTCTAGTATTCGTTATCCAGAAGACTCGGTATTACGTGACAGGACAAACCATTCATGTGATCTCAGGAGTCAATCCGCTCAGAGTTCTCATGACCAAACCAGGGGCGCTCAGTTCCTGTTTAGCTACCTGGGTGATACTATTGTCCCCATATGGCATGGTATTTGTATTACGCTCCAGTACCAAAATACGCAGACAAACATGGCCAGCTATCCCGTACAAGAGGCTATACATCGTACGTCGATCACGGCTGTATAAGACAATGGGGTGCATACTACAATCAAGTCTCCTATAGTCAAGAACTTCTATGTCTTAATCATTCAAACAAGAAATAGTAAGCATAGAGCATATATTATAAAGCAATAAGGCATCCCAAATACTTTCTCAAAATATTTTGGAGTCCAGCTATGCAAAATAAGAAGCTGGAAGAGTAATAAAAGTACATGACAGTGATTAATTGCAGTATGATTTAATACAATCATGTAAGAAAAACTAATATCCAGACAAGTCGACTAACATGTACCAGTGGCTAAATGCCAAAAGAAGTAAATATGCAATAACGAGCAGGGAAGAAGAAAATCCACTCACTATCTACTGCGACCATGTTCTATCGGTCACTCCGTAGGGCTATGGATAGGCTTGGAGGATTGCATCAAAGCTTCAGTCACATACTCTTCTCCGTATCTTATTATCCTAATCTTAGAAGCAAGCATTACCACCCCTGAATGGAAGCTGCTATCCGTATATAGAAGTACGAAAAAGAAGGACAGACCAGTGTTGTGTGTGAGACTCATCTTACTGTTCTAGTATACGTACCCGGTATACGTGTATTATACATGTATAACTTATTATTATTTAATTCCTTGCATCTTGCTTTATGCTATTTATGCATTGATTAGATTATTTTTATAAGTTTCTCTTAGTTGCATGCTTTGGACCGTTGGTTTCTCTTAGTTGCATGCATGAATGGCATCTTGCTTTATGCCATTCATGCATTGATTAGATTATTTATGTAAGTTTCTCTTAGTTGCATGCTTTGGACCGTTGGTCCATTGGTTTTCTTTATGGGTGACTGTGATTACCCCTGGTGAGAGATATAGATTATGATCCAATGACCTACAATCAATTTTTTGGCTATATAAGTAATCCCATTCTCTTTCCTCCACTTTTATTTCTCTTTTCTTCTTAATTTTTTCTCCAGCAGAGAGCAGCAGTCGAGCTTGGCCTTGGCAGTGGGTGGCCTTGGTAGTGTTAGTATTAGGCTAGAACTTGACCATATATAAGTACATCTTGCCAACAGAAGGAACAACCTTGTATTGCTTTGGTTCTTAGTATAGCTTATTTTTATCATTTAATTGGTGTTATTCTTGGGTAGCCCTTAGAACTTGTCTCATTGGTAATTTTATTTTTCTTAGATTAGATTGCTTATGGAGCCCGAGAACAGCAAGTTGAAGAATACAAAGTTGGTATGAGAATGTATACAAAAAGTACACAGGGAATCCTTGTCGCATAAGCGAAGTTCCAGTGAGCGTACTTGTGTGTGTTTCACAAATTTCTTAGAAAGTGTGCCAAGATATATTAATTACTCTGGGGGCACTTTTTTACTCCTACGTACATTTTGTACTAAGGCAATCCTTCAAAAGTATGCCAATCCTACTTGGCACACTTTTGAATGGGTCTGCAAGTCATCAAGAATGTACGCCATTACTTAAAAGCCAAGTTGGCACACTTTGCAGATATTGCAGAGTTGATACACTTTAATGAATTTTTCATACCAGCGTACTTTATCCCTTCTAGAGAATGACACACTTTGTTGCATGGCGTACTTTACTTTGTGGCACACTATGTGGCATTCTTCTGAGATGGCGCACTTTGTAGTCTTTAGTATTACTTAATGACTAAGCAATAACTTATGACCATTCTCGAGAATTGTATTCTCGACTGTAGAGTTGTCTCAACTGTGGTGCCATAACTTGAGACATATTTTATCTTTTAGTAGACCTTTCTGTACTTGTTTGTGCGCCAACCTCACTACTAGCATGAAAGTGCGCCAAAGTCGTAGCTTGGATACTTTTATTTGTGCACCAATGATAGATTTGTGTACCAAGCTCCTGGCTCACTTACTTCTATCATTATATGCCAAGGTCCTAGAAGTGTGCTTTAGTATGATTGTGCGCCATCTTTGCTCGGAGCACTTTTGTATCAAAGTGCGCCAGAACATCCCTGATATGCAATTTGTGCGCCAAAACTTGTTTATGCGCCAAATCTATTTTTGGCCAATTATGCGCCAATACCCGTTTGTGCGTCAAATCTATTTTTAGCCAATTCTGCGCCAATACCATTTTTTCGCTAAATCTGTTTTTGGCCAATTGTGCGTTAATACCCGTTTGTGCGCCAATAGTATTTTTTGGCCCATTGTGGCGGATGTTACTTTCTTGCCTGATTGTATGTGTCAACCCTGAATTATTAATTTATGCGCCTGTAAACTATTATTCTCTTTAAAATTCTTAACTCTTGATAATTTTCTAGTTCACTTTAATTCTATTATTTTAGTTAATCATGGTTATTTCCTGAACATGGCATTTTTGATATTGTTAAAGATTTCTCGATATTATCTAGTGATTGTACTTTGTAAATGAACTCCTGAATCTTGACATAAAATAGAATCACGATCCTGTACTGATAACCATGATACTCCTGATCTTGATAATCCTGATAGTGGCTCGACGTAGCGCACTCCTGACATGAGAATTCCTATAACTGTCCTGATCAAGGCTATTAATAGCACCTGTATTGTATAACCTGTATCCCCATGGTTGATTTTGATTGTATCTATCAAGTTACTGTCATGTCTTGCATCATATTTAAAGCAGATTCATGAGCACCGCAATCGAAAATCTTTAATAATTTCTAGGCTAATAACTAGAATAATAATCTAGATAGCATCTAAAAAGATTTATGCAATCCCGATATCCTAGCGACGCCAATTGATTTGGAGCTCTCCGTCGTGAGGGACATACTTCTAACACACCATCGAGTATTGTATTACAAGTAAAAATATCCATATAAGTTAATTATATTATGTATCCCATACGTCTGGATGATCCGGATAATCTGCAGGGCATGTGGTTATAAGAAATCTTAAACTACATGTGTTAGTAACTAGGACTGTGATAACCCTAGTTAACTAATGATAGCAAGCTGTAGGGCATGATTGACCGTAATTATTTGATTTCTAGTCTAGTCTGGTCCTATCCTGATTTGTATTAGCAATTTATCCGAATCTGGTAACATGAGCATTGATTCTAGATGTTTTTATTTAAATCTTCCTGAACTGCTTAATTGTTATTTTACTCGTTGCACTTATTTAACTGTTACTTTACCTGCTATTCTTATTAATTTGTCTGCATGCTAGTTTTAGTTCATAAGTTTGGCTCCCTTGTGGAACTTGCTATTTTGGGGTCTGACCCCACTAGTTTTGTATGGCCAGATTTTGGAGCAGGACCGTAGGATCTCCCGTACTTTCTGCCTCAAGATGGTGAACACGAGGAGCACCCGAGAGCATGAGTGAGTTTCTTCTTTATCACCCACATGATCTTATACATTATACTTTTGAGGTATTTTGCCACCGAGCACGTATTTAGCTCGTGTCTTGGAACTTAATAACTTGCCTACGGGCCTACATGCAAAGCATATTCTAGACTATAGTTAGAGATGATCATGTAATATTATAATCTGCTAGTTCTTCACTTTGGTAACTAGCTTCATGATCATATGGGTATGTATAGTTTGGGATACCTTACTATTATTTGTTGGTAATCATATATCTTCTAAACTTGTTGCTTGCTTGAGATTGAGACACCTAGAATTCTTGACCTAAGATTGCCTGATGGATTGTAGAGTAAACCCTCACATGTCTAGACAACCGTGACCGTATCTCGGGGTATAGTGTCACCCCCATATTTCAGATTAGGGGTATTTTCATCTTATCATAAATTAATGTGTAAATGATTGCATAATATTTAATTATGTTTAAATTGCCATAATTTTATTTCATTGTTGCGCCTTATCGTTGCTTCGATAATTGGAGTGCTACCCTAGCCTTTGCCTTCCAACAAATTTTATATTCTTGTCCTGGACATGCCTGCCTTCTTTTTTGATCTTTATGTAACTTATAATTATGTTCTCTTGTGCTTCATTTTAGCCGCACAATATTCGTTGCGGACGTTTATTTTAAATCCGAATAAATTTAATTTTATATCATTGTGCGTTCCAATCAAAATTGGAGACACAATCTCGACCTATTTCGTGCAACCCAAATTAGGATAATATTCTATTCCAAGTTTATTTTATTTATGACACTTGTGTCCCACTTAATTTTAGCCCCTTGTACTCCTAATTTAATTTTAGAACACCAATAGCATTTATTTTTTAATTTAAAATAAAACCAAAATCTAACTTCGTGTAATTTTCTAATTTGTCGGGCACTTTTATGCAAAAGTATATTAAGGTGTCCACCCCATTGGACATGACACATAAATAAATCCAACTCTCCTTCATGTGTATTTTTCCATAATTTTTAGGAGTGTGTAATTCAACACCAAGCTCCTTAAGATCCTGGCCCTCCAAACCTTGAACCGATGTAATCTGAGCCATTTTTTTGAACCCATTCAAATCCTAGCCTATTAAAATCCTACATGAGAAGGCCCTTTCCCAAGGAGTTGACCAGTCAAACCAATTCTAGGTCACACCCACCCCCCTTTGTATAAATATTCCTTCTTATTTTTATTTTTTATTTTTCCTTATACCTAAACACCTAAAGTTCCAGCCGATATCCCTCTTCTTCTTCCTTTTCATCATCATCTACACTTCCTCCCCTCCTGCCTGAAATGGCCTCCCCCTCACCGGAGATTCCTTAATCTAGGCCGCTAAACCTCGTCGGCATTTCCTCTGCCTCACCCGCCTCGTCCTTCGTGAAGACCCAACTCCACGATGCCGGAGCAGCAGCTCCAACGACTTCGAGCAGTCCCTCTCGCCGGAGTAGCATCGCACCTTCGCCGGAGCATCAACCTTGTCGACCCACTGCCTCATCCTCCGCCTTGACTCGTCCCCTGTTGCCAGAACTCGCCGGATCCTCCCTACTCTCATATTCGCCTCGACGAAGTAGATCCTGCCCCGCTGTGCCAAACCGTCTTGACCCGACCACGATCCGCCACTAACCCGCCGGAGCCAACACTGCTCAACCGCTCCTATCTCCCCTCTTTCTCCACCGAACAACCGCCGAGTCCTCCACCTGTAGAGCCTACAACTTCTTCTTCGTCGAGCCCCATCGACAAGAAGTTTCCGACCCCGCGCCTAACTGAACCCGTCGGAGCCGCAGTCCCTCGTCGACTACCCACACCATCTCGTTCCTCCCCACCTCGCCAACTCCGGTCGCTTCCTCTTCGACAGCATACGACCAGAGCAGCAGCAACTCGACCCGACTGCTCGGACCCGTCGCCTGGAGCTTGATCCCGTCGGCCAGAACCACCGCCACCACCTGGCCATCTTCCCCGACTCGACATGACACATTCTTCTCCTCGCCTGAACAGCCAAGCACCTCGCCTGGACAGCCCCGGCCACCCCTGGTGGCCGTTATCGTTATCAACACCATCACCTTCACCATTATCTTTGCCATCATCAATACCTTCACTATCATCACCATTCACCATCAGCGTCATCGTTGTCGTCATCGTCGACGTGTCCCACCTCGCCAGAGATGGACCACCGTAGTTCCTTGACTCTGTGCATGCCCGTGCAGGTTCGTTCCTGCCTGTATTTTCTGTTATTTTATATGATTGTGTATACATATTTGTATGGATATATGTATGTACGTATTAGCATACGTATTGGTATATATTCAAGTGTATATTGGAATATATATATATAATATATTTCTCAAACTAGTATATATATACATATGTATACGCCTTGTACGTGCATCCCTAGTACCTGTTTAATATATATATATATATATATATATATATATATATATATATATATATATATATATATATATATATATATATGTACATAGTATAAATTGATTATTACGTATATGTATACGTATATAAATATATATATAATATAAACTCTATTAAGTATCTAAATACATATATCTATTATAATTGTAATTAGTTAGTATTGATGTTTATGATAAATAATAATAGGCATTATATGCCTGTGTACTATGTAACCCTAATGAAATTACGGATACCCGTAGCTATCTTGACCTGTGACCATATAGTATGATAGCAGACTGCCACATATACACCGACGTACGGGCAAGATCGTATCATTGACTGTCTGTCTTGTACTGCAATTACAGACATGACACCCATGCAATTGACGCACACTTGACCTTAGTTGACTAGAGTCGTACCTAGCATAGCCCTGAGTCCAGTATATTTATAATTGTGTGTTAGAGTGATGTCTGATGCAATATTGTATTATATGCTTTCTTTAGGACTGTTGGATTTTCCAGACAAGATTCGAAAATAGACATTGTTATTGCCAGCAGCAGGACCCCAGACGAGTATATTCTCTGACAGTTTCTATTATGTTGATTATCTCTATAATTATTGCTTATAGTGTACATGACTCTGAAACTGTTATTTACACAAGTTGGCATTATCGAGACCTGTCACGAGGAGTCGTGATTTAGAATCCATCGTGCTAGCTGGGGAAAAATGAGAAAATATTAGTAATTTATGTGATCATATCCAAACTTTACATGCATCATAGCTCACCCACACCTCACATCGGTGCAGTCTTACCATTACATGCCTCATCGCTGTTACATGTGGTTAGCCTGACTTTACAGGGATGATCGTTAATCAATGTAATAAGTCTTATTAGTCCCAAGCCGATCATATGATATGCTAATGTTTCACACACTTAGTTATATGATTCTTGACATATATCTCTAGTATATTGATCTAGCATCTCTACATGTTTTAGTTATTGTCCTTGTACACACTTACATACCAGTTCATTGTTCTTGTATGTACTTATATTTTTGTTCATTGCTAGATGTCTATTGATGATGATGCTCCAGTATTCTTTATTCCAGTATTCTCTTATTCCAGTATTTCTTATTGTCAGTTATCCATATCTGTCTTGTATTTCTTTAGACTGTGCTATAGATTTTGTCAATATATGTGGAACTGCTGTTAGAGGTGTATTTTATTCCAATCCTGACTGGATATTTTTTTCCAGACTGCGACATAGAGGACTTGTTTCCAGCATACTTGGAGATTGGATGTAATTGATTGCAGGTTAGACTATTTATTATTGTTTAGACTTGTCTTATATTTTATTGCTTGCTTCGATATCTTATCGTATTTTAGCTTATATGATTGAGTATATTCTATATTATATTATGATATCTGTGTCTCCTTATGGAGTTAGATATTCATGTGAGATTGACTAGATAGTTACATGACCTAGACAACGTTCTACTGCCGATGCTATAGTGTAGGCTGGACGTACCCACACTCTCGTGCCCATATACCGGGTGCGGATCATGACACATTTTTAGTGGTGGCCCATGCAGGTCAGATTTCATAAGTTGTGCGATGTCGTGGTAGTGCGACGTCTTAGTTGTACTACTGCGTGCCTGATATAGAATATAGGAGGTAGGATACTTGGATGAGAGAGGATACTCAATCACAAAATTCTTGAGAGATTCCTGGGATGACCCCTTGAGAATCTTATTATAATTTCCAATTTAAATTTTTTTTTCCTTGTTTTCGTCCGCTCTCGCTTGTTGTTATTGAACTTGATTCTTGTTGAGCAGTTATTAAATTAAAATCTTGGTATCATTGTTGAGTTTGATTCTTGTTGACCAGTTGTTAAATTTAATTCTTGGTATCGTTGTTGAGTTGATTTCATATCGAAATGAATTTTACGAGCTAAAATTTACGGTATCATCTGATGACATATATTGATGAGGATAGCGAGAAAGGTAAAATATCTTCTTTGGTTATGGAGCCTAGAGTTTATCGCAGCTACATTAGCTGTCGTGACAAGAACGTAGGAATCTGACTTGGATGTACATACTTTAGTTATAAAATTTAAAGCTTCTCGTAGCCATACCGGTTGGCGTGGCGAGGATTCTAGATGACATGATTATAGAGTTGTATACCTTAGTTACGGAACCTGTCGTTTATCGCATCTATGCTTACTAGCGTGGTGAGGATTCTGAGTGTCATAATTTCGGATAGACGTGTATGATTATCAGGTCATATCTTAAATTGGTTCTTAAAGTATCATCTCAAGACTTATCTATTTCTGTTATTCCAGGACTTTGTTCCATCATTTCTTTTTCTTTACTAGCAGTAAAGATACCTTTAGTCCTTGATCCAGTTCTTTTTTGAGCTTCTTTTCTTTGGGGATTCCTTGTTAGTATGATAATTAATGACTTGTAATTTTTTTTTGTGTCTTATATTTGTGTTGACTAGGTGTGACTTGTTAGTTGTAAGTGTTTCTTAGTTGGACATGTGAACTGTAGGCATTAATTTAGAGATACCCATAGCATAGTACCTTGTAGCAATAGTTCTATAATAGGTGTTATTATAATTAATATTGGTACTATAGGTAGAAAGATGAGTATAGAGTATCAGTGATAGTTCCAAGAGTTAGTATCAGAGCAAGCATACCCGTCCTCGATAGTCATGAATTTATGTAGCTGAGTGATCCATGTAAACAATTAAGTATTAAAAAAATTGTATTAAAAGTTAATGGAGCATGATATTCAATTTGATGGTTGATACTTAGGTGTGTCAAGAGTAAAGGAGTACATATGCATAAAGGAAATTAACGAGTGTGCCATTGTAGGAGGATACCCATAAGTGTATAAGAAAGTGTGAGAGAATAAGAATGCATTGTGCTAAGTAGTAAGACTTGTATTACAGATAAAAGAAGGGCCTTGATAGGTTCTTTGATCTGAGTGTACCGATATATGACTAATGATGGATGTATCACCTGATATTGAGGCAAGTGGTGTATTGAAGCAATAGGTAAAGGAGTGTCTAGAAATTATGTGCAGGATGCACAGTGGGTGATAATATCAAAAAACAAAAGTTCATAAAAGTGGAAGCATGAGTATTAGAAAATTTCAATAGTGTGCCATGGGTAAAAAAATATCAAGATGGATCATGCAAGGTATGAAGTATATCACAGACTAGTGTAACAAGCTGTAAAAGATTTAAGAGAAGATACGTATACAAATCGAGATATGGAACCATATGCCTGCCTTTGAGAGTGAAGTAAAATATGGGTGTTATAACTAGTGGAATAATCGTGAATTCTAACAAGTGTGATGAGGTGACCTAATGATGGAGCTAGTGTTACCATACCAATAGTGCTAGTGATTCTATATCAAGAATTTGTTGAGCAAGGTGCTAATAACAGTAAGTACTTCGTGTGATGATAATTAGATTGGTGTATCAATTAATATAAATTAAAAATTATTGGAGAAAATACGTGTGATGATAACTTTAATTATTGGAAGTAATATTGCAAGTAATCTGGGAAGTACAAATTTTAGTTTACAGTTGAGGATTGTAGACAATTAGTGTATTGTGTGCACCTTGAGTATTAGAGACTGTGAGTATATATGTGTACTTAGATGCTTGTGGATTTTAAATTTATAAATTGAAGAGAGGAAATGAATTTCAATTTTAAATTTTTTTTGAGGAGTTAAAATTTTATGTTATTAAATTTTGAGGATTCAAATTCAATTCAATAAACATAGTCAAAACTATAAAGATTTTTTGGAAGTGATTAAAATTTTATTTCGATATTTAAGCATTTAAGTTTTGAGGAAAGTATATGCGTTTTATTTTAAATCGTTCGAGAAGTAAATTTTGATAATTTTATTTTGAGGATGAAAATTTATGGTAGATAAGAAATATATACTAGTATATGAGTGGATGAAGTACATACGTAAGGATCTGTTGGCTTGAGCATGCTTAAGATGGCACTGCAAACAGACTTGGGTGTCTATCTAGAGTTGTATTAGAATGAGTAGTACTTAGTATGGTGTGTTGCACTTGAGTGATAAGAATAACCAGTATAAATAATTACAGTAGGTAAGAGAGTTAGCAGTGAGTATGCTTGTAGTAGAAATAGGGGTACCTAAAAGGATACATATATCAAACTTGGATGCTGTTTGTGGTATTAAACGAAAGAATGAAAGTGTATTTCAATGACGGGGTTTATAAGAGACCCGCGCCCTTTGGTTTACAAACAAACTTGTACAATATAATCCTATACGAGGATGTGGGAGTACAATTTATTTAATCTGGGTATAAATTGCTATAGGTGTCTGATCTGCGGTCGATCACTTTAGCCCTTGGACTACACGATGTTGAAGAAGTGCCGTGGAAGACATGATGCAGCTTCGGAGGTTGCAAAGGAGGGTGGATGCGCGATGCTGAAGGTCGTCGCTCCCTGTTCCTTGCCCGAGCTCTGGATTCTTCTCTCTCTCTCTCTCTATCTCTCCTCCTTGATCTCTGGTTCGATGACCTTGTTCGATCTTTGAGTTTTTAGTTTTTCGACCTTTCTCCCTTTTCTTCTCTTCTTTCTCTCCTTTTCTTCCCCTTGATAGGGGTCTCTATTTATAGAGTTTTGGTGACAGTGACCACTCCATCGGTGTAACAA
This sequence comes from Iris macrosiphon, assembly GCA_036927795.1. Taxonomy (NCBI): domain Eukaryota; kingdom Viridiplantae; phylum Streptophyta; class Magnoliopsida; order Asparagales; family Iridaceae; genus Iris; species Iris macrosiphon. The sequence goes on from JAYESA010000016.1 coordinate 68,650,912, forward strand.
CCGAGGAGTGGACAGTACAGCACCCCTTTACACAACGGTTTAAAATAACCAATGCCTGCGTGTAAATGACCTTTTGAGTGAGCATGTGACGCGTGTCCAACTAAGGGGACAAAATGCGTATATTTGCTACGAAGATCACGGCGTAGAAGCCACGTAGGTAGGTATCCTTTGTGTAGCAGAGGTTGGCGTAAAAGCCAAGTGACTGTCACCTTGGCGTAGAAGCCAAAATAGGCATTGAAGCCGAACAGGCGTAGAAGCCGAATAGGCATAGAAGCCGAACAGGCATAGAAGCCGAATGGGCATAGAAGTCGAATGGGCATATAAGCCGAATGGTCGTAGAGACTGAGAGGGCGTTGGAAGCCGAGGGAGCACTGATCCTGAGCGGGCGTAGAAGCCACTGCGTACCGTGCCAAAGTGCTGATGTGGACGTCTTAGCCGAAATTACGGCTTTCGAAGATATAATCAAATCTTCTACAGAGATTTGCCATCATCTTGTGCATTAAATACGGAGACGTGTTTTTAAGGTCTGCAGCCCTTCTGTGCATCCATCGCAGAGACGTGCCTTGAGGGAAACTGTCACTGCTCTGTGTAATTAGACGTAGAGACGTGCCTCGAGCCCCGTATGAAGTGCAGCTTTTGACGTGGTAGCGGTTTGTCTTACTGCGGAGCGTAAAACAGCTCATGTTTGCCTATGTAAAACAAGGCAGCGTATTCCCTTGTACACGAAAGAGCGGTTTACGCTGGGGGGACTTTGGTAAATGACGGTTTGGTGATATTTTAACCAAATCCTCTGCATTAAATGCAGAGATCCGCCATCATACTGTGGGGTACGTCCCGAGGGGTCTGCCATCGTTTCCAGCCGTCGTCTGGGTAGCCGAGCAGCACTTTTTTGTCAGGAGTCAGAGGCCAGGTTCACCTCGTGACTTGACAGGTTCATTTCGGGGAAGACGAAGCGTTCCTCGTACGCATTAACGCTGCTTTGAGAGCGACTGAGTTTTACGCCATGGAGGCGATAAAGAACTTTGTTTTATGCTGGGGCGGCCTGGACGTACCGTACTTACGCGGATGGTCCTTTGAGCTCATATTTCACGCTATATTTGGCGGAAGAGCTCTGTTGCATGTTCGACGGCTCTGGAGGCCTCTGTTTACGCTGTTTTGCATTAAGATGCCGCGTGGATCCTTCCAGCATATTTTTCATGCTTCTACAAGACCCCCTTCAAAGCTTTTAAATTCCTCGGAATTTGAAATGCTTTGAATGAAGCATGAATGGCCCCTCGTAACCCGAAACGTTTCTGAGTGGAGCGTGGAAACGGTCAAGTTTGACGTGTTCTTTTAGGCCGGTCTTGATGGCGGATTTATTGGGGGTAGATGTGACCTCGCTTGCCTATAAAAGGGCTGAGGAGTTAACCTGTTTCTTCCCACATTTCCTTTCGCCATGCTGAGATGATCGCCGGAGTTCATCGGGTCGACCTGAGGAAGAAGAAGACCATGTTCTTCCAGCATGTAAGGAGCCAAAAAAGACGGCATCTTCGAGCAAGTGTCCACTGCAACGATGGATCATGGAAGGATATCTTAGCCTCCCTTGCTCGGGATAATCAGCAACTTTGTATGGCGTTGCACCAGGAGAGAGGAAGGGTCGTATTGGACCAGACAGCTTGTAGACTATTTATTTCTTCCTGAGACCCCTGCGGACGAGATCGGACAAACCGTAATCTGTCGTCCTGATTGGGTTGGGTTTGAAGAAACCCCAACTGGATCGGCCATGGCGAATGGAGGATCTTCTTGTTCATGACTGTGGTGGTCATGAACAGCCATGGAGGAAGAGGAAGACCGGCACCGGTGCGAGAATCTGTCAGGACAGCTTCTGGGCGATCTTCTGACGACGATAAGGAAACCCTTTGTAGAAGGGATTTCTCTCATATGTAATCACGAAAAATGAAGAAAAACCCCTGTAGACAGGATTTCCCTCATATGTAATTGTAATTTTAAATAAAGTCGTCTTTTTTCTCTGCATATGATCGTCTTTGCCATACGTTGCTGTGAAGTTTGGATATGTGCAGCTTCGACACGTCTGAATCTTTACGCCGACTGATAAAAAGAGTATTAGGCCCCGTCTTTTACGCCTAGCGAATAGTCCATAGAACGCCGCTGAGCGTCTTTGAACATTTAGAACTGTCCTGTTGCTAGGACTGAGGGACGGCGTAGAATTCTGAACTGTTGCTTCTCTGATGAGCAGGATCTTGTTCAGACTTCGTCTTCAAGAATGATCTCTCGAAACTCCCTTGGAACAGGGTCAAGGTTTTTGGCTGTCAAATTGAGTTGCCACCTTGATAGACGGGATGTTCAGACTGGAGTCTGGATGAACCTCCAATTTTGGACCCGAGAAGAGTAATTTCTCAATGTTTGAATTCTGTATGCTTCAGGTACTTGGGATGCTCTGGGTCAAGAACGAGTATCTTCTGTGTGAACTCTTTGCAATTGACCACCTTGGGGACTGTTCGGATATGCGGAAAGTCGTGGAGCGTGAAATCATCAGTCTGTAGCCTCTGAGCGTAAAAACACCACCGAGCACGAAATCGTAGACTTGTGGTTCCTGAGCGTGAAGTCATAGGTTTGTTGCCTCTCGAGCATAAAAGCTACCGAGCACAAAGGCATCCGGGCATAAATCGTAGACTTGTAGCTGTCGAACGTGAAGCCGTAGATCTGTTGCTGTCGAGCGTAGAAAAGCTCTTTTAGCGCAGAACTGTAGATCTGTAGCCTGTGAGCGTAAGAACACCATCGAGCGTGAAATCGTAGACTTGTGGTTCCTGAGCGTGAAGTCGTAGGTTTGTTGCCTCTCGAGCATAAAAGCTACCGAGCACAAAGGCATCCGGGCATAAACCGTAGACTTGTAGCTGTCGAACGTGAAGCCGTAGATCTGCTGCTGTCGAGCGTAGAAAAGCTCTTTTAGCGTAGAAATATAGATTTTTAGCTCCTGAAAAGAAAATTTCTTCGAGCGTGAGGTTTTGCGGATCTGTTGCTTCTGAGCGTAAACTGAGCACCACCGAGCGTGAGATCGTCGATTTGGTATCTGCTGAGCGTAAAGTCGTAGGTTTGTGGCCTCTCGAGCATAAAAGCTACCGAGCACAAAGGCATCCGGGCGTAAAACTATAGACTTGCAGCTTGCGAGCGTAAAACCGTAGATCTGTTGTCGTCGAGCGTAGAAAGCTCCTTTATCGTAGAACCCGCTGAACCGTCTTGCACGAAAAAACCTTTCGAATTCGCTGACTGTCCGTTTTTCGAGGGTAGTGGGCTGACGTTTGCACGACGGGACCTTGCTCTGAAGGTTTGGTAGCTGGAACGTCAGCTGGCGCGCCTTCCTGATTTGCTCCGTTGTCGTCGAGGTAGGCCCTCCCTGAACGGGTTGCGACAAGTACCTCGTCTTCGTCTGATGCAGAAGAAGTTGTGATCATGTGGCATGATCTGTATTTGGGACTCTTCTTGGAGGTAGGCTTGGTTGCCTTGGTCTCCCTCTCGAGCTCTGGCACCAAATCCGGGTGAACCTACATAATCTCGCCCTGCTGGGTAGTTAGGGGCACCAGGTTGTAATTTTGACCCCTAGCCGGGAGAAGGTTAACGATGTTCATCGTTGCCCAGGATATAGGTGCAACACCATTAGGGACCTTTTGGGGAGGCAGATTGCCAAACTGCAGAGAGATCATGTTGGCCGCGACCGTCTTCTCGGTGCTGTGCAGAGTGATGGCCTTAGCATCAATTAATCCCTGGATCTTCCGTTTTAATACATAGCACGCCTTTGTCGGGTGGTGTACGTATCTGTGGAAGACGCAGTATTTGGGGTCGTCGGTATTGCCAACCTCCTGGGGCCGCCTTAGCTCCGGGAGGGTGATCTTGCCACTTTTGACGAGACACTCAAAGATACTTAGGATATCGTCGTCGTCGAAAGAGTAGACTTCGACGGGCCTAGAAGTCCCGGGTTTTGCTTGCGTGGTTGCCGCAATCTTTGGTCTGGCTGTGTTGATTGCCAGGGCTTCTTTCCCTTTGGGACTACGAGGATGGTCACTGCTGGGAGATGACCTCTTGCCTCTGTCAGAGGCGGAGATCATGATGCCATTGTCGCACGCCTTACGACTGTTGTCTTCGGCGGCTACTACCGAGATGATGAACGAGGGCCAATCATGGAACTGATATGGTCCTGTGAACACCGAGACCACGGAAAGGAGATTTTTCCTGCAAATGTCCACCAACGCAGAGTCTGGAACTCCTGGAGGCATCTGTAAGGTGGCCTGACGAAAGCGTTCGATGAAGATGTGAACGTCCTCCTTTTCCTTCTGTTTGACTTCGATGAGGGAGGACATAGACATGTTCATTTCTCCCTCGTAGAATCGTGTGAAGAACAGAGCTTTGAAGTCCTCGAAGGAAGTAATGCAGTTGTCCGCCAAGCTACGGTACCATTGATAGGCTACTCCTGAGAGACAGCCTTTGAACACCCGAGTAAGGAGGGCATCGTTCCCTTGTAGCAACACCGTCATCATACTGACATAGTTCATGTACTGACTTGGTGATGTTTTTCCCTCGAACAGAGCCATAGCCTGAGGTTTGTATCTCGGAGGGAAAGGGACCTCCTCCCAGACAGCTGGGTAGGGCTGGTTGATTCCCAGTTTCTTGAGCTGATCTTTGTGCTTCAAGGCTTCGAACTGGGCTTTCAACTCTCGCACTGCCTGCATCGGATTCTCAGTCGAAAACGGGACTACTGAGTGGTGCGGAGTCAGTTGTATTGCAGCTCCAGCGGGAGGTAAAGCATTTTCTAGGTGAGGAAGCGCAGGAACTGTTGACTCTTGATCCAGCGTAGGCTCTTGGCTTGGGTTGGATGGTGGTGAGTCCACCCCCGCACGTATCTGAGTTGGCGGGACCGACGCTTGAGCCATGGTAGTTGCATGCTGAGCGAGCATTATCTGGTGCATGTTTTCCATTACGGATTGCATTTGTTTCAGAGATGTCTCCAGTATAGTGATGCGTTCCGCGTTTCCTGATGGTGAAGCTTTCTCGCGCTCATCTCCAATGGCGTAAGCTCCCATTTCCCTGGGGGTTATTGAGGGATTAGTATAGGTCGTTATAGAAGTCGACTCCATACTTTCTGCCTCTGATTCGGGAACTTGGCGACCTTCGGCGTCGGAATCAGAAGAAGATGATGTTGGTTGTTGTGACCTTGCGCGAGTGTTTTGGAACACCCCGGCTTCAACGTCTCCGAGGGGCTTACTAAACCTCCTTCGGCTCGAAGGTCTAGAAGGATGACGTCTTGAGCTCGACCCTCCTCTAGGTATGTGTGAAGCCATGTTCACAGACGCATGCGCGGGTTCCCCTTCCTGGAAAGACAGCGAGTAGCTCAACCGGTGGAAGACCGATCGTTTTGCCTTGGAGCAGCAGCAATTAATCACAACTTTATGACTATTACAATAGTGTTCGCCAGGAGGCAAAATAGACATGTTGGAAGGTCCCCTTTCTTTACGCCTCATGATTAGATACTTGCGTAGGTCAGGAGGGTTTCTTTCCGCCGTCTGAGTTTGTTTTACGCCGAGGGACCGTGCCTGGCATAATCTGGAGGTTCGCTCAGTCTGGCGTGAGGCTGGAGAGGCCCTCAGTTGGCCATTAGCTTCTCGCATAATCCGGAGAGTAGGCAGATCATTCTTTTGCTGGCGTAAAGGCCCAGTAGTTGAGTACTCACCCGCTTGCTTCCCCTTGCGGAGATCGCAGCGCTCATCTGGTTCACCGTAAAGGTCAGATATCGTTTTACGCGTAGAGCATGATCTGTACTTCTGATTTGGTGTTGAGGCACCATCAGCGGTTTCGTCTGTACCGCGCGTAGCGGGAGACTAATTTCTGCACGTAGAGCACAGTGGATACTCCTGGGTTAGCACTGAGGCTTTGCCAGAAGCTTTGTCTGTACCGCGCGTAGCGGGAGACTGATTTCTGCGCGTAGAGCACAGAGGATACTCCTGGGTTAGCGCTGAGGCTTTGCCAGAAGCTTTGTCTGTACCGCGCGTAGCGGGAGACTGAATTTTACGTGCGGGGCACAGAGGGAGCGATGCTACCACCTCATTGGTCGGAGAGATCGGAGAGATCGGAGAGTCCATAGGAACGGCGAAGGATGTCTTGGGCATCCAAACTTTGCGTAGCTTCCTGCTGTCTTGGACGGAAAGAGAGTGAGAGCTACCCCCAGTCCGAAGCATGTCTTCGTAGGCAGACTGGTCGAACTGAACGACCAGTGTCTTCTTTACGGTTCCTACAGATACCGTATCGTGTTGAGCAATTACTTCCTCGTCAGAAGAGAAAGATGTCCCCAGCAGAGTCGCCATATTGTTTGTGGTATTAAACGAAAGAATGAAAGTGTATTTCAATGACGGGGTTTATAAGAGACCTGCGCCCTTTGGTTTACAAACAAACTTGTACAATGTAATCCTATACGAGGATGTGGGAGTACAATTTATTTAATCTAGGTATAAATTGCTATAGGTGTCTGATCTGCGGTCTATCACTTTAGCCCTTGGACTACACGATGTTGAAGAAGTGCCGTGGAAGACAGGATGCAGCTTCAGAGGTTGCAAAGGAGGGTGGATGCGCGATGCTGAAGGTCGTCGCTCCCTGTTCCTTGCCCGAGTTCTGGATTCTTCTCTCTCTCTCTCTATCTCTCCTCCTTGATCTCTGGTTTGATGACCTTGTCCGATCTTCGAGTTTTTAGTTTTTCGACCTCTCTTCCTTTTCTCCTCTTCTTTCTCTCCTTTTCTTCCCCTTGATAGGGGTCTCTGTTTATAGAGTTTTGGTGACAGTGACCACTCCGTCGGTGTAACAACCGAGGAGTGGACAGTACAGCACCCCTTTACACAATGGTTTAAAATAACCAATGCCTGCGTGTAAATGACCTTTTGAGTGAGCATGTGACGCGTGTCCAACTAAGGGGACAAAAGGCGTATATCTGCTACGAAGATCACGGCGTAGAAGCCACGTAGGTAGGTATCCCTTGTGTAGCAGAGGTTGGCGTAAAAGCCAAGTGACTGTCACCTTGGCGTAGAAGCCAAAATAGGCATAGAAGCCGAACAGGCGTAGAAGTCGAATAGGCATAGAAGCCAAACAGTCATAGAAGCCGAATGGACATAGAAGCCGAATGGGCATAGAAGCGGAATGGTCGTAGAGACTGAGAGGGCATTGGAAGCCGAGGGAGCACTGATCCTGAGCGGGCGTAGAAGCCACTGCGTACCGTGCCAAAGTGCTGATGTGGACGTCTTAGCCGGAATTACGGCTTTCGAAGATATAATCAAATCTTCTACAGAGATTTGCCATCATCTTGTGCATTAAATGCGGAGACGTGTTTTGAAGGTCTGCAGCCCTTCTGTGCATCCGTCGCAGAGACGTGCCTTGAGGGAAACTGTCACTGCTCTGTGTAATTAGACGTAGAGACATGCCTCGAGCCCCGTATGAAGTGCAGTTTTTGACGTGGCAGCAGTTTGTCTTACTGCGGAGCGTAAAACAGCTCATGTTTGCCTGTGTAAAATAAGGCAGCGTATTCCCTTGTACGCGAAAGCGCGGTTTACGCTGGGGGGACTTTGGTAAACGACGGTTTGGTGATATTTTAACCAAATTCTCTGCATTAAATGCAGAGATCCGCCATCATACTGTGGGGTACGTCCCGAGGGGTCTGCCATCGTTTCCAGCCGTCGTCTGGGTAGCCGTGCAGCACTTTTTTGTCAGGAGTCAGAGGCCAGGTTCACCTCGTGACTTGACAGGTTCATTTCGGGGAAGACGAAGCGTTCCTCGTACGCATTAACGCTGCTTTGAGAGCGACTGAGTTTTACGCCATGGAGGCGATAAAGAACTCTGTTTTATGCTGGGGCGGCCTGGACGTACCGTACTTACGCGGATGGTCCTTTGAGCTCATATTTCATGCTGTATTTGGCGGAAGAGCTCTATTGCATGTTCGACGGCTCTGGAGGCCTCTGCTTACGCTGCTCTGCATTAAGATGCCGTGTGGATCCTCCCAGCGTATTTTTCATGCTTCTACAGATGCATCAATTGATCTATGGTTGTGTTAGAGGTTCTTGGTATCAGATTTTGGTATTAATAGACAAATGTGTGTAATATGGATGTATCCATGGATATCTTGTGGACTAGTGATTAGTTGATATGGGTATCAGTGTATAGGGATATGAAATTATGAATAAATATGCCAGAGTTAAGTGTATGATAGAGGTTGTAGATGTCCGAGTAATGGGTTAGAAGGCTATGTTCGGTTCTTTCCTTCTGTTCCTTTTCGTCTATTGGATTAATTAATTTTCTATTACCATAGCTTGCCTCAATGATTCTCTCGCTAGAATGTAGTTAGTAGTACCCCTCGACAGAGACTATAATATCATGACAAAAGCGACTATGACCATGCATGTTTCATCTATATTGCATATTTTATCTAGAATACGTGTTGTATTGCGTGTTGTATGACTATAGGTAGGATTCTCTTAGACTTTGATTGTTGAGAGTTAACCATAGTGAAAGAATTAATGAAAAGGTTATGATTTGACAAAGAGAGACAAGTTGTCTTAAATTTCGAGGATAAAATATTAATTTAAATAAAGAGTGAGAATTAATGTGGCATAATTGACGATTTGTTAAATCATAATTTTTTATGAAGATTGTGGTATGATTGAATGTCACTAACATTTGAGAACATTAAGGAGATTATCATTATATTCATTGGCCTGCAAGTTATGAACTTATATTGAATGTGGTATTAAAGATTTCATAACTATTACATTATTTTTTTTTTGTGTAAAAAGAAATCGAGGATTGAGATCACTAATGGGTTAGTGCTCGATTTTAAATTTTGGGATGAGGATTTAAAATTTATAAATATGCATTGACTGGACTTCAATTAAGGGATTGGATAGTAAATTTTGTATTTAGTAATTTACTCAAAATTTGAGAAGTAAGATGATTAATGGGTTAGTGTTTGAATACAAACTTTTTGGATGAGATTTTTAAATTTTATAAATGTGCATTGATTGGATTTAAAATTAGAGGATTAGATATTAAATTTTGGGGTATTTAATTACTAACATCAAATTTTGAGGAGATTATGATACGAATGGAATTTAATTTTTAAATTTGAGGATTTTTCAGAAATATAATATCTATAGAATTATGAAAGTTTGTGAAATAACAATGTGGGATTACTTCATGATTATGGGGTTCGATAAATTTGAGTTCTGATGGAAAATAAAATAATAAATAAATACGACTGTTGAGGATCTTAAATTTTGAGGACAAAATTCTTTTAAGAAGGGTAGACTTGTGACCCCCACATTTCAGATTAGGGGCACTTTCATCTTTTTATAAATTAATGTGTAAATGATTGCATAATATTTAATTATGTTTAAATTGTCGTGATTTTATTTTATTGTTGCGCCTTACCGTTGCTTCGATAATTGGAGCGCTACCCTAGCCTTTGCCTTCTAACAAATTTCACAATCTTGTCCTAGACATGCCTGCCTTCTTTTCTGACCTTTGTGTAACTTATAATTATGTTCTCTTGTGCTTCATTTTAGCCGCACAATATTCGTCACAGACATTTATTTTAAATTCGAATAAATTTAATTTTGTATCGTTGTACGTTCCAATCGAAATTGGAGACACAATCTCGACCTATTTCGTGCAACCCAAATTAGGATAATATTCTATTCCAAGTCTATTTTATTTATGATACTTATTTCCCACTTAATTTTAGCCCCTTGTACTCCTAATTTAATTTTAGAACACCAATAGCATTTATTTTTTAATTTAAAATAAAACCAAAATCCAATTTCGTGTAATTTTCTAATTTGTCGGGCACTTTTGTGCAAAAGTGCATTAAGGTGTCCACCCTGTTGGACACGGCATGTAAATAAACCCAACTCTCCTTCATGTATATTTTTTTATAATTTTTAGGAGTGTGTAATTCAACACCAAGCTCCTTAAGACCCTGGCCCTCCAAACCTTGAACCGATGTAATCCGAGCCAATCTTTTGAACCCATTCAAATCCTAGCCCATTGAAATCCTACATGAGAAGGCCCTTTCCCAAGGAGTTGACCAGTCAAACCAATTCTAGGTCACACCCACCCCCCTTTGTATAAATATTCCTTCTTATTTATTTTCCTTTATTTTTCCCTACACCTAAACACCTGAAGTTCCAGCCGACATCCCTCTTCTTCTTCCTTTTCATCATTATCTACACTTCCTCCTCTCCCGCCTGAACGACCTCCCCATCACCGGAGATTCCTTGATCCAGGCCGCTGAACCTCGTCGGCATTTCCTCTGCCTCACCCGCCTCGTCCTTCGTGGAGACCCGACTCTACGATGCCGGAGCAGCAGCTCCAACGACTCCGAGCAGTCCCTTTCACCTGAGTAGCACCACACCTTCGTCGGAGCATCAACCTCGTCGACCCACTGCCCCATCCTCCACTTCGAATCGTCCCCTGCTGCCAGAACTCGCCGGATCCTCCCTACTCTCACATTCGCCTCGACGGAGCGGATCCTGACCCACTGTGCCAAACTGCCTCGACCCGACCACGATCCGCCACTAACCTGCCAGAGCCGACGCTGCTCAACCGCTCCCATCTCCTCTCTTCCTCCATCGGACAACCGCCGAGTCCTCCACCTGTAGAGCCCACAGCTTCTTTTCCGTCGAGCCCTATCGACAAGCAGTTCCTGACCCCGCGCCTGATTGAACCCGCCGGAGCCGCAGTCCCTCGTCGACTACCCCGACCATCTCATTCCTCCCTACTTCGCCAACTCCGGTCACCTTCTCTTCGACAACACACGATCGGAGCAGCAGCAACTCGACCCGACTGTTCGGACCCGTCGCCTGGAGCTTGATCCCGCCGAACCAGAACCACCGCCACCACCTGTCCATCTTCCCCGACTCGATATGACACATTCTCCTCCTTGCCCGAATAGCCAAGCACCTCGCTTGGACAGCCCCGGCTACTCCTGGTCACCGTTATCGTTATCAACACCATCACCTTCACCATTATCTTCGCCATCATCAATACCTTCACCATCATCACCATTCACCATCAGCGTCATCATCGTCGTCATCGTCGATGTGTCCCACCTCGCCGAAGATGGACCACCGTAGTTCCTCGACTCTGTGCACGCCCGCGTAGGTTCGTTCCTGCCCGTATTTTTCATCATTTTATGTGATTGCATATACGTATTTGTATGGATATATGTATGTACGAATTAGCATAGGTATTGGTATATATTCAAGTATATATTAGAATATATATATATAATATATTTCTTAAACTAGTATATATATACATATGTATGCGTATTGTACGTGCATCCCTAGTACCTGTTTGTTATATGTATATATGTATATAGTATAAATTGATTAGTATGTATATGTATATGTATATGTATACATATATAAATATATATATAATATAAACTCTATTAAGTATCTAAATGCATATATCTATTATAATTGTAATTAGTTAGTATTTATGTTTATGATAAATAATAATAGGCATTATATGCCTGTGTACTAGGTAACCCTAATAAAATTACAGATACCCATAGCTATCTTGACCTGTGACCATGTAGTATGATAGAAGACTGCCACATGTACACCAACGTACGGACAAGATCGTATCATTGACTATCTGTCTTATACCGTAATTACAGGCGCGACACCCGTGCAATTGATGCACACTTGACCTTAGTTGACCAGAGTCGTACCTAGCATAGTCCAGAGTCTAGTGTATTTATAATTGTGTGTTAGAGTGATGTCTGATGCTATATTGTATTATATGCTGTCTTTAGGACTATTGGATTTTTCAGACAAGATTCGAAAACAAACATTGTTATTGCCAGCAGCAGGACCCCAGGCGAGTACATTCTTTGATAGTTTCTATTATGTTGATTATCTCTATAATTCTTGCTGTATAGCGTACATGACCCTGACACTGTTATTTACACGAGTTGGCATTATCGAGACCTGTCACGAGGAGTCATGATTTGGAATCCATCGTGCTAGCTGGGGAAAATGGGGAAATATTAGTAACTTATGTGATCATATCCAAACTTTACATGCATTATAGCTCACCCATACCTCATATCGGTGCAGCCTTACCATTACATGCCTCATCGTTGTTACATGTGGTTAGCCTGACTTTACAGGGATGATCGCTAATCAATGTAATGAGTCTTATCAATCCCAAGCCGATCACATGATATGCTGATATTTTACACACTTAGTTAGATGATTCTTGATATGTATCTCTAGTATATTGATCTAGCATCTCTACATATTTTAGTTATTGTCCTTGTACACACTTATATACCAGTTCATTATTCTTGTGTATACTTGTATTTCTGTTCATTGCTAGATGTCTATTGATGATGATGCTCCAGTATTCTTTATTCCAGCATTCCCTTATTCAAGTATTTCTTATTGCCAGTTATCCATATATGTCTTGTATTTCTTTATACTGTGCTATAGATTTTGTCAATATATGTGGAACTGCTGTTAGAGGTATATTTCGTTCCAATCCTGACTGGATATTTTTTCCAGACTGTGACATAGAGGACTTGTTTCCAGCATACTTGGAGATTGGATGTTATTGATCGTAGGTTAGACTATTTATTGTTGTTTAGACTTATCTTGTATTTTATTGCTTGCTTCGATATCTCATCGTGTTTTAGCTTATGTGATTGAGTATATTCCATATTATATTATGATATCTGTGTCTCCTTAAGGAGTTGGATATTCATGTGAGATTGACTAGATAGTTACATGACCTAGACAGCGTTCTACCGCCGATGTTGCGGCGTAGGCTGGACATACCCACGCTCTCGTGCCCATATACCGGGTGCGGGTCATGACATATAGATCTAGTATACACAGCTGGTTTTGTCTGCCCCCGTTCTCCAGTATTATGGTTCTGACGTGTGACATGGTTTGAGTGGTGGTCCATGCAGGTCTGAAAATTTAGAAGTGTGAGGGGTTTACCAATGTGTTTTAGATGTCTCAATCATGCTACTCCTTGATCTCCTCCGGTGTCGAATTTATATCCCTAAAATTTTGATTCAACATCTGCTTTGATCCTCGATCAATTATGTTCATTCCTTTGATGATCTTTGTGTCCTTTATCTTTTAGGGATATTATTTCTGGTCCTTCTGATCATCCAGCTAGAGTTTTTCTAGTAGCAGGACATCATCTCGATGCCCAGCAAACCCTTGAGGTTCTCTCAATATTTTGAGGTCGGGTCCAGAATAACTCAAAATGAGTATATCTCCCAGAGAATTATGGACATGACTAGGGGACGAAAGAGGACCCACACATCAAGAGGTTCTTATACTTAGTTTTTAGCACTAGCTCTGGTAGTTAGGACTTTAACTATCAGATCTCCGAGGAGGCCAGTTTTGACAGCCTCTGTGCAGCAAACAACCCCAACTCGAACTCAACAACAGATATCATCTTCTTCAGTAGTGTGTTCTCATTGTGGAACGCCTGGGCACATAGTTTCTGAGTGTCATAGAGTATAAGGGTTGTGCTTAACCTGTGGAGCACCATGCCATATAGTGGGATCTTGCCAAAACAGAGCTAGTTCATCCTCATCCTCCCCGATAGGACCCTAGTATAGGAATCCAGTGCCGGTTCAGCAGCACCAGGGTCAGAGGCCTTTGCTGACCCAATATCAAGTATTCTAGCCGCAGAGGCCACAACAGTATACGCAGGCCGAAGCTCAAGTACAAGCCATGCGAGAAGGTGTGTAGCAGCGAGGACTAGTACCGAGAGGATGAGGCAAGGCTATGGCACTCACCGAGGAAGAGCAGCTAGCTTCAAGTGAGGTGGTGGTATGTACCATTCTCGTCAACTCTCATTTAGCTTCAGTATTATTCAATTTTGGTGCCTCTCATTCTTTTATGTCTGTACAATTTGTGACACGAGTTAGATTAGACCCAAATCATTATCAGTAGGACACAATATACTTACTGGTAATGGTATCGTGGGAGTAGATATAGTTTATATCTCGTGTCAGGTCATAGTGTGCGAAAAAGATTTTTTTTGCTAGACAGATAGAGTTTCCTATGGAAGATTATGACATCGTCCTAGGCATGGATTAGTTGAGTGCCCTATACGTGACGATAGATTGTCATGCTGGCAAGGTTGTCTTTCGTATCCCTAGAGTGAAAGAATTCTTATTTTTAATAGGAGAGATGGAGTCTCCGTCAGCAATTATGAAAATGGCAGTAGCATAAGGAGTACAATTCTCCAGAGTGGTCAGTGGGTTTCCAAATGTGTTCCTAGAAGAACTTCCAGACATGCCACCAGAAAAAGAGATAGAGTTTACCATTGATCTACTTTCAGGAATAACACCAGTGTCAGAGCGAGTCTACATGATGAACCAGTGTCAGAGAGAGTTTACATGATGACACTATCAGAGATAGAAATCTTGTATCGAATGATTGAAGAATTGAGAACCAAAGGATTTATTCGTGCTATTGGATCGCCTTAGGGACCCTCAATGCTTCTAGTGAAAAAGAATGATGGAACTTCCCATTTGTGTGTTGATTATCATACCCTCAACGTAATAACCATCAAGAACAAGTATCCCTTTCCAATGATCAATGACTTGTTCGATCAGCTTAGTGAAGCAACAGTATTTTTTAAGATTGATCTGCGGTCGGGATATCATCAGATCATAGTCAGAGAATAAGATATACCCAAATCGACATTCAGATCATGATATGGACATTGAGAGTTTCTAGTAATGTCCTTTGGAGCAACCAATATGCTAGCAGTATTTATGGATCTCATGAATCGTATTTTTATGCCATACTTGCACAAGTTCATGATAGTATTCATTGACGACATCTTGGTGTACAATCAAAGTGAAGCAGAGCACGAGTAGCATCTTCGCACAGTTCTTCAGATCCATGGAGAACATAAGTTATATGCCAAGTACACTAAATACGAGTTCTGGCTTGATCGTATTTTATACTTGGGGCATATTATCGCTAAAGGAGGAGTAGAAGTAGATCCCAAGAAGATAGAAGCCATTGGGACATGGCCAGTTCTTTGAACAGTTGTAGAAGTTCGTAGTTTCCTGGGACTAGCAGGATATTATCGAAGATTTATGTCAAATTTTGCCAAAATTTTTGCACCCTTAACACAATTGACTCGTAAGGATGTGCGCTTTGATTGGACAGATAAATGTCAAACCTTCTTTGAGAAGCTTAAATAGAAGTTTATTATGGCACATATTTTGACTCTTCCAGATGGGCTAGGTAGTTTCATGGTATATTACGATGTGCTAGGAAAAGGACTAGGGTTTGTTCTTATATAGCATGGTAGGGTTATAGCTTATGCATCTCGGCAACTTCGAGATCATGAAAAAAATTATTCGACACATGACTTGGAGTTAGCAGCAGTTATCTTTGCACTCAAATTTTGGAGACATTACCTATATGGAGATCGAGTAGATATTTGTACTGATCATAAGAGTTTGAAGTATGTCTTCACCCAGAAGGATCTCAACATGAGGCAGAGGAGATGGCTAGAGCTGATGACAAACTATGATCTTGACCTTTAATATCCTCCTGGGAAGGCTAATGTCATGGAAAATGCTTTAGCCAGAGAGCAAGAGCTTATTTTCTTACGGCACAACGAAAGATTTTAGAAGATATTCAGGATATAGACATAGAAGTAGTATTACCTGGCAACACGACTTTGATGGCTGGCTTGCAACTTCAATCTGGTATAGTGGAAAGAATCAGAGCATCACAGTCCACAGATGTAGAGAAGAGTGTGAGGCATAATGTAGACCAGAACTAAGAATTCACAGTGACAAAAATCTCTGATTTGGTAATCGTCTTTGTGTACCAAATGGAGATATCCGTCAAGAGATCATGTCAGAATCCCATAGTTTTCAGTATTCTGTTCATTCAGGAAAATAAAGATGTACAGGGATATTCGTCAGCATTTCTGGTGGAATAAAATAAAGAGGGAGATATCACGGTTTGTCTTCAGTTGTTTGGTTTGTCAGCAAGATAAGGATGAGCATCAGAGACCAGCAGGACTTCTTCAACCTTTACCAATTTTGAAATATAAATGGGACCATATTACTATAAATTTTGTGACCGGTCTTCCTAAATCTCAGTAGGCAGAGATACAATTTGGGTAATAGTAGATTGAGTCACAAATATTGCTCACTTTTTTCTCTTCAGAGTGGGACCATCTGCAGAGCAGTTTGCTCGAATGTACATGTCTGTCTTAATGGAGTGCCAGTCAGCATCGTATCAGATAGAGATTCCAAATTCATATCTCACTTTTGGCAAAGTCTACAGCAGAGTTTGGGTATCCGTCTGAAGTTCAGTACAGCTTATCATCTTCAGACATATGATTAGTCAGAACGTACGATCCAGACTCTAGAAGATATGCTTCGATTATGTACCCTTGACCTTGGTAGTTCGTGGAAGGATTACTTGTACTTGGTAAAATTCTCTTACAACAAAAGTTTTTAGGCAAGTATCCAAATGGCACCCTTCGAGGCATTGTATGGCAGAAGATGCAGCTGTAGCTTGGGATAACATTAGTGAGAGAAAATTTCTTGGTCCCGAGATGATAGCCCAGACAGTTGAGGTAGTCAAACAAGTTCGAAAGCATCTTATGGTGGTTCAAGATCGTCAGGGTCGTTGGGCCGATTCGTATCGAAAACCTTTTGAGTTTTCTATCGATAACCCTGTATTCCTGTAGATTTTTCCTACCCGAGGAGTCATCATATTTGGTGTGCGAGAAAAGCTTAGTCTACGGTATATTGGTCCGTTTGATATCCTCGATCGAGTGGAAGATATTTCTTATCGCCTTGCTCTTCGGCCGTCGCTTAGTGAGATAATAACATTTTTCAAGTATCTCAGTTACGATGATATATACCAGATTCAAGCTATGTCCTGGATTATTCAGAATTGGTCGTTGGTACGGACCTTTCGTATGAGGAGATATTGAATCCATTTTGGACCAGTTAGTTCAAGTTGCTTGGGGGCATCACTCATCGGACGAGTCAACTTGGGAGTGAGAGGATAATATTCGTACTCGATACCCATATTTGTTTGACTCGTGAGATATGCTGGTTCATATATCTCGTACCCTGATCTTGTCTTGTGCATGCTTGTCTTATTCTAGGATTGTGCTTGATTTCCGTATGCCCTTGCTTACCTTGATTGCATGTCCCCAGAGTTTTCTTGCTAGATCCTGTGCCTTATTAAAATTTTGAAGACAAAATTTTCTAAGGAGGAGAGAGTTATGAGAATCATCTCACTATTCTAGTATACATACCCAGTATATACGTATTATACATGTATAGCTTGTTCACTACCAAAATATGCGCTATTAGCGATATTTTTTAGCGACAAAAGTTATTGAAGTCGCTAATTTTTGTAATATTAGCGACTCCAATAAAATATGTCACTAAACATCACTAGTTGTGACGTTTAGCGACGTTCAGCGATAATTAAAAACATGCGTTGGTAAAGGTCGCTGGACGTCGCTAAAATTTTAATAAATAGCGACATTTTTGCGACATGCAGCAAATATTTCCTATTGTAAAAATATACGCCGGCAAAGGTCGCTAATAACGTCGTAAATACTTTTTAGCAACGTAAATTTATAATTTAGTGACATTTTATGGCGTCGCTAAACCCACAAATTTTAGTAGTGGTTATTGTTTAATTGCTTGCATCTTGCTTTATGTCATTCATGCATTGTATAGTTATTTTTGTAAGTTTCTCTTAGTCACATGCTTTGGACCGTTGGTCCTTCAATTTTCTTGGTGGATGGTTGTGATTAACCAGGGTGAGAGGCATGGATTATGATCCAATGGCCTACAATCAATTCCTTGGCTATATAAGCAATTCCATTCTCTTTCCTCCACTTTTCTTTTCCTTTTATTTCTATTTTCTTCTTCATTTCTTCTCCAGCAGAGAGCAACAGTCGAGCTTGGCCTTGGTGGGTGACCTTGATAATGTTGGTATTAGGCTAGAATTTGACCGTAGGCAAGTACATCTTGCTAACTGAAGGAACAACCTTGGATCTTGCTTTGATTCTTAGTATAGCTTATTTTTATCATTCGATCGATTTTATTCTTGGGTAGCCCTTAGAACTTGTCTCATTGATAATTTTGTTTTCTTGGATTGGATTGCTCATAGAGCCCGAGAACAGCAAGTCGAAGAATGTAAAGTTGGCCTAAGAATATATACAAAAGTATACAATGAACCCTTGTCGCATAAGCGAAGTTCAGTGAGTGCACTTGTGGGTCTTTCACAATTTTTTTAGAAAGTGCACCAAGATATGTTAGGTACTCTGGGCGTACTTCTCTACTCTTATGTAAGTTTTGTACGAAGACAGTTCCTTCAAAAGTACGCCAATCCTACTTGGTGCACTTTTGAATGGGTCTGCAAGTCATCATGAATGTATGCCACTGCTTAAAAGCCAAGTTGGCACACTTTGCAGATATTGCAGAGTTGGAGCACTTTGGTAAATTTTCCTTACCGGTGCACTTTGTTTCTTCTGGAAAATGGCGTACTTTGCTGTATGGCACACTTTTCTGTATTGTGCACTATATGACATTCTTCAGAGACGGCGTACTTTATAGCCTTTCGTATTACTTAATGACTAAGCAATAACTTCTGACCATTCTCGAAAATTATGTTCTCGACTGCAGAGTTATCTTGACTGTTGTGCCATGCCTTGAGACGTGTTTTATCTTTTAGTCGACCTTCTTGTGCTTGTTTGTGCGCCAACCTCACTACTGGCATAAAAGTGCACCAAAGTCGTAGCTTGGGTACTTTTATTTGTGCCAAGCTCCTGGCTCGTGAACTTCTATCATTGTGAGCCAAGATCCTAGAAGTGAGCTTTATTATGATTGTGCGTCATCTTTGCTCGGAGCACTTTTGTATCAAAGTGTGCTAGAACAGTCCGGATTGGTTTGTGCGCAAATACCCGTTTGTGTGCCAATAGTATTTTTTGGCCTATTGTGCGCGAATGTTACTTTCTTGCCTGATTGTATGCGTCAACCCTGAATTACTAATTTATGTGCCTGTATGCTAGTATTCTTTTTAAAATGCTTGACTCTTGATGATTCTCTACTTCTCTTTAATCCCGTTATTTTAGTTAATCCTAGTTATTTTTTGAACATGACATTATTAATATTGATCCTGATTTCTCGACATGATCTAGTGATTGTACTTTATAAATAAACTCCTCTTGACATAACTGATTCATGATCCTGTACTGGTAATCCTGATACTCCTGATAATCCTGATCATGATAAATCCTGATAGTGGCTCAACGTAGCGCACTCCTGAGCTAAAAATTTCTGTAACTATCCCGATCAAGGATATTAGTAGCACCTGTATTTTATAACCTATATCTCCGTGGTTAATTTTGATTATACTCGTCAAGTTACTGTCCTGTCTTGTATCATGTCTAAGGCAGATTCTTAAGCACCACGGTCTGGAATCCTTGATAATTTCTAGGCTAATAACTAGAATAATAATCTAGATAGTATCTAGAGAGATTTTATGGCTACATGCAATCCCGACATCCCAACGACGCCAATGGATTTGGAGCACTCCGTCGTGAGAGACACACTTCCAGCACACTGTCGAGTGTTGCATTACAAGTAAAAATACCTATATAAGTTAATTATATTATGTATCTTGTATGTCTAGATGATTCGGATAATCTGTAGGTCATGTAGCTGTAAGAAATCTTAAACTTCATGTGTTACTAACTAGGATCGTGATAACCCTAATTAGCTAATGATAGCAAGCCGTATGTCATGATTGGTTGTGATTGTTTAATTTCCAGTCTAGTTAGTCTAGTCCTAATTTGTATTAGCAATTGATCCGAAAATGGTAACCGGAGTACTGATTCAAAATATCCTTGTTTAAATACTCCTAAACTGCTTAAATGTTATTTCTCCCGTTGCACTTATTTAACTGTTACTTTACCTGCTATTCTTATTGATTTGTCTGCATGTTGGTTTTAGTTTGTAAGTTTGTCTCCCTTGTGGTACTTGATGTTTTGGGGTCTGACCCTACTTGTTTTGTATGGCCAGATTTTGGAGCAGGACCACAGGATCTTCCGTAATTCCCGCCTCAAGATGGTAAACACGAGGAGCACCCGAGGTCAAGAGTGGGTTTCTTCTTCATCACCCACTTGATCTTGTACTTTATACTTTTAACGCATTTAGCCACTAAGCACGTGTTTAGCTCGTATCTTAGAACTTGATATCATGCCTGCGGGCCTACATGTAAAGCATATTCTAGACTATAGCTAGCTAATTGGTAACATTGTACTCTACTAGTTATTCATTTTGGTAACTCGATTCATGATCATCTGGGTATGTATAGTTTGGGATGCCTTATTATTTTATGTTGGGGATTATACATCTTGTAAACTTGTTGCTTGCTTGAGATTAGACACCTAGGATTCTTGACCCAGAATTGCCTGATAGATTATAGAGTAAACCCTCACATGTCTAGACAGTCGTGACTGTATCTCAGGGTATAGAGTACTCTGATATACGTAGCTAGCGTTGTCTGTCCCCGCTCTCCAGTATTCTGGATCTGAAACGTGATGCTGTGGAACCTCATTAAAACCTTTGCTGATTCATTTTCTTCACCTTAGTGTTGTATCGGTGATTTTAACGTTGTATCTAGAGTAGAAGACAAAGTGGATGGAAATGGTTTCGGCAGCAGATCAGCCAAACATTTCAATAACATTATTGATAGTTGTGGACTCATTGATTTGGGGTTCATAGACCCCGCTTACGCTTGGTCAAATCTCAGAAAACCAGCCAACAATATCAGGGAACGTTTGGATCGAGCTTACGCTGATGCGAAATGGAATAAGCTTTATCCACATGCTACTGTTTCTATCCTCCCAAGGACCAATGGTGATCACGCTTTTATTCTCCTTAACAGAGACAACAGACTATCAGTGAAGGCGGGTTAGTAGATTTGAATCTTACTGGCTCCATAGTGATACTTTCTTTGGTAATCTCAAAAGCATTTAGGATAGCTCTCCTTCAAATTCTTCAGGCCTCTAGACTAAACTAATTAAGGACGACTCTGTCCAAATTACACAAATAGAGTAGATCAACCTTTGGGAATATCTACACCCGGATAGCTGCCATCAAGAGAAGCATCCTTCTCCTACAACCTATGAACGCCACTCACCAATCCATGTAAGAGGAAGATGAACGAACAGCAGAGCTAAACTTCCAGGATCTGTCCATTTATGGACAAGCTTGTGTCTGCAGGGCAGAACGCATTTGTTCCAAGATGTCAAGGTGTGGATAACGTCATCGTTGCCGAAGAGATCTTCCATCACATGCAAATCTCTGTTAGGAAGAAGACTTCCTTTGCATTAAAAATTGCTATGTCGAAGGCCTATAATCGCTTATACTGGACATTTATCAAAGACGTTCTACATGGTTTTGGCATTCAAGGACACACCAACAAGTTGATCATGGAATGCATCACTACTTCTTCATTTTCTATTCTCGTTAGTGGGAAACCAGAAGGATGGTTCAGACCGGGGAGGGGGATTCGCCAGGGTTGTCCTCTCTCGCCTTATATCTTTATACTATGCCCTAAAGTTATTTCGTGCCATCTTCTACTATTATGAAAGGGACGACCTATTTCGCTGGGTATGTATTAACCGCTATACTCCCTCTGTCGCCCACCTCTGGCTCAATTATTGAAGAAGGAGGCCAAATGGAAACTGGGCCTAAGCTTGTCCATGATCTGATGCTCCCATGTCTGCATAGATGGAACACCACCCTGATCCAACAAATATTCTCTCTAGTAGTGGCTGACGCCATTATTAACATTGAGCTTATTCATGGAGATGGCCAAGACCAACTTATATGGACGCGAACTTCAAATGGAATGTTTTCATCCAAATCCTTGTACGAAACTATTAGATGCCAAGGCTCTGTTTTCTTTGTTCCTCCTATGTGCATTTACCAGCTCTTAAGCTGAGGAATCTCATCTACCGTGTAACACT
This sequence comes from Iris macrosiphon, assembly GCA_036927795.1. Lineage (NCBI taxonomy): Eukaryota > Viridiplantae > Streptophyta > Magnoliopsida > Asparagales > Iridaceae > Iris > Iris macrosiphon. The sequence continues at coordinate 68,673,016 of JAYESA010000016.1, forward strand.
GTTGCTTTAACTTGATTTAACTATTTGGACTTAAAAAATATATATATAGTAGAAGTCTAAATTCCTTCCCAATATGGAAACCAAGTAACCAAGCCCAAAGCAAATCAGTTGAGATTTGAGAATTTCTCACCTTAAAATCTTCTTATCCCATCGCCAGCGTAACCATCATCTCCTTAAAATGGTTTTCAATTATGTTTCGTGCTTAGGACATGTTTGGTTGCACGAAAGTGTATGGAAGTGCGAAAGTGAAAAAATAGAATTTGTGTGCGCGATGCGTACGCATATATTTTGATTTTCCAAAAGTTATTTGATTGTGAAATTAAAAAATATATAAGTGGGACTTCCTTTATTTGGATGGTTGTTGAAAGTGGATGTTGGTTGGAGATATGGTGAATGTAGATATAATTACCCCCATTTTCATTTAATTAGTAAATATAATTTGTTTTCTTTCACGCAATTAATTGACATAATTAGTAAATGTAAATTTTCTAAAATAGAAATAGAAATTCTCATAAATGAAAACAAATTGTAATGATTAATTAGAAAATAAATATTTTTTGGTGTGTATATAGATTAAAAATTACACATTAATTTAACAACTTTATATAAATATTATACTATTTTTTAAGCTTACATTTATTACTACTACTAATAATAATTATTGTATTATTAAGCTTACATACTCTCAGTTTATTCACTCATCCACTCCACTCATTCACTCACGACACTCTCCACATAACCCATCGTTCCCAATACAATCTACTCTCTCTCTCTCTCTCTCTCTCTCTCTCTCCATTCCACCCCCTCTCTCTTCCGTCGGATCCAGGTCTGCCTCTCCTGTTCTCTCCCCCACTACACCCTCTCTTTCCTCCCTTTCTCTCTTCACAGAATCCCTCTCCATTTGTTCCAGCCCTAGCCGACCTTCGGCGCCGTCTCTTGTCGACCTCGCTCGCCCCTCCAGCCACGGTCTCCTCCGTGCGGTCGTTCGCTTCAGCTCTCGAGGATGACGATCTCGTCGTCGTAGGTCCACATGCACTGGAAAAGTCTGCCGGGATTGCCATGGATGTAGGATTCTTAGGCAACTCTAGAGGGGGTAAATAGAGTGCGTGTGTGCAGCGGAATATAATCACAAATTAAAACTTAAGGCAATTATCAACTCGCAATAAAGTAAGTAGATATGAAATATATTGCAAGTATAAGAAATATGCAAATCAGCAAGAAGTCACAATACGCTGATACCGAGATTTATATTGGTTTTCCTCGTGGAGTACTATTCCAGTTCCGAAAACACTTGCTCGGTGTTAATCCACTATTTGTGAAATATGGTACACATGCGCTTTGATCCGAAGGCACGCTGACTTCTTACAACACGAGCTTTGATCCGAAGGATTTGCGACTTCTTACAACCACAAGGTTTTGATCCGAAGAGCTTGCTGACTTCAGACTTGTATGGAATATGAACTTGTAAACCAAGCTTTATAATTCGAACAGACTTCTAACTGAGATCGCATTTAGGACTAGAAGACTGGGAGTTGATCTTGGGAATATGAAGGTTTATAGCTCATATTGGAATAGGTTTAAAAGTGAAAGCTTTGAGTGAATGACTTAATAAAAGTGGTATGGAATTCTACTCTATTTATAGGGTTTTTTTGAACCGCGTTCGGGCAGAGCTCAGATGCCTAACGTTCATAATTTTAAACGTTAGAGCCTGGTCATTCAGAAGACTGTGTCGAATTAGTTTTACCCTGACCGAGTTTGACCCGAGTTCGGTTACTCAGTTTGCAGAAAGTTGGGTTCAGGAAGAAAGAGGCTGACCAGGACTTCTGGTTGGGCTAATAGAGTTCGGGCAGAGTTCTGACAGAGTTCCCATAGCGCTCCCACAGAGTTCTTACAAAGTTCTCACAGAGTTCAGTTCAAACTTGGTCACCCTAATTCCAGAAAGTTACTAGTTAGGTTTTGGGCTATTTTGAGTAGACTAGGTTCTGATTTAGATAAGGGTTTGATCTCCTAGTGCCAACTGCGAACTCGATGTACATAAGTCCTATAACAAAATGTAAAATACATAATTATCACGCCCCAGTACCGGAATACAGAGACGGACATGGCCAGCTCCCTCGTACAAGATATAGAACGTCATACGACGGTCAGGGCTGTAACTAGACAAGGGAGTGCATACTACAAACAAGTTACTTTGGGTCACACAGCACATCTATTATCTCAATCAGTCAAGCAAGAACAGTAAACATAGAACATATATGACAAGGAAGTAAGGCGTCCCAAATATCCTGCCATGATATTCTAAAAATCAGTTGTGCAAAATAAGAAAACTGATAGAGCATCAAAAGTACACGACCATGATTAGATGCAGTCTGATTAATTACAATAATGTAAAGAAAACTAAATGTCCAGATCATACGGCTAACAAGTGCCGGTGGCTAAAAGCCCAAAATAAGTAAAGTGTGCAATAGCGAGCAGGAAAGAAGAAATCCACTCGTTTCCTTCAACAGCCATCCGCCTGGTGTGCGCCATTGTTCAGGGAAAAGTACGCTTGATCCTCGGACGCTGGATCTAAACCTGGCCATGCAAAACCAGTGGGGTTAGACCCCAAATAGCAAGTACCACAAGGGAAGCACGAATGAAGAAATAAAACCAGGTTTATGATATATATATATATATATATATATATATATATATATATTTCTGTCTTGTAGTTTCGGTTCATAGCCTATCGTGATACAATAATCTAACCCTACAACCAAACAAGGACAAGGGTTAGACCATCGCACCATGATAGTCCATGTCCCTAGACTATTTGACAGCATGTACAATACATAAACAAGCTCAGTTACATAATCGACCAATCACTTGTAGGGCTTACTAGATGGAGTCCGGGTTATCCCAGAGATATTCTGCATATAGGAATCCTCAGATCGAACCATGTACTAGCAGGGTTAGCCGAGCCATAAATTGTCGCATAACACATAGTATTGCGCACCGGTCCCTCGTAAGGCCATCGTGCTAAGATCGCTAGAACACATAGTATAGTATAATAGTCGAATATTGTCATCCACTAATGAGGACTTAAACAATATCCATGGGGACTAACCTACACACCCTAATTCAGATGACTGGAGGTGGCTAGTTAGGAACGATCTCAAGATTCTATTCTCTCTCAATGCTCTACAAGTTAAGTTGCCTAGTTAACCCTATTGTTAACCGAAATCACATAGTGTGGTCACATGTTACTCCTCTTATATGATGTACCATAGTACGGCCACGCTAGATACAAATCTACTTTGTCACTTGATAGCTCAGTTTGGATTCACCCCAACGTGATGCAATAATTAACAGATCCTAGCCACGCTTGGTCAATGACTAACCCTTATGTCCATGCTGGAGATTAAGTTATATCACATGTCACGTAGCGCATAGGTACACTGCAGTGTAAATATATAATATAATCGCGTAGGAACACTTAGCACGTAGGAACACATAGCACGTAGTAAGTGTATCAACACGGATACAAATGGTAAGGTCATGGCACATAGATGGGTCTAATACTCTTGTGGTCATCAAAGTCACACATACATTCCATAAAGTCCAAAGGAATATTCGAACAAAGCTAGTCCAATAAAGCGTGTGCAAGGGGCCGCATGCACGCATAAGGATCAAGGCCGCATGGGGATCAGTTGGCGCATAGGAAGTCGGACCGTATAGCCACATGGGTCGCATGGTAGCATAGGAAGTCGGGCCGCATAGCCGTATGGGTTCAGGCCGTATGGCCGCATGAGTTCAGACCGCATGGCCGCATGAGACTTCATCTTCTCCAGGTAACAAGTTCAGCCATGACGAGAACTAAAAAAACTGAAAATTTATTTCCTTCATTAAAAACTTTATTTTAACTCCGAATTGAGTGAACCAAAAGCCAAAACGCTCGAAATGAAGTGCTCCATCCATCCAAAAAATTATTTTTCAAAACTACTATATTTTAGTAGATCAAAATCACCAAAAACTCAAGGAACCCATAAAAATCCTAAACTTAGAATGTAGATCTACTCAAATCTACCTATTAAAACCGAAAACCCAAAGTACTAAAAGTGTTAAGAATTATCATGAGCACATAATAGACTAATTAAATGCAAGGAAAGAGTAAAAATCGAAAATTAAGAGGTTTCTCCATGTAGTGCAAGGTATACTTGCCTAAATGAAGGAAAAAGAGGAAATGAAGAGAATGAGGGAAGAGAGAGAAATATGTTGGGTTTTATAGTTAGGGTTTGAGGTTTAGGCCATGTGTTCAACTCGAATGAACCAACCCAACAATTAAACCATGGGTCTAATTGAACACAAAAATGTGTCTAGTCTCCATGCATGCAACCTAATTAATCATGTAAGCAAGAAATACTCTAGGCAGAAAATAAATACAAGCAAAAAATAAATATATCCCAAAATATACATTTTGGGAATGGAGAGTGACAATAATAAAAGATAAAACCAAGATCACTTAATGACGCCAATCTTCTGAAACGTCCGCTGACTTGAAGACGCCCTTTTCTCCTGACAACAGTTGTCCAAAGATAAACAAATCTGGGAATCTGAATACCTTTCAGGGGATTTAGAGAAAACTTCTGGTATAAAGTTGTCTTTGGCTCATTATCATTTTTTCATAGCATATGTCAATTACTTTTTTGCAAATACATGTTAGACGAACAAAGCAATATACAGAAGCAAATATGGTAACATTTAAGATCATATATGGACAATGCTGAGTTTAAGTAGAAGTTACAAGTTACTATATTGATTGCACGATTATCATAATACTAAATTTAATCGATTAGCTAAACTCAAAAACTCAACTTAAATATTGGATCAACAATGGAGATGAGGAAGGGATGGGGGACTGGAAACTATAGCCTCTTCCACCTCTTTTCCCACTGCTTGAAATAGTTTCAACGAGTTTCATGAGGAGTTTCCTCAGAAAAAATGGAATGTCAAATGTGCAAAAATAATGGGGGACATGAACTACATGATGTCTGGTCAAACAAATTTACAGTATCTTCCATCATTCTACCAAACAGCGAAACTCTCCCGAGTTCTGCGTTAAAGTGAAAAACACATCACTTTCAGCCTAGTTGCGGACAACCAAACACGCCCTTACTCTTCCTGTAACTGTAAAATGGACATTTTTAACTATGAATAATATTAAAACAACAATGCGTAATAAAATTGATGATGAGTTCTAAGTGATTGCATGACTCTCTATATTGAACGAAAATTTTTCAATTTTTTTTATTGGATAATAGACGTGTTATATTCTATTAAGTCTCGTCAGGCACAACTTCGATAGGTAGGTCATATGTGAACATTTTAGTAGTTATTATTGTTTGATTTTTTTTTTACTTATTTTCTAGCATATTTGAAATATATAATTATTATATTTATACTTATTAGATTTTAAATTTTATTGTAGCTTACTATAATATTAAATTCTAAATCGGTTATAATAATTTATATTAGATAATTTACTTGATAGTGTCATTATATTATTGACAATTATTTGTTTAGGCAAATGCAAAGAGTACTCACAAAGTGTTATGGGACATCACCATTTGTAGTCATAGACTGCCAAAATTTTGGACCACATCAAATTTTTAGTAGACTTAAGCACGTCAATCTTTTAGGCTTGTGATAAGGGCACTACAAAATATACTCAGGGCTGCCCATTCCTCTCTCCCTAAAAATTATGAGTTTGCCACTCCTCAAACTTACTTAGGGCTGCCCACACCAACCTATATAAGTAAAAATTATTTCTTTTTTTTTTCACCTTCACATGAAAAAATATCTCATTCTCTCAAGTCCTAAAATCTAAACCTAACTTTGGAATTTGATAGTTGTGGTCCCAAGTGGAAGAAAATTCTGATTTGGTGATTGTCCAACGAATATTCTTCCGATACGTCTTCGACAATATACGATGAATAAGTTTTGCGATTGTCACCAAAATATTTAGTTTTATTTGACTATTGTAGGAGCGATGCATGAAATTATCTTCGATGAAGAAGTCGGATCATGCAATCCATTAAATATGCACTCCGCTCCTTCCGAAGAACATGTCTGATGTTCCGAAGCACGTACAGTACGTAAAATGACAACCCTATTTCGACAGTCATCGTGTAAGGACTGTATAAAATACGACAGTCCTATATAAATATAGGACTGCCAATAATTCTACAGTCATAATTTCGACAGTCCTATAGACTATGTGGACTGTCAAAATAGTAACAGTCCTGAAGATAAAATGGTGACCAACGTATTTTCTTAAAGACTGTAAAAAAAATTACAGTCTACTCAATACATTAGTCTGTACAAATTATGACAGTCCTAATTTGGACTGCCAATTATTTGAAGTTATTAATTTTTAGATTATTTTATATTGGTTATAGGACCAACCTCGTACAGATGTTATGGTACATCCTGCTATTGGGGTTGATGTGGAGAAGGCATTCTCAATGGATATTCGATTTGCATCCCACGAAGAAGTATTAGATTGGTGCAGAGAAGTTGGAAGACGACATAACATAGTCATTGTCATTGCAAGATCGATAAGATCTCGGTCGAGCCAAAAATATTTAGAGCTGGGCTGCGAAAGAGGAGGTGTGTTCAGGCGGCATCGGAAAAAAAAGGTGTTGTTGAAAAAAAAAATCCCCAAGAAAAATGTTGGGATGAGAAAATATGGTTGTCCATTTAAGGTGTTGATTGTAAAAGTAGAAGATGTAAAGTGGATAGTCGAAGTTAAGAATGGAATACACAATCATCCTATTTCAGAGACAGTTACGAGTTATGCCTACGTGGCACGGTTGAACAAGTATGAGAGAAAGTTGGTTGAAGAACAGTTCCTTTCCGGAGTTGCACCCAAACAAATTTATTCTGCCATGTGACAAAAAGAAGATGAGAACAAGTCAACCATGAGGACGGTCTATAATAGTTTGGCGAGAGTGAAATATAATAGTATGAAAGAAAGAATGGCGATGCAGCAAGTATTAAAGTTGGTTGGGGAGCATCACTACATGGAGTACCATAGAAGACATCCACAAAATGATGAACTCTTTTCATTGTTTTGGGCTCATCCTGATTGCACACACTTGGCTAGATCCTTCGCAGACGTGTTGGCCCTTGATTGTACATATAAGACCAACAAATTCAATATACCTTTTTTTCACATTGTTGGGTTTATGTCTACAGGAAAAATATTTTCAGTCGCTTTTTATTTTATGAAGAGTGAGACAGTAGAGGATTACACTTGGGCATTGAGAAAACTACAATCCCTTTACACAAGATATAAAGAGCCCTCTGTTTTTGTTACCGACAGAGAATATGTCACGCCCCGATCTCCCGCAGGCAAATCGGCCGTTCCCGCTAGACGGGAATCACCCTCGCCAGCGCTCCCGCGGAACGATCGCTTAACCTATCCGGGCGTGATGCCGCACGAGCGTGATCCACGCCCGTACAAGGCCATGGTTCATTGGCTGGCGGCAAGAGTTCTAAGCCACAGAGTCGCACAGATTGTCCGAGTGCAGCGGAGTTTAGGAACGCATAGCGATCGGTAACAGGTTCACTGAGTCGACAATATAGCGGAAGCATTGAAACAAGTAAAGTAATCTCTTTATTGATATGAAACATGTATTACAGGCGGCGTATAGCCGAGATTACAAGTCGCTCAAGCCTCTCTCTCTGAAACAGTAAAAGCGTGCCAAGTGGCTACAACTGTGGAATGATTTGTACAGGCGATGGTCAGACGATGTTCATAACTTATGTCTTGTATATGTGCTTCAGTCCCGGACGCACCGTTGCAAGGCTTCAGAGGGTCTCCTGGCCTTAGCACGCACGAAGGAGGCGTCCGCACCGAACGAGGTTCTCCCGCACCCTGCATATCAAACTGGTGGATTATCAGTACATTGAATGCACTGGTGGGGAAGCTACTCGCCCGCTCGACAAATCCAAACACGTAATATAGGTTCCGTGCACAACTATTAAGTTGTCTTTCTAATTGCCTTAGGATCAGTTTCATGCAAATATTGAATAGCCTAACTCGTGTCGGGCAGTGCGCCGTGCGATATTTGAGGAAACACGACGAGACTTACCAACTTACCATTTCTCCTTCCCTGTCCAAGGCAAATATTGTTAATTCATGCACGGGCAAGTATAAACATACAGGAGCATAGCATATACAAATATGAGGGTAATTATTTTCAGATCGTTCAGGTGTTCAGTTCATTGATGCTATACAATGACTCGCACGCGGATAGCCGCTAAGCGAGGATGACTTATCTATATGAACACGGTCGCTGGCAAAGCCATTATGGACGTAGCCGGGGACAAGGATAGCTTGCTACAAGAGTACACGATGAGCTACAAGCTACCCAGTCCCGAACACGAAGACTACACACGAGCTCCATCCGGACCGGATCGGCCCCAGTACCCCGGTGACCGTCCGTGGAACTTACCTCGGGTCCGAGTTGTCCGCGACATACAAGCATTGGGTCTTTCCAATTATCACGAGATACACGAGAACACGAGAACACGCGTGCACTAGAACAAGAGAACACGAGAACACGAGTGCACGGGAACACGAGTACACGAGTACACGGGATACTTGAATCATGATTCTGTACAGTGAATATCTTGTCTTGATGCATTCCCCTTGTTCGGGGCTGCCTGGTGACCTAACGGTCCTGGATACTTGCAGGGTCAATCATACACGGAACGACTACTGAGTAGTCTCCTGGAGTTTGGATGAAAATACGGTAACTATCAAGCAGACAAGCATGCGTTTCTAGGAACATAAGCAGGCACGTTGCTCGGGCCCGAAGGTAATGTAACGCCCGCAACCGCTCGGAGCGTTACGCTGAGTCGGATTGAATCAAACAAATGCTGGTTACATTTGATTTGTTGGATTTTTGGGAAGAAGTATTGATTGAGTTATTTCATGTGCAGATGGCTAGCGGGTTCGATGGAAATCAGGTGTTCGTTCAGAGCAGTACTGAGATAGCTGAGTTGGAATGATAATGCCATCTTCCTTAGTCCGATCGGTCGGATGATTTGTAGAGCACGGCCTGCTCGCACGGTCATACCAGTTGAGTAGATCGCGCTTGCATCGGACCACGGGTTCAAGGGATTGGCCGTATCGGCAGGACAGGATGCCTAACGGGATCAATCATTATGAGTGGGCTCTTTCCCTTCTCCTCTACTCCTTCATGCCTAATAATATGGAAAACACGTAAAGACTTGAACACTTGGGCTGAACATTGGGAATCACTACACTGAGGCGTGCATAGAGTGGACGTCGTTGGCTTGGTAGGATTGTGGCTTGAATTGATTTACGCGTTGGATAGTTGGAGCTAGAGTTGGATTATGCATTTTAGGCAGTTGGTTGATTGAGTGGGATTATGCTTGGACAGCTGGAATGAGTCATTGATGCATTGGGAATATCGGGAATCTGGGCGAGCGAGCGTGCATCCGTGTACGAGTATCACTTGGTCGCTTTGTCTTGCAAAGCGAGCAGTTGTGGTTCGAAACCGAACAACTGCATCGGCGAGGGTATTGTGCCTCTTTTGGGGCATTGTGCCATGGGTTAGCTTTGAGAAGGGTTTTGCACCATTGGAAACACTGTGTTGAGAAGAGGCATTGTGCCTATGGAAATAACTTGTGAATGGTGCCTTGGGCTATATGTTGGAAGAATGGTTATGGATGTTTTGGTTGGATAATTCATGGAACGAGTCTAGGATCGCTTGGTGGGGCGAGAATGTTCGATCCTCTCGTCATAGCTACTGTGTCTGCATAGTCACGGACAACCTGCGTGGCACAGGGTTTGGTTTCCTGGAACGGGATGAGGCACCGGGGCACCGGGACCGTTCTACCATGGAGGAAACAATGGGCATCGCGCGATTGGGCGCAGTGCTGGTAGTCCGATACCACCAGGCGGGAGTAGCTGCCCAACCCTGGATCGGGTAGGATTGCCCTATTGATCTTGGTCCGATCAATGTCCTTTATGGCTTTTAGCCAGTGACTCCATATAGTATAGGTGATGGCTTGCTTTTCTTTTGTTGGTTTGGCTTTCGTGTAGGCACGGCCACCTTGCCTCGGCAAGAGTGTGCACTGTGAGATTTGGATTGTAAATGTTGGTTGAGGATGGATATTGAGGCTTGGGAATGATTCGATATGTTATCGTGCAAGCGATGGCATTGAGTAGGACGGGTTGCGTGTTAGAATCCTTCGAGTTGCTTATATATTTGCTTGTCGTTTGGTTTGAGTTGAGTGCTTGCATGCTTAAACTGCTTTACAGCTTTCCTTAACATGTCATCCCTATGCCATAAAATGAATCTAGGATTCAACTAGAAAGATCACCATATAACTGTTTGCATTCACTATTTTACTTAGTGTCGGCTTAGGCGAGTGGGTTACCCCGCTCACCAGTACGGTTGTGTACTGACCCACGTTTGTGGGCATTATTTCAGGTACACAGGCGTAGTGGCGCTGCTTGGATATACGAGGCATGATGTATGAACTGTAAGTACCTTTGTGGGCTAGAGAAAAGAGCAAGAGTATTTCATCGTCTCCGTGGCATCGCCTTTGTGGTATTGCCTTCGGGGCATTTTCTATTTGGACCCTATCGTGAGCTTCGCTGCGTATTACTCTGATTGTGTGCTTGGTACGCAATACTTGACTTTCGCTGCAACTTGGTTGTTTCAATGATAATATTTGGTGTTTGACAACATCGCCTTGTATGAGCGCAACTCCAGGCTCGTACGGCATCACGTCCCGATGAGAACGATTATCCTGCGGGAGAGCTATAAACGTGGTGATTCACGTTCAGCGGGGACTATCGAGCTTGCGGGAGATTGGGGCGTGACAGGTAAGCCGAGAAGTGAAACCGTTAAAGGACTTAGCATGCGAGGGTCTGAATATAAGCAGTATTTCCTTTTCCATGTTCTAGCAAGCAATATGAGTTGGGATTATTCCCTTAGCTAGGTGCGTTGGATTTATTAGCATGCAGGGGGTGAATCACCTAGCGACTAGCATAAACATTCCAGATTTTATGTGTGCTGGCTAAGCAAAGACAAGTTCACCGTAGCCACCCACCTTAGCGATGATTCGCCTCGGTAGAGCGATACGTCTGAGCGAGCCTTTGAAAGTCCAAGCCGGATTCCTTTAGGGACAAGTCTGGATATCCTTTGCTTCTTGATCGAGGCAAAGCAGGTCGGGACAGCTGCACGATTGCCGATTGAGACGGCAGTCCGCTTGAACGGAACGGGGTATTACAGAATATACGCTGATAAATGCTATAGATATTGTATTTCCTCATATGCATATACTACTATGCACTTGGCATATAAATCGAAATATCCAAGATCAATACAAGAGAAAATTTAAAAATATGGACGGTAAAATCGACAAGCTTCGCTTCGAAGAATTCTACAGTAATTATAGTCTTGTATGGCGACAGTTACGACACATCATGGTACATGTTCAAACAAAAGTGGGAGACAAGTAACCCGACATACATTTCTTATATCAAAGATACTTGGTTAGAACCACATAAAGAATAATTTGTCTTAGCATGGACGAACATGATGAAGCATTATGGCACAATCACTACGAACCGGGTCGAAGGACCACACTCAAGTTTAAAAAGATATCTACGGTCATCGGTCGATAATTTTGTCTCCATTTGGCAATCGATTCATTTGATGATTATTTCTATGGTGAACGAGATTGTAGCATCATTTGAGATGAGCCTCAATATTGTAAAGCATGAATACAAGCATGAACACCTCTTGGATGCTTTAATCCATATAGTATCTCACAAGGCCTTGGGCTTATTGTTTGAGGAGATTGGTAGGTCAAAGTTTGTTGGTTATGATCCCGAGGTTTGCGGTTGTTCATATCGACATTCACTCGGCCTTCCTTGTGCACATGAGATTAATGAATATTGTCGTCAATCTATACCTATTCTAATAGATATTGTTGATCAACGTTGGAGATAATTGTCGATCATGCCGACGGTGGAAGTTTACAATGATTTCTTTTCTTTGCCACAAGTAAAACACCTTCACGCAAGGTGGTATGTCGCATCGGAACTGGAGAGAAGATCCATTGAGGTTAAAATCCAAGAAATTGTAGTCCCGGCAACAACTCGATTGCAAGAGCCATATGTTGTTCGAACTCCTAAGGGAAGACCATACTCAAGAATGAGTAGAGCAAAAAAAAAGGAGGTTGAGTCAACTAAAAGAGATCCATTCTTGTTTGAACATATTGAACGCAATTTAGAGCAAGTTGAGTCAAAGTCGGTTATCAAAAGTATGGTAATTTCGAAGAAAAAGAGTAAGCTTACTATTAGAAGGGGGAAGAAACAGAAAACGAACGATGCAGTCATGGCGGAGGGTTTACATAACTTCTCTGATTCATATAGTCTATACATTTAAAATTTTCTACCTGAGATACGGGATTTTATTTGGTCTATTGTTGATGTTCTTAAGGATGGCCATTGTGGATATCATGCACTCGCAAGACATCTTGGCTATTCAGTTGAAGCAGGATAGAGGCAGGTTAGGAAAGAGCTGTACGAGAAGTTGGAGTCTTGTCTACCTTTCTATAGGCAGATGTTCTCCCCACCCCATGCTCTAAGCATGTCACATCCATGGCACGATTTGGTCCATAGCCTATCTTTAGTACCCTAGCCCAATCCTACAACCAAACAAGGACAAGGATTGGGCCACCGTACTACAATAGCTATGTTCCTGGACCTCTAATAACTGTTAAGTCTTCTAGCATACAAAGTTTTTATTAGCAGTCATCCGTAACGCACGGCCCATACGTACAGGAGGCCAAACCCTGCACGCAAGTCCGTGATCTCTATATGAGACTCACACTCGTGTAACAACTGTGTCACGGCCAATGAACCTAATTATTCTACATGATAATGGGGTAGTCTCATGAACAAGGTCAATGCAAATACATAAATAAAAATATATCGCGACGACACCATCGCGCGCATTTTATATAATACTTTAAAATATATGAACTAAAGACAGAAAATAAAGATGCATGCAACATATGGAATATAAATAATAGTACAATGGCAAGGTATACTTGCCTGCTCTAAAAAAGGTTGAAGTCACAACTCAAGGCGTCGTCCGATCTACCCGTCACATAAATTAAACAAGTTAGGTTACAAAAGTGGGTGAATAGGTTCCTCCATTTTAATTAAATTATAATTCTGAATAAATAACCTAAAATATTATTTTAATCTTATTAAAATCTGATTTTATTGTTAAACCCTAATTTTGGTCCAAAAAAAGTCAACTTTACGGATTTGTAATCCATGGTACACAAATCGAGGCAATCCGTTGACCAAAAAGTCAACCAACTCAAATCCTGGATTTGTGTATGAAATCCTATAGATTTCAATGCTACATAAACGCTGGAATCGACAGTTTTATAAAATCATAAGTCGGTAAAGAGTTATGGCCACAAGGGCGCACAGATGACAGTTTTCGGTAGTTTTCTATTTACGTCTACGTTGCACAAATTTTACAGTAAAATAAAATTATATTTTAAATTCTATAAAAATACTTTTCTATAAGTTCATCATGTCAGCTTTCCGAAACTTCAAACGGGTCATAATTCCGAGTTTGGGATCTCCCAAAATCTCAAAAATATGAAAATGCGTCTGATTTCGGACAACTGGCACTTTCAGAATATTCTGGAAAAATAGGTTCTAAAATTACTGAAATAATTTATATATTCATAAAACTAACCTTGATATGATTCTAACAAAAAAAATTGGAGCGCGTTTGGAGTCCGGAGCTAGGAGATATCGTCTTTTTAAGTCGTCATAACTACTAAAAAATGAGACAGAATTTATGACGAATTTTGACTATTTTTGGACGAAAAAAAGAGGAGTTTGGGGATAAAAAATATGAAAGATGAGTTTATTCCAAAAGTCTATAGGTATTTATAATGGTGAAGATTGTTTAATTGAATAAGACTAGGATTGGCTAATTTGGATATGATTAGGATCAGTTTAAATAAGGATAGGATATGCATGAAGTTGTTTTCCTAGTAGACTCAGGATTTGAATTAATTAAAAATAGAGTTTGAGTTCATCTCAATAATTTATAATCTTAAATATAATTAAAGATAATACAAATAATTTATATATAATCTTATTAATATCTATTAACACTAAATTAGCATCTATCTAATATTAAGACTTTATATATCCAAATAAATCCTCAATAATTCCAAAAATCCAATAATTACTTAAAAATCTAAATAAATTATAAAAAAAATATTTAAATATTTTAACTCTAAAATAAATATTTGGTAGTAACAATATTCAAGTATGGTCTCATAGTAAATCATGGAAGTCCTAAAAATTTATGTTTCCTAAGTTTTAATTACCAAAAATTCTAGAAAATCTCCAAAATCTAAAATAACCTAAAATAATTCTAAATAAATATTTATATAAGTAAATATATCAAGAAATTTATTTTCTAATTAACTAAGAGAATACTCTAAAAAAATCAACATCTATAATAAATATAATAATATAAAATACACACAAAATACCTATTTTGAGTGAGGGGGTTTACAATAATTTACCATTATCCCTTGATATGTTTATGAATGATTTGAGAGTGGTATAAACACTACTAGAGTTAGTTAGAGATTTTACCATAATGTTTGACCCTAGTATTGAGGAACCAATAGAAAACCAAAATTGAATATTATGACTGAACCTAACCTTCATAGTAAGATAGTATTGGAGAACTATAAATTTAGATTCTTGTCTTGAGATTAGCAGACAGTACCTTAGAAAGCCAAGAATAATGCATAGAATATTTTCTTGATCATACCTCAAACATAGAGATTAGCATAGCACCTTCCCTTTAGAAAATCATGATATTATCTAAAGTCCCTCTGTTTCTAACTTCATATCTTGTTCCTCTGAAAACTTAGCACTCACGATTTGTGCGATGACTAATTATGTTCTTCAATTCTTCATCGTTCAATTTGTGCCACCTAACATTTCTGATTGTAGGCCAAGTGATTTTATTTCCTGTTAGGATATATAGTTTGTTAGGATTATAGTTATAATCTGAAGTTTGAAATTATGTGATTGGTAGTTAGAACTTGATAGTTTAAGTTATTCTTGTAGATTATGACCTAATGATTACCCTTTAGTTTTAAATCGCGTAACTTGTAGCACACCTCGATACGAGTTATATTTTCCTTTTTCCCTTGAAGGCCAGTAACCCTTCCATTATTACTATTGACACTTGTTCTATAAGCACTATAACTAAGACTTAAGATAACCATGACCTATATAATAGGATACTCTAATAAGTACCAAGACCTCTTATCGTAAACCTTAATAGGAGTTTCTACATTATCCTTAAGGCATTACAATATTAGTTTATTATTTTAAGTTGGGTAGTATGCCTCATAACCTAGTAGCACATAGTCCTCTTGACACATTAATGTAGTATAATTGAATGATATTAACTATATGCTTGCATAAGACTATAGTGTTTATCCCGACTGTAACACTTAGAGGTCCGTGCCCCTATTTGGTCGACTAGCGACTTAGACAAGGAGTTTGTATGACAACTATAGAGATTGTAGAATCTTATCTTTTTGTGAACTTGAATTATTATGTACCTTCTTTCATCATTATCCAGCATACTTATATTTGCTGTACTAACTGGACTTATGCTGCTATTATAGCCTAGTTTTGTGAGCTTATTCTTTTATCAAGCTTGTTCACGACATATGTATTATTGGATGCATAGACTAATACATTTCAGAATCGGTGTATTACGGTCTGATCAACCATAGTGCGCTTGGTTCGCCCTTCGCATAACTACTTTACGTGGATTGAGATATATAGTGATTAGTAGACAAATGTACTTGCCCTCTAGATATATCTGAGCATATCGTATCAATTACATAGTTGTACTGATACGAGCATGTGAGAAGAAATTACCAAAATAGGATTTCAATCCATAACTGCCTTGACAATTCTCTTTGAATTCTCTAAACGCCTTGATCCCCATACATGTATTCTATTACCTCCCCTTTGAACTCTTTGTTATTTTTTTTCGTCTTCCCCTATTTCGAAAAGACGAACGCTCGTGCTTGGTATAAGTTTGATACATTGATGGTACGGGATATATCCCATAGGGCAATCACATTACTTGATGATTATTTTCCGTAATTAAGGGTATATCATAGGTAATATATTTGGTATAAACTCTTGAGGATTGCTAAACATGGTTGAATAAATTAAGGAATACGTAAATGTAATAGCCTTATGTGATAGATGGGTAAATTCCAAGTTAGGTAGAAGTTGCATTGTCAACTTGAGAGAAATTTCTTTTAGATGGTGATCGAGTAAAAAAATTAGATTGAGAGGTTCAAGTCATTTTAATTTTGAGAATTTTAGGAGAATGATTAAGATGATGAGGATTAATGAATTTTAAAAACCGTGATATGGCGAACCAAATATTTATACTTGAGCATATGATTTAAATTTTAAAATGTTGAAGAGTGAATCACCGATTTATACTTTGAGGATAAATATAGAAATCTAGACTTGAACAATTGGTGAATTAGATTTCAAATTTTACAATTTGAGGCATTAAATTAAAAGTTAAATGTTGATTGTGGGATTACCTATTTGAAATATTGAGGATGTAAATTGAATTTAAATTTGAAGAGTACAAAAATTTATAAGTTAAAGGTAAGAATAATATTGGAACTGAATTATTTTCTAAAGGAGATTATGATAGTTGGAGTTCGTGATGTAAAAATTGATATGGGTTAATTAAATATTAAAGATGTTATATGGAATTAATTTAAATTTGGATATTGATGATTTGAAAAAGTGAGAAGAGATTTCAATAGGTTGAATTTTGAATTGAATAGTGATTATCTAAATTTTGAAGTGATTGCGATAGATTTGAATAAATTTTAAATTTTTGGAAGAGATTGCAATTGACTTTCCTTTTGTACGAATGTGAAGGAATTATCCAATTATGTCTTATTTTTAATTTCGAGGACGAAATTATTTTTTAAGTTGGGTAGATTATAAATTCCCTCACCCAAAATTAGGCCTACTTGGCTTAGATAGTGAAACTAGGGTTAGTTGAATCCAATTAGAAATAGAATACGATATTTTATTTAATTATACAATATTTATATCACGTAGCGCTCCTTACCGTTGTTTCGGTAAATGGAGCACTACACTAGCCATTGCCTTCCTACAAATTTCACATCCTTGTCCTAGACGTGGCCGCCTACCATTCGGACCTTTGTGTAACTTATAATTATGCTCTCTTGTGCTATATTTTAGTCGCATAATATTCGTTGCGAACATTTATAATTAATTCTAAATAATCCCGACTTTGTAACCTTGTGCGTTCCAATCGAAATTGGAGACACAATTTTGACCCGTTCGTACAACCTAATTTATGATAAAATTTTACTCTGAGCCCTTTATGTCCATGACACTTGTGTCCCACCTAATTTTATTCCCATGTACTTCTAATTAATTCAAGAACATCATGCACACTAAATTTAATCAATTTAAACCCAATTTCTATCTTTATGCAATTTTCCAATTATTGGGCACTTTTATGCAAAAATACATTAAGGTATCCACACCATTGGACATGACACATGAAGAAACCTATTTTTTGTTCATGTGGATTTTTTCCATGAATTTTCGGAGTGTGCAACGCGCAACATCGCCCCCATTAAATTCTAATCTTGCATTTAAATAATGCAAGGTATAGCCCTCCCAAACATCCTCATGTGAGCCCAAGGTCCAATCCCATGGAGGTTTAACCAAGCCCAACTTTTCTAGGTCAAATTTCACATGTATAAATACACCACTTTCCTTCTTTTTCTTATTTTTCCCACATCAAAACAACCCAAACCTAATTTCAGCCGTTTACCCCATCCCTATTCATTTCCTTCTCCTCAGGCCAGACCCGTCGGAGAACTCGCCGGAGTAGCCCTCTGCCGACCACCACCTTCGCCTGAGCCCCCTCGGCTCGTCCCCCGCTGCCAGACTTCGCCGGAGATCATCTGAACCACCTCGCCTCCGTTCACCTCTCCTTCTACACCTCATCTTCCCGGCCCCCGACATCGCCGGAGCCCGACACCCCAGCCGCCTCGACCGGACTTTCCAAACCCGCTGCTCACCGCCGATTAGTCGAGCAGCCATCCTCTTCTCTCCTATGACCATCTCCGCTCACTACCACCGTTACCAGCACGATCACCACCACCCTCTTCTCTCCTCCTCTCTTCCCTGATCTCCTCCGCCGCACCCCCTCGACTGAACGACTCCCCCCCCCCCCGACCGCCTGAGGCCTCCACCACACGCCACCGCCTGCACTTCTCCCCTCACCATCAACCTCCCCGGCTAGTCCCCATCACGACCACCACTGCACCAGCACCACCACCACCTCTCTTCTACTCCCTGTCTCGAACTCCTCCTCCCTGCTCATGCCTTCCACTTGACTCATCCGCCCTGCTCGACCTCCTTGCCGGACTCCCCTGGCCGAGCCTCCTCGCCCTGAACCCGAGCACCGCAGCCCCTTCACCTTGCCGGACTTCCCCAGACCCAGCCGGATTCCGGTAATCATCACCATCTCATCATCATTACCATCATCCTCCCATCATCATCGCCATCTCATCCTCGTCATCGTCGTCGCCAATAACGTCGTCATCACCCTCGTCGTCCTCGTCATCATCATCCTAGTCATCATCATCATTGTCCTCGTCATATCCATCACCCACATCATCTTCCTCGTCATCACCATCATGTAATCATCATCATCATCGTCACCCTCGTCGCCATTATCATCATCATCACCTCTATCGTAACCCTCATCGTCATCATTAACATCGTCGTCATCATCACCATCGCCATCGTCGTCATCATCGTCGTTAACTTCGTCATCGTCATCCATATCGTTGCCATCGTCGTCGTCATCATCATCACTCCCGTGCGCGTACCCCGAGGTTCAAACCTGTCCCTCTCCTCCTTTTATGTGCGCTTGTGTATGCTATAAGTATTGCTTTATGACTATTTAGTTGACTACAGACCCTGAGTCGGTGAACCCAATGACTCGTATACGTGTACATACACGTATGCGTATATGTTCAGATTAGGTTTATATATATTGTATAATTATTTAAATGATTCTGCTAATTATGATTATATATCTATTCTGTAAGGCCTAGGTAATTATGGATATTCTATATTCCGTTTGACCAAGTGACCCTAAAGACCTGTTAGTTGAATGCTTGTTGTACATTAACCGTACTGGCTTAGACACCTGCTTAGATGACTGTCTGATTGTGTACAACACTTGAAGATGTGGCACCCGCGTAATCAGACTCATATTTGACCCTGTTAGTTGACCAGTATCACCCCTAGCGTACCCTCTGCGTCCAGTGTATTATGGTTGTGTATGTGCTAGTGTAATGACTGATGTTGTGTTGTATTATATTATATGTATATAGGACATATCGGATTATTCTGTGCGACTTCAGGTGCAGGTTATTGGTACTTCGCAGCTTTCTTGCCAGGCAAGTATATCTTGCCTTGTTGTACTGTTTAAATTCTGTATTATTAGTTGCATGTTTATATTATATAACTGTGCGCGTTCGAGAGAGACTCGGGTGCATTCAACGAAGGCGTTGACGTTAGGACTTGTGTTTGACCTAGTGTCTAGTAGACCCACCTAAAGTTGTGGAGTTATTGGTATGACTCCCCAGGCCTTGACACGTTTCATTACACGTCATAGAGTAAGTTTATGTAGGGACGCGTGCCTCATACTTGACTGGCCATCGGTGTGAGCAACACGTATAACGGTACTTAGCTTAGTATTTACTTCTATAGAGACTTGCATTATAGTACGAGATGTCCACGTCGTATTCACGACTTATATATCTACATTGGGCGGGGAGGATGATTAGTAGGCGTATGGGACACCCACCTCCTTTATATAGATACCGCAATCGACAGAGTGATACGGACGTATATATTATTACAGATACCACATTCTTTAGAGTGTTGGACGTTACTTGGTGATTTTACAGATACCACACTCTATAGAACGTTGGACGTTTCCATACATTGGAGTTGCCATATACATGCGGCTGGCATGCTTACATGTCCTAGTCCTACGTATTTTGGGACTGGGGCGTGACACGCACCCTGGCAACTAACGAGGCTTCTTCCCAACTTCTTCGCTTTCCTAGCCTATTGATGACAATTCATAAAATTTGTTAGGTTATAAACATTTACATATCTTCAAACTGAAAGTTGGTTGCCTCACCATCTTGACCAATATAGTATACAAGACAGATTTGGTGGGGAGATCTGATGGTACACGCACAATATCGCCTCCGCGTTTGAACAACGTAGGTAGTCCAACACCAGCGTAGTAGGCGAGGTAGTCGTCGCTACATTCTGTCATATTTACTGCTGCTTGTCGTTCAGTTTCTCTAATAACGTGACGTTGCCACTCAGTGTAGAAGTCTGAGACCCAGTTGAACGCCGCAGGAATATAGTTTAGCGGTTTTGTACCTCGCGGAGCACTTATCATTTTCAATGTGCGCTTCGGGACTGTTTGTACGTAGCCAAACTAATGGAGCACTCTATCAGGCATATAAGGCTCCTCGATTTCATGACAACTTATCAGCCCGTGATATAAAGCGACTGGTTGTAATGGACGACTACTCTGTCGCAAATCATAATATGGATCCCAAACAATCTGCAACTCATGAAATTTAGCATAACATAATTTAGCATAACGTAATTTAGTAAATTATTATCAAACATTAAAAAATTAGGTCTCAATTCACCTCTTCTATCATCATATCTTCAAGTGCATTCCGTAGGGCGGCCAATATGTGTGCACGTTTGGCATCTTCCTTAGTTGACTTCCATCTGCACATTCTAGGAAGGCGCTCGTCATACCCTCGGTTAAGTTTAGCCCGCTTCAGGGTTGGAAAGTGCTCATATATCCATGCCTTTACATAACCAAGTTAAAAAAAAATTAGTCCAAAAATTAACAACAATTTTTTTTATTATGTATACAAGTTGATAAAGATATATCTATACATGGAGTAGAGTCTGGCATCCAGATATTGTCTCGGAACCGACGTGGGATGCCGCACCAAGCTCACGGTAAAGGTATGCTAGTATACCGCTTCCCCAAGATATTTTTTCCACCGTGTCTATGTCGTCAAAATTTAGGTGATATTTAGCATGTATCGACGTTCTAGACTTATCTGGAATGCCGACAGCCCCTAAGATGAACTGCATATATCCACAGGCCACATTATCGATATTATCTACTTCGGGGTCCGGATCAGCGAATGCCTCCTCTAAATATTTCAAAGGAAGTCTGTACGACTTCTTGAAGTCTCGAAGGATTGTAAAACTCGTCGCATCAACTCCCCGACAGCCTGATACATAATCAACGATATGGTCGTAAAAGTTAATGCTCGATTCGTCAAAAGTGTGATTCATCATGACTCGACCATCAACCCTAAGACCCAATATATGATGGACGTCATCCAGGGTAATCATCAACTCCCTGTTTGGTAGATAGAAAGTATTGGTTTCTGGATGCCATCGTTCTACAAATGCTAATGTAAGTGCATTGTCCACCATCGTATATGAGTAGTTACCCAAATATTGTAAACCGATGGGATTAATTTTAGCCTTGACTTCGTCTCCGAAAAATTTAAACCCCCATGTATTGTACTTTTTGCCGTGGTTGATCACCGTTAACATACGAGAACTCTCTTGAAAAGTAAACAATTGGATGAACTTATACCTATATATAAAATGTAGTTACTATAAATAATTGGATGAACTTAGAACTTACAACTATATATAAAATTATCATAACATAATGTACTTACCGAATTGTTCCATATTTGGTATACAATATGGTTCTCGATCGACGACAACATAGAACAACCGTTTGGACAAGTCTCGACTGGACTATTAGGCTGCTGAGAAGGTCCTGAACCATCAGTAGGCCAGTTTCCAAGGGTTGGTGGTCGAGTCTCGACATGACTATCTGCATGCTGAGAAGGTCATGAACCATCAGTTGGCCGATTTTGGACAGTTGATATGTCTTCATCGGAGGAAGAAGAAGAACCAGAAGTACTAGGAGCACTTCTCTTCGAACGAGTTATAGTCTTCTTCATCAGTCGATGTTTCCTAACTTCAGGGCATGCCTCGGGGTTGAGGATAGTGAGAGCTGGTTCAACAACACGCTGAACATTGCGTTCCTTACGCATCGACGCAGTATGGCGTCTTCTTATGATACCTTCATCCTCAATGCCCTTCCGAGGGTCGTGACTATAAGACAAAAATGATATATATTTTAACATCCCAAAATTAGTTGAACATTCAGGACTGTAGAAATTTCTACAGTCCTATATGTATATAGGACTGTTGAAATTTCTACAGTCTTATGTACATAAAGGACTGCAAATATTTCAACAGTCCAAAATATATATAGGACTGTAAAAATGTCTACAGTCCTGCATGTTTCTGTTCCATACGTTCGACGAATGTCGAACTTGTATGCCGTAAAATCGGGTTCGAGACTCCAGAATTACGTCGAAACTACATTCAGGACTTGTATGCCCTAGTTTTAAGATTGGAAAGATAATTTTTGAAATTTTTTCGAAATACAATAGAAATTTTTAAAAATTGAGAAGGACAAGGAGAAGGAAGAATTGTACCTTAATTCTTTTGAGAGTTTGGGAGCCATCGACAAGGAGGAGGAGGAAGAAGTGAAGGAGGAGGGCTCCGACAAGAAAGGGAGGAGGAGGGCTCCGGTGGTGGCGGTTTGGGGGGTTTGGGAGGAGAGAGTAATGTTTGGACTAGTATGAGTAAAACTTTGGACTAGTATGAGTAAACTTTATTCATTAATGGGCTAGTCCTAATACTGGACTAGCCCCAAGTGTATTTTGTAGTGCCCTTATCACAAGCCATTTTTTAGTGTCCAAATTATGAGCAGGATTACAAAACTAGTGACAGTTCTTAAGAACAAATGTAGGCCTTTGTTTATAAAATTGTTTCCCTTGGAATACGGTAGTTATTGAGGAAAGTAGGAAGGGTTGGCCTAATTTGTTGTCTAAAATTTTTTTATTTGAGATTTTTATTAATAAAGAAATGGAGAGAGGTCTGATCCAAATCATTCAAAAGTGTAGAAATCTCAAGGAATTGAAGCAAACCCATCTCCAAATCATTGTCCATGGTCTTGAAAACAGCAATCACCTCCTTCCGAAGCTCATGGATGGATCTTCGTCCTTGGGTTCTCTCAACTATGCCATCCAAATCTTTGAACACTCTCAAGATCCCAATGTGGTAGTTCACAACACCATGATCAAATGCCTGGTCGATAAAAGTCATCAGAAGGATGCCTTCTCGACTTATACGAGAATGCGTCTTTCGGGTGTTTCGCCTAACAATTTCACCTTCACTTTCCTTCTCAAATCGGCGGAAGGGAGCAGCGAGATTCATGCCCAGATACTAAAATTTGGTTTCGGAGACGATGTGTTTGTTCAGAACACCCTCTTGAGTGTCTGCTCCAAGTGTAGTAAAGACTTGGATTTAGCACGTCGTCTGTTCGACGAAATGTCCGAAAGAGACGTGGTCTCGTGGAATTCTATGGTCGGAGCTTATATGGCTAATGGGGACATGGAGGGAGCTATGCATCTGTTTGAGATTATGCCCGAGAGGAATGTGGTTTCTTGGAACACGGTGATCACGAGTCTCTGCAATGCCGGAAGAATGGTCGATGCGCGAGCAGTTTTCGACCGGATGACAAGAAAGAACGCCATCTCGTGGAATGCGATGATTACCGGCTATGTGAATTGCAATGCCATCTTGGCTGCACGGTCGATTTTTGATCGAATGGACGGCAGAGATGTGTTCTCTTGGACAGCGATGATTTCCGGGTACATGAGAATCGGTGACATGGAATCCGCTAGGAATCTCTTTGCGCGGATGCCCGTGAAGAATGTGGTCTCGTGGAATGTGGTGATTTCAGGGTACAATCAGAACGGTCGACATAGCGAGGCATTGTCTATGTTTCAGTCGATGATGCTTGACGGGAAGTTTCGACCGGATGAGGCCACTCTTGTCAGTGTAGTCTCAGCCTGTGCTCAGCTGGGTAGCCTTGAACATGGAAATTGGCTCTATTCTTATGTAAATAAGAACAATATCGAGTTAACAGTGTTACTAGGAAACACTTTTGTAGACATGTTTGCAAAGAGTGGGGACATAAAGAACGCAGAGATTGTTTTCCGAAAGATGACAAGAAGGTCTATAGTCACATGGACTGCCATGGTATCGGGTTTAGCTTTCAATGGGCAATGTAGAGAAGCATTGGCTCTTTTCAAAAGAATGTGCAGGGAACAAGTAGAGCTAGATGATGTTATCTTCATTGCAGTTCTTTCTGCGTGCTCCCACGGAGGCCTTGTTCAAGAGGGCCATGAGATCTTCGATAACATGGTGCACCACTACCAAATTAAGCCAAGGATGGAGCACTACAGCTGCATGGTGGACCTCCTTGGCAGAGCAGGGAAGCTGAACGAAGCAATTAGGTTCATGGAGAGTATGCCGATGGAACCCAGTATAGTTATATGGGCAACTTTACTCAGTTTTTGTGCATACCATGGCACAATGGAATTGATTGAACTAGTGAGCCAGAAGATTGCTAGTTTAAAGCCGTCGGATCCTGGCTACCAGGTTCTCCTATCTAACTCGAATGCGCATAAGGGAAATTGGGATTACATGATGGATGTTCGTGCCACGATGCGAAGGGAGGGCATCGAGAAAGTTCCCGGTTGCAGTTCGATACAGATAGGCAGAGAGGTCCATGAGTTCATTGTTAAGGATTCAAGGCATAGGAGGAGGAAAGAGATTTATGAGGTCCTCTATGGATTAACAGACATGATGAAAGTACAAGTAGGCTATGAGCAGTTACTGGATTTCTGATTCCGACGTTACCAAAATTGGATTTCCGACCAGCGATAGTGTTGAGACCCCTTCCCGTGGAGCTGGAAATGGGAGGACCTCGAGCTTGAGAAGTCATGCTCAAAGTTTCTCTAATGGCGGAATAATAATGTAGGGAAGAGAGGAAGAAGAAGAAGAAGAAGTGGTCTGTAACTGCACTTATTCTATTTCAAGAAAACAATTACATTCCATAAGTTCCAGATTACATCTCTCCTCTATTTATACAATCTCTGAAACCATAACAGCTAACAACTTTTGCTGACTCATCCAAACCTAACAGCTAGATAGCTGACTAGGCTAAATTATCTACAGCATCATTTACTACAATCATTACTAGAGCTAATTACTGTCTAACTCTACTTCTATTAATTGTTCAGATACTCTGGAACCGATACTCGAGCTGGAGACTGCTGATTGCTGCTCCTATTGCTTAATTGCTTCATTGCCTGCTCTGCTTCATTGCTTGCTACTTCAATGTCTGCTACATCACTGCTGCTGCTGTCATTACGGTACAGGTAAGTAAAGATCTAGTCCTTGTGCTGTGATCACTGAGTTACTGATACTTCATTGATACTCTCATTCTACAGAATAGATTTAGGATCTTTACAGATTGAAACATGAATTTAGAGTTTTCTGATATGGGATTCTTTGTTCCGTTCCATGTAAAACTTCTTCGGTCTATTATACAGTGTTTCCCTTTTGCATTGTTATGTTATTGGAGATTCGGGGATGTAATCTTTGTACTCTTCAACATAGTGGAAGAAGACATGCAATAAAAGCAACAACAGCGATAATTTGTCAAGCAATTGAAACATCTGAAACTCTTGAAATCTCTGCAGCAAGAAGCCATTTAGTCGTTTGGTAACATGGTATCGTATATATCTAGAAATGTCAATTGTTTGATGAATGGTAAATGTTGAAATTAGTTGATTATTTTATTGATTGTCTCATTGGTATTATATAGTCTTACAGTCATTAATACAATGATCTCAATCATTATGACAATAATCTCATAATGGAATATCCTATGACATATTCTGGCATCCCAAATATGTCCTCGGGATATTCCCATGTGCTTATACTATACTTAAATATGACACCCAACATACCATATCAACACTCCCCCTCAAGATGGGTGAAAGATATTCACTAAGTCCATCTTGTCACATCCTCTAATCATGCTCACTGAGGCGAGTCCCTTGGTTAGTCCATCTGCTACTTGATCCCTGGTTGGAACATGGCCAAGCTCCAGTAATCCACTATCTAACTTCTCTTTGATGAAGAATCTATAAATCTCAATGTGTTTGGTCCTGTCATGCTGTACTGGATTGTTGGCAATACTAATAGCTGACTGATTGTCACACCACAGCTTCATCTTGGCTCCTTGATCCAGCTTCAGCTCCACCAGCATATTCTTCAACCATAGCAGCTCTGCAACTCCCAAGGCCATAGCTCTGTACTCTGCTTCAGCTGTCGATCTGGCCACCACAGACTGCTTCTTACTCCTCCAGGAGACCAAGTTACCTCCTACAAATATGCAATATCCCGAGGTAGACCTCCTGTCATCCGCACAACTAGCCTAGTCAGAGTCACAGTAGCCCTCGATGCTCACGTGATTGTTCTTCCTGAATATTAGTTCCTTCCCGGGAGCACCTTTCAAGTACCTCAGAATCTGGTACACTGCATCCATATGACCCTTCCGTGGGTCATGCATGTAGCGGCTCACCACACTTACTGCAAAGCAGATATCAGGACGTGTGTGGCTCAAATAGATCAACTTGCCAACTAGTCTCTGGTATCTGTCCCGATCAACTGGTTCTCCAGTCTCAGCATCAATCTTGAACCTCTGATCTATTGGTGTCGCTGCAGGTTTGCACCCCAACATCCCAGTTTCTGTGAGAAGGTCCAGTGCATACTTCCTTTGAGAGAGAACAATCCCCTCTGCTTCTCGAGCAATCTCAATCCCAAGAAAGTACCGAAGAAGGCCGAGATCCTTCACCTCGGATTCCTTGTCAAGCTTTCCTTTGAGTTGGGCGATCTCCTGCTCATCATCTCCTGTGATAATCATATCGTCCACATACACCGCAAGCATGGTGATGTGGCCTCCACTCCGACGGAAGAACACAGTATGATCAGCATTGATCTGCTGATATCCCATCCCTATCATCGCCCTTCTGAATCTGTCAAACCACGCTCGAGGAGACTGCTTCAGTCCATAGAGGGACTTCTTCAACCTGCAGACCTTGCCTACTGTCTGATTGGTGCCAAATCCTGGTGGTATCTCCATGTACACCTCCTCCACTAGATCTCCGTGAAGAAACACATTCTTTACATCCAGTTGGTGTAGCTTCCATCCACCATTCGCTGCCAGAGAAATCAGAGTCCTGACAGTGCTCATCTTTGCAACTGGTGCAAAGGTCTCGTCATAGTCGATGTCGTACGTCTGACTGTATCCTTTGGCTACTAGTCGAGCTTTGTAGCGCTCAACATGTCCATCTGGGTTCTGCTTCACGGTAAAGACCCACTTGCATCCAACTGCTCTCTTCCCCTCTGGCAGTCTCACAAGCTCCCAAGTATGGTTCTTCTCCAGAGCTCCCAACTCCTCGTGCATTGCCGCTTTCCACTTTGGATCGTTCTTGGCAACCTGCCAATTGTTAGGTACAGTAATACTATCCAAAGATGCTATAAATGCTCTATGAGAAGAAGGGATATGGTCATAAAAAATAAACTGAGCAATATCCCAACCATATATGTTTGGAGGATTTTCTGCATTGCTGCGAGTGGTCCTCCGTACAGATAGTGGTGTGGGAGGAGTAGAAGTAGGAGGAATGATATCTTGTGAAGGAGGGGGTATCACCTGAAGGGGGGTTGGTGTCGGTGCCTCAGGAGTTAGGACGAACGCAGGCAAGGGACTTGGCACTGGCACTGTCGGTACTGGTCCTGCAGTTTGCTTCTCTCTTCTTCTGTAGGTAAGTAACTCTCCCTGAGCCGTAGGCCTAACACCTTTACCTTCTTGTCCCTTCTCCGTGCCTCCATGCCAAACTTCTAAATCGGTTACCACCAAGTTCTCCATCTCCCCCTCTCGCCTAATACTGGCAGTATTAGGCGTGTTGTGTGAAGTTCCGTCCTGGTGGTAGTATGGCTCATGCTCCCGAAAGTGGACATCCATACTGAATAACTTCTTCTTCTCTACTGGACTCCAGCACACATACCCCTTCTGGGTCATCGAGTAGCCTACGAAGATGCATTTGACCGCTCTAGGGTCAAGTTTTTCAACTGATGGCCTGTTGTCCTTCACAAAACACACACACCCAAACACCTTCAGTGGGAGTATCCCACTATTATTGCCTTGCAATACCTCACATGGGGACTTCCATCCGAGGACCTTCGAGGGCATCCTGTTGATGAGTTGAGCTGCTGTCAACACTGCATGCCCCCACAGACTCTGTGGGACATTCATGTCGATCATCATACTTCTTGCGACCTCCAGAAGGTGTCTGTTTTTTCTTTCTGTAACTCCATTTTGTGTTGGTGTGTATGCACAGGTGGTCTGATGCTGTATTCTGTATGCTGACAAGTATTCTACAAGCGTCCTGTTGCTATACTCCGTTCCATTGTCAGACCTCAGTACCTTCACAACTGCTTTGTACTGAGTCTGGACATGCTTATGGAAATTTTGAAAACAAGCAGGTACATCATTCTTATTTTTCATCAAATATAACCAGGTAACACGAGAGGCACACTCAATGAAAGAAACAAAGTACTTATAACCATTCATAGTGTTAGTAGCACATGGACCCCAGACATCAGAATGTACTACCTCAAAAGCAAAAGTGCTCCTATGACCCGTGCCAATATATGATCTCCTAGTAAGTTTTCCTAACTCGCACGCATCACGTACTAATTTCTCTTTATTTGTTTTTGCATAAATCTCTGGATACAACTTACTTAGAGTATCAAAGGAAGAATGTCCCATCCTCCGATGATGGAGTATCAAGGTATCCTCAGTCCTCTGCTGCAGTCCTTCCATGCCAGCCTTCTCTACCATAGATACCAATGCTGAGTCCAGTCCTTCTCGATCTAGGTACTACAGTCCCTCATGCCAAGTGCCAGTCCCAAGTCTTCGTCCTGTCCCTTTCTCCTGGAAGGTCACCTTAGGAATATCAAAAGAAACAATGCATTTAAGTTGGAGGATTATAAAACTAATGGACAAGAGACTTACTGGAAAGGATGGAGTATGTAAAACATTGGATAATCTTACTGAACCTGTACAATTAACAGTACCCTTACCGACCACTGGCTGGAAAGTGCCATCAGTTGTCTGAATGCTGTCTGCTGATGCTAGGTGAGTGTAGGAAGAAAACTCACTAGCATTCCCCGTCACATGCCGAGATGCTCCCGAGTCGATAATCCAGTCTGATGATTTAAGGGAAGAGATAGACGTAAGGGCAAGTGATTCTTCAGTACCTTCTGATGGATGGGCATACATGGCAGCGTTGCCCCTAACAAAGAATGAGGTGGACGCCTCCTCTGTTCTACTCCTCATGTCTCCCAGTGCCTGGTCCTCCACAGTAAAGGTGCCATCAGCTTCTCCGTTCCCTTCTGATATCAGGAGGTTCGCCCGATAACCTCCTCGGCCGCCTCGTCTACCCCCTCGACCACGACCACGACCACGTCCTCCATTATGTCCTCGTCCGCCGAACGGTCCTCGTCCACCACATGAATCTCCCTCCCTATGTGGTTTGGTATAAGCATACCAATGATGACCCATCTCCCCACAGTTCTAGCACTGCCGGTTATGCTGCCAGGGTTCTCCCTTAGATCCTGTGTTACCTGAGCTGGTGATCGCTAATGCTGACTTTGGTTCGGGGGGACCACCTGTCCCGGCTTGCAGCCTGATGCGTGTCTCCTCCTGGATCATGGCTGAGATAGCCTCCTCAAGGCTAGGGATCTTTGGTTGGGCTAGAAGTAGGGCCGTCCTTTGTGCGAAAGCTGTAGTCAGCCCTTTGAGGAACTTCATCGTCCTCTCCTGCAGACACACCTGTCTCTCCTTACACTTAGGGTCCCCGCAGCTCGCCCGATCTGAGGAGTGATCATAATCCAACCACAGACGCTCCAACTCCGTGGCATACTCCTGCACCGTCTTCTCTCCCTGTACGGTGTCATCAATCTCCCCCTTTATCTGGAAGACCCGTAAGTTGTTCCCCACACCATCATAGGTCCTTCTCAACTTCTCCCACACATCTTTGACCATCTCAATACCGTCTACTGTGGCGGCAATAGACTGGACTAAGGAGTTGAGAAGCCAGATGTAGATCACCATATGAGTGGACTTCCACTCATCGCGTCCTGTCTAGCCCTCGTCCGACTCTGTCGTCTCGCCCGTCAGGAACCCCTCCGTGTTTTTTCTTGTGAGGGTTCTTCTCACCCGCCGTGACCAACTCATATAGGTTACTGGTCCATCTAATTTCAGATCGATGGAGGGAAGCTTCAACTTTGGCGACGTTTGTGTCGTGTTCTCACCAGCAGACATCGTCAACAACTTCATCAATGTCGCCACCTCTGCAGAATCTAGCTTCTTGATGATCTCCTCCATCGATGCGTCGTCTATCTAATCACGTCACGTCCGCTCCACGACTCACGCTCGTTCTCATCGTCCGCTCCTAGATCCGAACATGTCCCCCATTTTTTCAGATCTAGGCATCCCTATTAGGCGCTGTCTCGTGCTGGTGCGGAGGAGGCGGCAGCACGCATGTCACAGCCATCGTCGCAGCAGCAGCAGCAGTTGCAGCAGCCGCAGTAGTAGCCGCAGCAGTAGCGGGACGGGGCAGCAACAGCGAAGGGCGGCCTGCGAAGGGCGGCCTGCGAAGGGCGGAGAAGGGAGTTGGAGAAGGGAAGAAGGGGGGGGGCGTGGAAGAGTTCGGTGGAGGAGATCTAGGACATCCTCCTGTGGGTTTGTGGAAGCTTGGTGACGGCTAGGGTTTGTGGAAACCTGGCTCTGATACCATGTTGAAATTAGTTGATTATTTTATTGATTGTCTCATTGGCATTATATAGCCTTACAGTCATTAATACAATGATTTCAATCATTATGACAATAATCTCATAATGGAATATCCTGTGACATATTCTGGCATCCCAAATATGTCCTCAGGATATTTTCATGTGCTTATACTATACATAAATATGACACCCAACATACCATATCAACAGTAAAGCTACAACTTGTGACCACCATCCAATGGTCCTGGGAGGAGGTATTATCATATCAGATTGAAACCATCTGATGTTAGTGTCCGATACAGCTAATTCTAGAGTTTTGGTTTAAGTGATGGCTGAAAATATCGATTTTTGCCAAGTCTTCCTTGTTATACCATTCTAAGAGGACTTAGAAAAGAATTATATGGGTATATCGTAGCAAGAATGCAGCTCTCAAATAATATAAATCTACAGATCCTTAATCCTCATGACAACTATGGAGTTTGATGCAACGACTTTTATTGAATTCCAGCTCGATTTGAGGTGGATAACAGGTCCGAAATTGACGGAAGAGTGTGGTGGAGTCCACAATGGTCAAACAAGACCGACTCATTGGGGTCAGAATTCTGTGGGAATTCTTGTCTGGGCCAAACAATATGGACCATAATTTGGTCATTTCGGATTTTCTAGCAAACAAAGTGAGAGAAAAAAAAATCAGAATTCTTGTCTAGACAAACTGAAACTCCGACCGAGTCGTCTTTGTGCGGGATCCAGGTTTTAGATCAGTTTTGGGTAGTAAACATTATTTTGGGAGAACATAGGACTAAGGTTTTTCTAATGTTGATTAGGCTTTCTTTGTTACCTATACAGAGAGCGCTAAGAGGATATTTCTAAGTACGCACTTATAGAGGTTCAAGGGAGATTCCACCAAATTTTCAAGAAATCTACGACTCCTAGATTCTTGAACTTCAATAAGGAGAAACACTTTATAAAGAAGTGGCGTCTACTCCGTCAGATCAATATAGTCACCATCGAATTATGGGCAACCATTATTAGGTGAAAGTATCAATGCAAGGGGTATACAGAGAACGCTAGGAGAAAATTTCTCTGTATGCTCTTATAGGGGTTCAAGCGGGATTCCACCAAAATTTCAAGAGATCTAAGACTCCTAGATTCTTGAACTTCAAGAAGGAGAAACACTTTTTGAAGGAGCGGCGTCTACTCCGTCAGATCAAGATTGTCACCATCGAATTATGGGCATTCGTTACTAGGTGACAGTATCTTGCAAGGGGTATACAGAGAACGCTAAGAGAAAATTTTGAAGTTGTCTCTTATAGAGGTTCAAGGGGGATTCCACCAAATTTTGAAGAGATATACGGCTCCTAGATTATTGAACTTCAAGAAGGAGAAACACTTTCTAAAGGAGCGATGTCTACTCCGTCAGATCAAGATTATCACCATCGAATTATGGACAACCATTACTAGGTAAGAGTAACTTGCAAGGGGTTGGGTTATTTGAACGATTTCTTTTATTGTATCTTTCTCTTGAGAAGTCTAAGGGATCGACTCTTTAGGTTAGGGAGTCAATATTATTATATTTATAATCTTTTAATCTAATAAAAGATTGGGACTTGTCAGGATGACAATAGCCACCACGTTAGTACGTTTAATCTTTGTTTGGTCTTGCGCAACAACTTGTGGTTCATGTTTTCTTTTGTGGGATCGATGGTCGAAGTCGTCCACTGTGCATCTCTAATCCCATTAATGTGGTATCTGAGCCTTGATTCCAAGAGGAGCGAAGGCACAACCATGGATACAGAAGGATGATTACCCTCACAAAATGGGCGATCTTGAAGCCAATCATGGAAAGTATCCTTTATTGCATGGACTTGCGTGGTCCTTTGGAGGACAACAACGCCAAAACAGAGGGTGCTACTAGTGATGAATGGAAAAAGGCGGGTTGGAAGACCATTGGATTCATCTGCCAATGGTTGGACGATCTGCTTTAATTATTTATCCATGGAGAGTTTGTCGAATAACCTATGAGATAAGATACACTCATTATGCGTATGGAAGAAGATTTGCAACGAAGTATTTCTTATTCATTAACTCGTCGACTCAAAGTACACGGGAGACGCTCAGTGACACAACATACGAACGAGATTCATGACATCATCAATCAATCAGTTGTCGGTGATGAAGATGACAACTGATGATGAAATTTAGGTTCTACTGTTCTTGAGTTCTTTGTCAGACAGTCGGGGGACGCTGGTGGTATGGTAACTCAGCACCAAGGGAAGTTGTCATGATAGAGTTGGTGAAAAGTAGTTTGTTGAAAGAGGAGATTGACCGTAAGTAACAAGTCAAAGACGTAGTCTGTCATTATTGTTTCTGAAAGAAAGGGAAGACCCAAGTCATAGGCGAGAATATGAAGGAGTTATTTAGATCTTGCTAAGGTGGATCGCAAAGAAGGCTATCGTCACTATGGTGACAATGGACATTACAAAAGTTCAAGAAGAGAAAGAAATGAACAAAGATGAAAATCAGGAGGATTTGACCGTCATCGTTAATAGGGAACTCATCATTGCAACGACTGAGGAGATGGACTCTTGTAACACGTCTTGACCATGATTGGGTCTTTGATACTCCTTGGAGGAGGGTCTTCATAACTTACCAGAGCGATAATTTTGGAGTAGTGAAAATAGGCGACTGAAGGGCCGTGATGGCACTTCTAGAGGGGGGTGAATAGAGTGCAGCGGAATAATCTATCCAATTAAAAATTTATGCAAAGTAAAGGCAGCTAACAACTAACAGTAATAATGAGTATATGCAAGACAGATATGTAAAGCAGTAAGGGTAAGAGAAAGCAAACGCAAATACCAAAATTTTATTCGGATTTTCCTCTGAGAGGACTAGTCCAGCCCGAGAACTCTTGCTCGGAATTGTATCCACTATAATCACCAATAGTGAATCACAAGCTTTGATCCGAAGGCTTGTTGACTTCTTACAACCTCGAGCTTTGATTCGAAGGCTCGAAAGACTTCACACGTACGTTTGATGCGAAGGGCACGCATACTTCAACCACTGAAGAGAGAACTTGACAAACCAAGCTTTTACAACTCGAACAGACTTCTAACCGAGATCACACTTGGCACTAGAAGGCTGAGGAGTTGATCTTGGAAATGAGAAATGTTAAAGCTCAAGGGTTTACTCACTTTTAGGATAGAAAGATTGAGAATGGTTGAGTGAGAAGAATGTGAAAATCGATGCCTATTTATAGGGAATTCTCAAACCGAGTTCGGCTAGAATTCGGTCTAGAATATTTGAATTTTTAACGTTGGAGTTACAAAATCAGGGATTATACAGCTGGCCAATCTTCTGATTTAGGGAGACATAATTCGGCCAGAATTCGGTTGGCCTATTTCAGAATGGTTTTAGCTTTGGTCAGGTTTGTTTTGGTATGATTTTGGGTGGCTAGGTTTCAGGCTTATTTGAGTGGACTAAGGGTATGCTAGTGCGACTCAATGTACATAAGTCATAGACTCAATAAACATCAAAATTATATATGAAAATCAAGAGCACTTGGTGACACAAAACTTCTAAAACATCTGCTGACTTGAAGACGTTTTTTCCATTGACGGAAGTTGTCCAAAGAACCCCCGAGTGCGAGGCTCCGGATAAGTCGTAGACTGTTCAGAGACATCTTCTGGTATAACACCGTCTTTGGCTCATCATTATTTCATCATTGCATATGTCCATGCTGGTGTTGCTTATTGCTTTCTGCAATTACATGTTAGACGAACAAAGCAATATATAGAAGCAAATATTAATGTATATCAGGACAATGTTGAGTTTAAGTAGAAGTTACTATATTGATTGAATGATTATGATATCGCTAAACTTAATCGATTAGCCAATTCAAAACTCAAGCTAAACATTGGGCCAACAATCTTCCATTTTTTTATTATGACAAATCACTTAAGTTTAAGAAGGATACAATCGATGCATATATCAAAAACAATAAGCACAAATCATTATAAGTATACTTACTTAAATGTATACTTACATACTTAAACTTACTTCTCCCTTGTTGACATGATCAAAACGAAGCTCCCCCTAATAGAGATATTGATACGACTGGTATTACCGAAGCTTGTACTTGTGCATAAGCTCCTCCGTATTACGACGTTGACGAATATGCACATATTTGATATATTTCTCCTCCTTTGTCAAAATATATAGTTTACGGCTCCCTCGTAAACCAAGAATATATCATGAAGACAAGGTGAGTAACATAAAGCATATAATATGATCATGTGGTAAATTAAGAGTAACTAGAATATCATGTAGAATAATGACATGCAGATCATAGAAATGGATTTAACAAGATGCACACATATTTATAGCATAAAAAGCATAAGAACATTGGGCAACAATTTAGTCATATGCAAAAGACAATTTTTAAATATCCTGTCAAAGATATAAGTCAAATAAATCTCAAAAGTTAGGAGACATGCATGAAAGGATTTAAACATTACAAAAATTATGTAGTATAACAGAAAATAAGCATATCATTGCAACTAGCCAAAGTCTAAAGTCAAATTTAAACTAAGTGACATTTCAAAAACCATTAGAAATACCCAAAGTAGTGCTCACTAAAAGTCATAGTGTCATAGTCTATATTAAAAGTTTTCAACTTTAAATTCAAGGAGTATGACTCAAATTTACTGTTGTATTCTGAAAATAATTGCAAATAGACCTTAATAAATTATTATTCAATAAAGTGTTGATCATCTTGGGTTAGATGTAGGGGTCGGATCTCAGCTAGCGGTGGTCCGAAGACACTTAAGTACCGTGTCAGTTAGGCTATTTACGCATTTTTGACAGAAGGGCCATTTTGGCTTATAACCAAAAGTAATCTTAACTTTAAAGAATTTAGATTTAACAAGTATATATGCTAATTATAACATCATACAATATCAAAATTCAGAATCCTAATTCTTGACGAATAAGGCTTACTAAAAGATATAAAACTTACAATTGTGTCATACTAATAGAAAGTAAATAACTCCATAGTATGAACTAATCATTGAAACTAATCAACTAGTTATGCTGAATAGAAGTAATTACAAAAAAAATTAACTAAGCATGCCAGTATTACATCTCAAATTGATTTAACTAAATAAAAATTAAGTGATATGCTAGATTATATAATTTTAGCTATTTAAGAAAAATCAATTAGCACGTTACCAAAGTAGCTCAAGTAGTCATATTTATATTGGTACAATTGTTTGAAAGATGACCTTTGTAGCTTTGTAATCACCAACATTCTTCTCGGTGCTAAATTTTGACACAAAGTGTTCTACCTACATCATTAGGCAGAGACTTTGGTAACCAAGATTTGGATCCATATTTGTTACCTTTTGGAACCCACTTATACATATTCATATTAACCAATTTTCTAGCCTTTCATTGATGTGAAATATGTCCTTGGAAACCACAATAATGCCATGTAGCATAGGCATTTGTGTTAGGTGTAGAAGGGTAGACATGAGTATGTGAAGTGGTGTGACGTGTCTTGCGTGGATATTTATAATAAAATGCATGATTATGTGAAGCATTTGGTTTGCTTGATGGTGTCTTGTTGTGAGTGCTCTTTTGTTTAGCCACTTGTCTCGTGTTAGACTGAGTAGCAGTTTGTACGACCTACTTTTCCAATCTAATCTCTAACTTTTTAGAGGTGGCATATAAATTATCATATTTAGCAGTAAGAGCATCAATTCTAAGTGAAGCAATAGAATACTTCTTCCTCTCTTGTTCTAAGTCCTACTTAAGTTTAGCATTTTCTTGATTACTTTTATCAAAGCAGTCAAGTGCTTCTTGTAAGCTAAGCTTAAGTTTGGAGATATAAACAAAATCGTCAGAAGATGAATAGTCTCTAGCTTCATTTAGTAGACAAGTAAGCTTTTCATTCTTAAGTTGATAAGACTTTATATCATTTCTAGCTTGTTTATACTTATTTCTATGCTTCTTGTATTCTTCAAATAAATTATTGAAAGCATCAGATAATTCAACATTAGAAAACTCTTCAGATAAAGGATTATCTTTTATCTCGTTGGTTAATGCCGTTAAGCATACATTTGCAGTATGTCGAGGACTTTTTTCTTCCGAATCGCTAGCTTCACTTTCACAGCAGATGCTTGTATTTTCATATTTGTGATACGAAGATCCTCCTTTGTTTGATTGTTCGATTCTCCCTTTTTTTGCTTTAGAGCAATCTTTCATCATGTGGCCTGGTCTTTTGCAGTTGTAGCAAATTGGTTCTTCTTCTTCAAGATCTTTCTTCTTTCGGTTTGATTTCATAAACTTCAAGAATCATTTGACGAAGCTACTAAAAATTTGGGCCAGATCCTCATTGTCTGAATCATCGTCAGTTTCTTCATTTTCATAGGTATCGTCAGAGGATCTTTTATGATGCGCCCTTAATGCGATGGCCTTCTTTTTAGGAGTTGACTCTTCAAATTCTTCGAGGTTTAACTCGTGAGTCATCAGCTTTTCCATTAGTGTCTCAAGAGTCATGGTGATGAGGTCATTCCCTTCAATGATTGCAGTTGTTTTGGGATTCCAATTCTTAGTAAGTCCTTTGAGTACTTTGCAAAAAATTCATGGTTTTTGTACTCTTTGCCAAGAGAGGATAGAGGGTTGACGATATCGAGGAATCTTGTAAACATCTGAGTATTCGTCTCGTTCTGCTTCATCTTGAATGCTTCATATTCTTGTATCAGTTGACTTATTTTTGATTCATTCACTTGTGAGGTTCCTTCACAAGTGACCTCAAGAAGTTTCCAAAATTCGTACGAAGTACCAAAAGTGGAGACCCTGTTAAATTCAATTATGTCTACAACACAGAATAGAGTGTTAATAGCTTTAGCATCAAGACTAGCATGTTTCTTCTCAGTGTCTGTGTACTTGTCATTGGGCGTGTCTACAAGGTTGTCGTCTACTACTGTTTTAGGTGGCTTCTTTTCCATCTACTACAACAGACTAGAGATCAAAATCAAGTGACTTTAGATAAAATATCATTCGTGTCTTCCAGTACGTGTAGTTGGTACTATCAAATAGGGGTGGCCTATTTGTGGACTGGCCTTCACCATTGTTGGTGTGGATAGATCTAACAGTTGTCATAAGTCTCTTAGGATGTTAAGCCTATATCAAGAGACTAGCTCTGATAACAATTGAAGGACTGTGATGGCACCTCTAGAGGGGGTGAGTAGAGTACAGTGGAATAATCTATCCAATTAAAAATTTATACAAAGTAAAAACAACTAACAACTAACAATAATAATGAGTATATGCAAGACAAATATGTAAAGGAGTAAGGGTAAGAGAAAGAAAACACAAATACTGAGATCTTATCCTAGTTTTCCTTTGAGAGGACTAGTCCAGGCCCGAGAAATCTTGCCCGTAGTTGTATACACTATAATCACCAATAGTGAATCACAAGCTTTGATCCGAAGGCTTGCTTACTTCTTACAACCTCGAGTTTTGATCCGAAGGCTCGGAAGACTTCACACATGCGTTTGATGCGAAGGGCACGCAGACTTCAACCACTGAAGAGAGAACATGACAAACCAAGCTTTTACAACTCGAACGGACTTCTAACCGAGGTCACAATTGGCACTAGAAGGCTAGTGAGTTATTCTTGGAAATAAAAAATGTTAAAGCTCAGTGGTTTACTCACTTTTAGGATATAAAGATTGAGAATGTAGAGTGAGTAAGAATGTGAAAATTCGTGCCTATTTATAGGGTATTCTCAAACCAAGTTCGGCTAGAATTCGGTCTATATTATTTAAAATTTCGAACGTTGGAGCCACAAAATCAGGGATTATATAGCTGGCCAATCTTCTGATTTAGGTAGACACAATTCAGCCAAAATTTGGTTGGCCTATTTCTTAATGGTTTTAGCTTTGATCAGGTTTGTTTTGGTCTGATTTTGGGTGGTTAGGTTTCAGGCTTATTTGAGTGGACTAAGGATATGCCAGTGCGACTTGATGTATATAAGTCATGGACTTAATAAACATCAAAATTACATATGAAAACCAAGAGCACTTAATGACTCCAAACTTCTGAAAATATGCTTGTAAACACCCTAATTTTTTAGAATTTAATTTTAGAATTTTAAATATTGGAATTATGAATTTTTGAGATTAAGATTTTTCTGTAATTTTTAGCTAATTATAATAAATGTTCGTTCATAGATTTATAATTATGTGTATTTAATTAATTATTAATATAGTGCAAAAAATATATTTTTGGGTGTACAATTAATATTAGAGTATTGTGTAATTTTTCTAGAATTTATTGGGGTCCAAAACTATTTTTAATGGCCATATATGCATATATATATTTATTGTTTTAATAAACCAACCCAAACTAAACCGAACCAACCCAAACCAAACTAACCGAACCTGGATTCCATACCCGAACCAGCAACCCAAAACCCACCAACCCAAATCCACCAACCCCCCATCTACTGTAACAGCCCCAAAACCTTTCCGACCCCATCTTTTCCCCTTCCCAAAACATCCCCGACCCATCTCTTCCCCTTCTTCTTCCAGTAACTCCCTTCACACCCCCTATATAAAGCCTAGCCTAGCCGACCACCACCACCATCAACTCCTCTTCTAATCCTGACGAGCCTCGACCGCCGACGACAGCCGGACAGTCGCCGTCGCACGCTGCAAGATGCCTCCGCACAGCCGCCCAAAATCCCGAGCAGCAGCGAGCATCGAGGTACACTACTTCTAGCCCTTGTATCTTCCTGCACAGTAATCCAAATAGCGACCCATCAAATCCTATACGAAGATCACATGACCTTCTTGAACCCTGTATAATTAGTTCGGTGTATCGTGTCCTGTGTCGGTCATAATTCGCGACGCAAAACAGAAAAAATGATCCAGTTTGTAGTTCAGAAACTGTTCCAATCACCCATGTTCATGGCTGATTTTCTTCCAATCTACTTAATATTTTAAATTCTACTTGAACAGTAATTTAGACAACATAAACAAGTTTTAATCTCTTTTATTAGTTTATTTTAATTCGATGTATGAAGTATTTTATTTGCTGTTGAATTTGACCAAAAATTTGGTTTTCTAAACTCGAAATTTTTCGAAACGGGGTACGACTTGTCACTACCCAATTCTAGAAAATAAAGTTTTTTTTGGTAAATTGTGTATTGTATATAATTAATTATATTATATTTAATTAGTGATTGTATTATTTTTATTTGATTGTTTTAGGATTTTGGCTAGCCTGGACCCATGTCAGACCCTAGTGGACCCATGTTCGACCCAATCCACACCCTTGTGAGACCTATTTTTTGGTTTAGAATATTTATTATATTTTTACTGGGTTAGTTGGAGAGATTGAGAGTTAGTTTGAGTGCTTTTGGAACCCAAAACCCAAACCCAAGTGAGGGGAGGACATTTTGGTCTTTTGGACTTATTGTAAACCCCTTTTTATGCTTGTGAGACCCGACCACAGCCTCATTCCCAGCCGACCAGTAGCACACAGCAGCCCCCACTCTTCTTCTTCTTCTTCTTTACTTCTTCTTCTTCTTCTTCTCCATTCTCCATTTCTTCTTCTTTCCTTCTCCCAAGTTCAAGTAAGTACCCTATTTCTCCTCTTTCTTCTTCTATTCTTTATGAATGTTAACCCTAACCCTACTTTTTTTCCCAACATAGGTGTTTAGAGCCTAGACTTAGTGTGGAGGCTAGATTTGGAGGCTTGGAGCTTGAGGAAGGTGATTTCAAGTGGATTGGAGACTTTGGCCTTGGGATTCCAACTCCCAAGAGGTAAATCCTAAATTTCCTCTTACTAATTGCTCTAGTATAGTGTAATTAGTGGTTTAGAACCTTCCTAGACCCTAAGCCTACCGTGGGAGGAAGTTGGAACTAGTTTGGTTGTGTTTGGAGACTTTGACACTAGGTTTTGTGTCAATTTCGGGTGGAATCCGAGATTGGCCTAATTTTGGGTGATGCCCTAGGTTAGACGGACCTAGGTAGACGTTGTCGGGTGTCTAGAGGGTTAGTGCGTGTCTCCGTTCGGGCACGTGAAGTCGTGTCGCGGAGAAACAGGCGTTTCGGGCGTTTTCGGGGTTTTCGTCGTCGTCGGTTCTAAGTGCGTGCGTATTTTTGCCACGGGCCTAGAATCGACAAGTTAGCATTTTTTCTAGGATCTAGACATCGTTTAGAATCCGTGGATAAATTTTGGGCCGATTCTGAGCTGGGTTGGTGTGCGTTTCAGGAGGTTTTCCGAACCGCACACCGCGTTTTCGTCGAAATGACCGAACGGCCATTTCGACTTGGTTTCGTAGTTTCGGGCTTGTACGCGCGTTGGGTTAGCTTTAGAGAGTGTGTGCTATTCTCGGATTATATTTTATATATATATAGGTGTTTGTGTGCGTAGGGGTAGTTGTGTGCGTGTTGGTGAGTGTTGTGAGTGTTGTGTTGTCTTATGTTTTGTGTTAGAGTGTATATGTGTTTATATATATATATATATATATATATATATATATATATATATATATATATATATATATATGTATGTGTGTCTATATGTGTATATATATTTATATATATATATATGTGTGTATGTATATACATATATGGATTGGTGTGTTTTTATATATATATATAGATATGTGTTTTATATATATATATATAGATATGTGTTTATATATATATATAAGAGTGAGTGTGTTTGTGTATGTGTGTTTATATGTGTGAATGTGTGTGTAAGAATATATATATATATATATATATATATATATATATATATATATATGTGTGTGTGTGTGTGTGTGTGTGTGTGTGTGTGTGTGTCTGTGTATGTGTTTATGTGCGTGCGTGTCTGTGTGTGCTTGTGAGGCACGCAGCAGCAGCTGCACAGCAGCAGCAGTAGCAGTATAAGCAGCAGCAGCAGCAGTATAAGCAGCAGCAGCAATGTAAGCAGCAGCGAGCGCAAGCGCAAGCGCGTTGCATTGCAGGGGTAGCAACTAGTAGCTAGAGGGAGTTAGGGAGTAGGATATATGTATGGATAGATTGATAGATATATAAGATAGATATATAAATAGATAGTTAGATTGTTAGATAGATAAAT
The DNA here is from genome assembly GCA_036927795.1 of Iris macrosiphon. Classification (NCBI taxonomy): domain Eukaryota; kingdom Viridiplantae; phylum Streptophyta; class Magnoliopsida; order Asparagales; family Iridaceae; genus Iris; species Iris macrosiphon. The sequence goes on from JAYESA010000016.1 coordinate 68,715,275, forward strand.
AGATAATTAGATAGATATTGGATAGATAGATAGATAGATAGATAGATAGATAGATAGATAGATAGGTAGATGGATAGTTAGATATGTATAATTATGTGTATAGATATATATATACCTATAGCTAGATAGATAGTTTAATATATATATATATATATATATATATATATATATATATATATATATATATTTGAGGTAAGGTATATAGGTATATGTGTGTTTGTGGATATATCTATATATATGCATATAGATATGTAGATACATATATATATATATATATATATATATATATATATATATATATATATATATATATATATATATATATATGTGATAGATAGATATATATATATATATATATATATATTAGCCTAGATTATTAACTAGGAATATATCTATGTGCTTAAATAGCTAGTTAGAGGGGTATTAGAGAGGTATCTCAATACCTTGAGATATCAAGGTATCTAAATACCTTGAGATATCCAAGGTATTGAGTTTCGAGCGGGGTTTTTGACCATTTGCCTAGGAATAGTATTGGAGGGATTTTTATATGTATATGTTGTAGAAGCATGAAAAATACGCTGGGAAACTCTACGCAGCATATGGATGCAGAGCAGCGTAAACAGAGGCCTTCAGAGCCATCAAGCGTACAAACAGAGCTTTTTCCACTAAACACAACGTGAAATATAAGCTCAAATGACCATTCGCGTAAGTGCAGTACGTCCAGGCCGCTTCAGCGTAGACAGGGTTCTTATCGCCTCCATGGCATAAAACTCATCCGCTTTCAAAGCAACGTTAAAGCGTACGAGGAACGCTTCGTCTTCCCCTAAATGAACCTGTCAGACCCTGCAATGAACCTGACCTCTGACTCCTGACAAAAAGTGCTGCACGGCTACCCAGACGACGGCTGGAAACAATGGCAGACCACTCGGGACGTGCCCCACAGTATGATGGCGGATCTCTGCATTTAATGCAGAGGATTTGATTAAATATCACCGAACCGTCGTTTACTGACATCCCCTCAGCGTAAACCGTTCTGTCACATACAAGGAGATACGCTGCATTGTTTTACACAGGCAGACATGAGCTGTTTACGCTCCACAGTAAACAAACCGCCTGCCACGTCAAAAGTTGTACTTCGTACGGGGCTCGAGACACGTCTCTACGTCTAATTGCACAAAACGGTGACAGTTTCTCTCGAGTCACGTCTCTACGTCTAATTGCACAGAACGGTGACAGTTTCTTCCGAGGCACGTCTCAACGACGGATGCACAGAAGGGCTGCAGACCTTCAAAATACGCCTCCGTATTTAATGTACAGGATGGTGGCAAATCTCTGCATTTAATGCAAGGGATTTGATTATATCTTCAAAAGCCATAATTCCTGCTAAGATGTCCACATCAGCACTCTGGCACGGTACGCAGCGGCTTCTACGCCCTCTCAGCTTCTGTGCTCATTCGGCTTCTACGCCCTCTCAGTTTCTGTGCCCATTCGGCTTCTACGCCCACCCGGCCTCGACGCCCACTCGGCCTCTATGACCACTCGTCCTCTACGCCCACTCGGCCTCTACGACCACTCGGCTTCTACGCCTATTTTTGGCTTCTATGTCGGTTTGATAACTACTTGGCTTCTATGCCATGGTGACAGTCATTTGGCTTCTACGCCAACCTCTTCTACACGAGGGATACCTACCTACGTGGCTTCTACGCCGTGATCTTCGCAGCAGATATACGCGTTTTGTCCCCTTAGTTGGACACACGTCACATGCTCACTCAAAAGGTCATCTATACGCAGGCATTGGTTATTTTAAACCGTCGTGTAAAAGGGTGTTGTACTTTCCACTCCTCGATTTCTACACCGACGGAGTGGTCATTATCACCAAAACTCTATAAATAGAGACCCCTATCAATGGGAAAAAGGGAAAGGAGAAAATTGGTCAAGGAAACCAATATCAGATCCAAGGTCGAACTTCCAAGAAAGATCGAACCAGAGGTCAGGAGAGAGAGAGAGAGGGAGAGAGAGAGAGAGAGAGAGGGAGAGGAGAATCCGGAGCTCAGGCAAAGAGTAGGGATCGACGACGTCGGCATCGTACATCCACCCTCTTTTGCAACCTTCGAAGCTGCTACCTGTCTTCCACGGCACTTCTACAACATCGTGTGGTCCAAGGGCTAAAATGATCGACTGCAGATCAGACACCTATAGCAATATTTATCCAGATTAAATAAATTGTACTCCCACATCCTCGTATAGGATTAAATTGTACAAGTTTGTTTGTAAACAAAAGAAGACGGGTTTCGTGCAAACCTCGTATTATACACATCTTCATTCTTTCGTTTAATACCACAAACAAGATGGCGACTCTGCTGGGGACGTCTTTCTCTTCTGATGAGGAAGTAATTGCTCAACCCGATGCGGTATCTGTAGGAACCGTGAAGAAGACACTGGTCGTCCAATTCGACCAGTCTGTCTACGAAGACATGCTTCGAACCGGGGGTAGCTCTCACCCTCTCTCCGTCCAAGACAACAGAAAGCTGCGCAAGGTCTGGATGCCCAAGACATCCTCTACCATTCCTGTGGAATCTCCGATCTCTCCGACCAATGAGGTTGTAGCATTGCTCCCTCCGTGCCTCGCACATAAAATTCAGTCTTCCGCTACGCGCGGTACAAACAAAACTTCGGGCAAAGCCTCAACGCTAACCCAGAAGTATCCACTACGCTCTACGCGTAGAAACCAGTCTCCCGCTACGCGCGGTACAGAAAAACTTTGGACAAAGCCTCAGCGCTAACCCAAAAGTATCCACTACGCTCTACGCGTAGAAACCAGTCTCCCGCTGCGCACGGTACAGACAAAACTTATGATGATGCCTCAGTGCCAAATCGGAAGTACAAATCATGCTCCATGCGCAAGACAACATCTGACCTCTACGGGGAACCAGATGAGCGCTATGATCTCCACAAGGGAAAGCAAGCGGCAGAGTATTCAACTTCTCGGCCTTTACGCCAGCGAGGGAGCAATCTGCCTACTCTCCGGATTACGCGGGAAGCCGATGGCCTACTGAGAACCTCTTCACGCCAGTCTAAGCCAATCTCCAAATTACGCCAGGCGAAGTCCCACGACGTAAAGCAAGCTCAGGTTGCGAAAAGACACCCTCCCCGAGGATTATCCGCTACCCAGATGGCCAACCTGTTGTACACAGGTGGCACAGAGAGAACCATGGTGTCCAATCTCCGCATGCCCACTGGTGGGAACAGAAGGAACAAGCCGTCATCTTCTTCTTCTCCTGACTTGCGCGAATATCTAATCCAGAAGCGTAAGGAAATGGGACCTTCCAACATGTCTATTACGCCCCCTGGCGAGCAATGTTGTAATAGTCATAAGATTGTGATTGACTGCTGCTGTTTTAAAGCAAAACGGTCGGTTTTCGACCGGTTGAGCTACTCTTTGTCTTTCCAAGAAGAAGAGCCCGCGCATGCATCCATGAACATGGCTTCGCATATACCTGGAGGAAGCTCAGGCTCAAGACGTCCGTCCTCTAGAACTCCGAGCTGAAGGAGATCCAACATGCTCCTCAGAGACACTGAAGCTGGGGTATTCTAAAACACCCGTGCAAGGTCACAGCAACCAGCGTCGTACTCATCTGATTCAGATGCTGGGGGTCGCCAGTCTCCTAGATCAGATGCCGAGAGTATAGAGTCGACTTCTGCAGCGACCTATACTAATCCTTCAATGACGCCCAGGGAAACGGGAGTTTATGCCATTGAAGATGAATGCGAGGAAGCTTCACCGTCAGGAAACGCGGAATAATGCATCACTACGCTGGAGACATCTCTGAAACAAATGCAATCCATAATGGAGAACATGCACCAGATGATGCTAACTCAGCACGCAACTTCCATGGCTCAAGCATCGGTCCCGCCAACTCAGATACGTGTGGGGGTGGACTTACCACCTTCCAACCCGAGCCAAGAGCCTGCTTTAGATCAAGAGTCAGCAGTTCCTCCGCTTCCTTACTCAGAGAATGCATTACCTCCCGTTGGAGTTACGATACAACCAGCTCCGCACTACACCGTAGTCCCGCTTCTGACTGAAAATCCGATGCAGGCAGTACGGGAGTTGAAAGCCCAGTTTGACGCCTTGAAGCACAAAGATCAGCTCAAGAAACTGGGAATCAACCAGCCTTACCCAGCTATCTGGGAAGAGGTCCCTTTTCCTCCAAGGTACAAACCTCAGACTATGGCTCTGTTCGAGGGAAAGACATCACCAAGTCAGTACATGAACTATTTCAGTATGATGACGGTGTTGCTACAAGGGAACGACGCTCTCCTCACTCGGGTGTTCAAAGGCTGCCTCTCAGGAGTAGCCTATCAGTGGTACCGTAGCTTGGCGGACAACTGCATTACTTCATTCGAGGACTTCAAAGCTTTATTCTTCACGCGATTCTACGAGGGAGGAATTGACATGTCTATGTCCTCTCTCATCGAAGTCAAGCAGAGGGAGAAAAAGGAAGTTCGTGCCTTCATCGAACGTTTTTGTCAGGCCACCTTACAGATGCCCCCAGGAGTTCCAGACTCTGCATTAGTAGATATTTGCAGGAAGAACCTCCTTCCCGTAGTCTCGGTGTTTACAGGACCATATCAGTTCCATGATTGGCCCTCGTTCATCATCTCGGCAGTAGCCGTCGAAGACAACAGTCGCAAGGAGCGCGACAATGGCATCATGATCTCCGCCTCTGACAGAGGCAAAAGTTCATCTCTCAGCAGCGACCATCCTTGCAGCTCCAAAGGAAAAGAAGCTCTGGCGATCAATACGGCCAGACAAAAGACTGCGGCAACCGCACAAGCGAGACCCGGGACCTCCAGGCCCGTCGAAGTCTACTCTTTCGACGACGACGATATCCCAAGTATATTCGACTGTCTCGTCAAGAGTGGCAAGATCACCCTTCCGGAGCTAAGACGGCCCCAAGAAGTCGGCAGTACTAACGACGCCAAATACTGCATCTTTCACAGATACGTGCACCACCCGACAAAGGCGTGTTGCATACTGAAAAGGAAGATCCAGGGGTTAATCGATGCTAAAGCCATCACTCTGCACAACACCGAGAAGACGATCACGGCCAACATGATCTCTCTGCGGTTTGGCAATCTGCCTTCCCACGAAGTCTCGGACGGTGTCACACCCATTTCCCGGACCACGATGAACATCGTCAATCTCCCTCCGGCTAGGGGTCAAAATCATGACCTGGTACCACTAACCACCCGGCAGGGCGAGATTATGTGGGTACATCCAGATTTGGTGTCAGAGCTCGGGGAGGAGACTAAAGCTACTAAGGCTACGTCTAGAAAGAGCTCCAAATACAAACCATGCCATATGGTCGCAACTTCTTCGCCATCAGACGAAGACGAGGTATTTGCTGCAACCCGTTCAGGGAAAGCCTACCTCAACGACTTCGGAGCAAGTCAGGAAGATGCACCGGCAGACGCTTCAGCTACCAAACCTTCAGGACCAGACCCCGTCGTACCAGATGCCGGTCCTTCAAAATCAACTCCGGCGGACAAGGAGAAGCAAAGAGAAGTGCGCTTTGATTAACCCGTGAAGAATATTCCAAACAAAGGTTTAGAGAAGCCATACAACTTTGACATACTGGCCCAACTGGCTAATACACCAGCCAGGCTGTCCATCTTCGAGCTACTCAGGCTCTCCCAAGACACTCGTCTAGCCCTGAGTGAAGCACTGATGCAGGCGGAGGCATGCTTGACCCAGCTCAAGTCCCCCGACGAGGAACCAGTGGCGTGTCCTCAATGCCACAGTGTAATGGAAGTGGTCCCAAATATCACTTTCACTCAAGACGATATGCTGTTAAAACATAACAGGCATGACAGGCCCCTCTATTACACCGGATACGTCGGTTCCATGGAGGTCGATTGGATTCACATAGATCTGGGTTCGTCGATCAGCATCATCCCTCACAGTCTGCTCAGACCGTTGAGGATTCCTACCAGCGAATTGGCTTACACCTCTACTACAATCGTGGGTTTCAACGCCGGAAGAAGTAAGCCGTTGGGGAAAATTCGCCTAAGGATCCAGATTGGCAACCTCAGATCGGTGGCCACATGTTACGTCATCGATTCAGAGGTGTCCTACAACATTTTGCTGGGAAGACCGTGGATCCACGACCACAACATCGTTCCTTCAACTCTACATCAATGTCTTAAATATTTAGACCCCCAAGGAACAGTACAGACGGAGGTTGTTGACCTAAACCCATTTAAAGGAGTAGAATCCTACTATTCCGATGCCGTGTTGTACTCACAAGACCACACGGAGGAAGGGTCAGGCGAGGCAGAGAAGGAATCCCACCGGGAGCCAGAAGAACCCTCTGCCATACTACCACTGTCAATCAAGGTGAAAGGACGAACCACTCGTCCGAAAGCCATAGAGCCTATGGCTATTCACCTAAACAAGACCAGGTCAGGAAAAGGGAGTGATCCTCTAGTGATCACTTTGAACCAGAAGCCTCCACCCCTGGTCATCAACCTTAGGTGCAACGGGCAGCCGACTGATGTAAATGCAACCAGGAACGGAGTTCTAGATGATGATAAACATAATCTTTTCCAGTATATTGGCACTCACATCCCAAAACAGGAATCCGCTCCCCGTGACGAGGTAGAACCCATAGCACAAAGATTCTTGGAAGCTATGAACTCCTACCGTCCGTATGTCTGGGAAGTAGCGTCATCATCCAACATCGTCACGACGTATGGACCACATGAGGAGTCTATCTTCATTGTCCCTCCTACCTGCAGCAGCCAGCGATCAATAGTCTTCGGCCGCATGCGCAATCAACCGACTGTCCAGGAAGATTCTTTTAATGACGATGCTGGAAAAATGCAAGTTCACCGATACAGCCCGCAAGCGCTAAGGATCATGCAAAACATGGGCTACAACTTGAAGCGGAAGTCAGGTCTCAACTACGGAAGAGGCAGACGAACGCCGCCGCGCGGCGACCCCCGCTATCGACAAACTCGTTTCGGGTTAGGGTATGCCATCTCCCTTACGACTTCCAAGTCAGACGAGGACATCCTTTCCTCTTCTCAGAACGGCTCGTCGCCCTCTGACTCACCTGATGCTCTCAAACAAATATTATCGGTGAATATGGTAGTGGCGGATCCCTTTGAAGCAGATGAACAGGATCCTGAGCCGTTTGAGAATGACTCTTGGGCCCAACAAATGGATACGCAGTGGGAATTCCGCTTCGAGCAAAGGGAACCTTCCACCAAAGACGAAGTTATCCAGGTTGATGTTGGGGGTGAACTTTCGCCAAAGCCGATATTTATCAGTAATAATCTTTCCCCAGCTGAAAGGGAAGAAGTTATCCAGCTGATAAAAGAGTATATCGACGTCTTCGCATGGGATTATGAGGACATGCCAGGCCTTGACCCAAAGGTGGCTACTCACAAACTCAACATATTGACCGACTCAAAACCTGTGAAGCAGCACCAACGCCGGTTCCGCCCGGATATGATGGACGCCATCGAAGCTGAAGTCAAGAAGTTGATAGCCTGCGGTTTCATCCGGGAAGAACAACATCCCGACTGGGTCGCCAACGTTGTCCCAGTCATGAAAAAAAGTAGGAAAATACGTATCTGCATCGATTACCGAGATCTGAATGCAGCCTGCCCCAAGGATAAGTTCCCGCTTCCCATCACGGACATCATGATCGACAACACCTGCGGTTTTGAACGCATGTCTTTCATGGACGGATTCTCAGGATACAATCAAATCAAGATGCATCCCGAAGACGAGAAGCACACTGCCTTCTGAACACCGTTGGGGGTATATTGCTATACGGTCATGCCCTTCGGATTGAAGAACGCCGGGGCAACATACCAACGAGCTATGACTAACATATTCCATGAGCATTTACGCAAAACAGTAGAATGTTACGTGGACGACATAGCCGTCAAGAGCCACCTCAAAGATGATCACATTCAAGACTTGAGGACGGTATTCGAGTTAATGCGCTAACATCAACTCAAGATGAACCCTACGAAGTCCTTTCTGGGTGTATCAGTGGCAAATTCCTGGGATTTGTCATCACCGCGAAAGGCATCCAAGTGGACCCTGACAAAGTCCAGGCCATCGTAGAAATGCGACCGCCCCGCAATCTGAGGGAACTCCGGGGATTTTAAGGCCGTCTGGCTTATATCCGGAGATTCATATCCAACCTCTGGGAAGATGTCAGCCCTTTTCGCATCTCATGAAGAAAGGTGTATCCTTCGTATGGGACGAAACCTGTCAGCAAGCGTTCGGAGATATCAAACGCTACCTCACCAGTCCGCCAGTTCTGGTGCCCCCCATCATGGGAAGATCATTCTTGCTGTACGTCCGAGCGATAGATTATTCGCTAGGAGCTCTTCTCGCACAGAAGAACGATATGGGGCATGAACATGCTATCTAGGATGATGGTCGGAGCCGAACACCGGTACAACCCAGTGGAGAAAGAATGCTTGGCTCTGATATTCGCTATCCAGAAGACGCGGCACTATGTCACCGGCCAGACTATTCATATCATCTCCAGGATCAACCCTCATCGAGTACTGATGAGCAAGCCAAGTGCTCTTAATTCCCGACTCGCGACTTGGGCGATGCTGCTAACACCATATGACATGGTATACGTCCCGTAGAAGTCCATCAAAGGCCAAGCGCTGGCCGACTTCCTAGCTGCTCATCCGATCCCGAAGGCCTCCAAATTATACGAGGACATCCCTGACGAAGTTGCAGAATGTAATTCCGCAATGGAAAGTGACGCATAGCAACTATTCTTCGACGGCGCCTCCAGGACTGGTCCCAAGGGAAACGTGGTTTCAGGGGTAGGAATCGTCCTGGTCACTCCTGATAAACTCGTCATCTACCGAGCATATTCTCTTAGCGAGCCATGCTCCAATAATGTGGCAGAGTACAACGCTCTGCTAATCGGGCTCCAAGTAGCCAAAGAGCTGGGGGTCGAGTCCCTGAAAGCTTTTGGTGATTCTCTGCTTATCGTCAATCAAGTCAGAGGAATATATGAAGTCCGGAATCCAGACCTCATCTCCTATCACCTAGCAACGGTCGAGATAGCCATGACATTCAAAGGGTTCTTCCTAGAGCATGTACCTCGATCTCAGAATCTGGAAGCGGATGTCCTAGCCAGTCTAGCTGCGGATTTAGCCACTCCTATAAGAAGGCAGGATTCGGTAATCCTTCTTAACAGAGATTTATTCTGTGTGAAGAATAACTTTCACATAGAACGCAGCTACGCTGTGAACACAGATCCCCCTAGAAGAGACTGGAGAAGTCCCTTCATAGATTTCGTCGCATACGGAATCTTGTCGGAGGACCCCAAAGAAGCAGTATCCGTCAAAAGACGATCATTACGCTTCTACTTCGATACATCTTTACAATGCCTATATCGCCGGACCTACGACGGACTGCTATTGAGATGTCTCTCTGACGACGAAGCATAGCAGATTATCTGGGAAGCTCACAACGGCGTGTGCGGAGCGCATCAACCCGGTCCTAAGCTACAGGATCGTATCAGGAGAATGGGCTATTACTGGCCCACTATGATCGCAGACGCGATCAACTATGCAAGACAATGCAGAGCCTGTCAGGTTCATGCAGACTTCATACATCAACCGTCTGAATATCTACATCCTACGGTTGCATCATGGCCTTTCGAAGCATGGGGCATGGATATTATTGGTCCTATTCACCCGTCTTCTTCCAGAGGTCACCGGTTCATACTGGCCATCACGGATTACTTCTCCAAATGGGTAGAGGCGATCCTCCTTGCTGAGGTAAAGGCATCTAATGTGATCAGCTTCATCAAGCATCACGTCATTTATCGCTTTGGGATTCCTCGAAGGATAATCCATGACAATGGGCCTCAGTTCATCAGCCAAGCGTTTCATCGATTTTGCGATAAAAATCGGATATATAATATTGCCTCTACGGCATATTATTCAGCTGCTAATGGCTTGGCGGAAGCCTTCAACAAAACCATTATCAAACTCTTGAAGAAGTTCGTCTCTTCAAACAAGAGAGATTGGAATGAGAAGCTGGGCGAATGCCTCTGGGCATACCGCACAACGGTACGAACACCGACAGGTTGTACCCCATTTTTACTGGTCTACGGGAGCAAAGCAGTTCTCCCCATTGAAATCCAGATCCCGTCACTCAGGATAGCCGTGACTAATGAGCCGACTCAAGCAAAGAATGACCTGTTAAGGCTTCAAGAGCTAGAAGGATTAGACGAGAAACGCCTCCAAGCTCAACAGCGCATCGCGCTCTACCAAGCACACATTTCCAAAGCTTTCAATCATAAAGTAAAGGAAAGAGTGTTCAAAGTCGGCGAGCTAGTTTTAGCCGTAAGAAGGCCGATGATCCTTACTCACAGGAGCAAAGGCAAATTCCAGCCCAAGTGGGAAGGCCCTTATGTGATCGAGACAACGTTCTCAAACGGCGCTTACAGGTTAGCCCAGCCTAATAGAGACCTGTTAATGGCTCCTATCAACGGTAAATTCCTGAAAAGGTACTATGCTTAATCTCCTCTACTCAAGTGGAATATAGCGAGAATCTCAATTCTGACAAAACTACTTCCAAAACGCAATTAGTTGGGTTATATTCTATCATGTCCGTATGACCTCTGAATAGATATGTCCCGCTAAAAGTTTATCAAGAGTTTATCACGTCCATACTACCTCTGATATCACTCTCGCCCAAACTTGTCATTTATATTCCGAAATGATGGGCCCACAAAGTCAGAAAAGATTCACTTTATTTATTCCCAAAAGAGAGCAGAATTACATCCGGGAAGCAAAAAAAAAAAGAAAGAAAGGGTACATCATTGTGGGGGAGCGGTCTGATCGCGAATCAGCCGCACTAGTGCAGCTATCCTCTCATCCCTAGAAACCAAGGCATCAGCACGGGCCCGCTCCAGCCATGCCTCAGGATTATTTATAAAGGACAGCTCGGCCATCGCCCGTAGAGAGCCAGCACAGGCAGCTTCTGCGCGCTCCAGAGCCCGTCGTGCTGTGCTCAGTCGACCAGTCGCTACATCTAGACCTGCCAACGACTGAGAAGCCCACTCCTCTGCTAGAGCGAGTTTTTCCTTCAACTTACGAGCCCTCGCGATGTTCCCTTCATGCTCGGATTGGCACTTCGTCTGAAGGGAAATAGCCTCCTCCACGACAGCTTTTCTTTCATCCATCTTCAGCTTATGTGCTTTGATGAAGTCATCTAGGCTTTCCAGTTGTTTAGTAAGCCGCGCAGTCATGAGGTCATATCTGGCCTGGACCTCAGCTTCAAGGCTGCCCCAAGCCAGCTGCAAGTATTCGTTAATGGGTTGCTCCAAACCATTAACCATCGCCTCTAGGGCGTCAGCTACCCCAGAATCGCCGAACTCCCTGACCGCCCCGATCGAAAACTGAGAAGCCTTCTTCAGACGCTCGAAGTCTAGATTCTTCGCCAACACCATTGATATCATCATTTTCAAACCGGTGTAAAAGAGGCTGGTATGTTGCTCGGTCAGCGCAACTAGATCCGATTGAACGCCAGGAGTGGCCACGATATTGGCGAGTCCCCCTCCAGGAATGATTGCAGACGAGGTGGCCACAGTCGTCGCCTCGACGGGTGGTGCGACCGAAGGAGGTGCGACGACGACGGTCGAAGTCATCGGCATACTCGCGAGAGGCGAGGTCACGACAACGGGTTCGTCCTCCTCTTGAGGTGACGAAACCACTCCGGGCGAGCTGGCCCCCGAAGATATTTCTTTCTCGAAGTCGGGCGCCTCCGTATCATCGCCAGGAGCCCGAGCAGAGCCAGAAGGCGCTTCGACGCTATGCTCCCTGTGGACGCTGTCCCCTGGGAAGAGGACAAGAAAGTTGATATCAATATGATGGTAATCTTTCTAAGAAGAGACATAAAGATGACATTTACCCGTAGCCAACAGTATATATGTCGCGTCTGCAGCCCACGTAGCTAAATCACGCCTTAATGACCCAATGCAAACTGTCATACCTGGAGAAGGGGGTGGGCCCACCGATATCACCAGGTGCTCTGCCAAGCCTTCACCAAGATGCAGTCGAGGCTCGTTAGCCAGAATCTCGCTAGGCATGCTCGCGGACACTGCAGGAGTTTCATCCGTTGCTGGTCCAAGGAAAGATTTTCACATTTGCCTCGGCCACGCGGGCGACTTCGTTCCACTACCGGAGGCGGTGGCAGCAACGGCAGCCTCAGGCAGGAGTTCTCCGGCATCACCAGCCAAAACTAAGGGTCCCTCTCCGAAAGGCGAGGAACCTCCAATCAAAGAGACATCCCCAACAGGGGAGACAGAAGGTTCCTCTCTAGGAGCCTCAATACCAGGAATCCGGAGAGAACGAGCAACCGTCTTCTTCTTCCTCTTGCGAGGGAAAGTCTGCTTCAAAGCGGGAGCCCTTCGCTTCCCAGAGACTGCCAAAGCCTTGCAGGCGGAGGCACTTCACACCTCGGCACCGACACCATAGGCTCGTCCGGAGTGACAGACCCCTCACCCTCGTCAGACGAAACCGAGGGGACTTCGACCCTTCCCCCCAGACTTGGAAGAAGGCACCCTAAAACTTCCATGCATGTCAAAATCGCGATAGAAGGTGTTGATCGCCACGTAGAATTGAGCATACGAATGGAGGATGCGCAACTCCGTGGAGAGTGTGACGACCGGCACGATAAAGATTGCTCCCGTGCAACCCATGATAAAATACCGCCATCCTCTAGCTCTATCAATGAGTCCGCCCCTGGACCTGAAGCTGGTGACAACATTGTCCACGTGCAGCTGATCGTACCCAAACTGCCTGGCGAACCGACTGGGCAAGTAGGGCTCGAAGAAGCAATGATCTTCGCTTCTGTACAGCAAATGGGAGGGTCTGATGCAGACCAACCAATTAAAAGCTTCCGGAGAAAGATTGGTCTTCTCTCCACGTAAATCCTCAAGCCTAATACCCGACTGATTGCGATGTACAGAGGGGACAGTGCAGAGGAGCTTCTAGCAATGACCGAGGCTCAGCGCCAGTCGACAGTCTAAAACTGTGTTCACGTTCTAGGGAGAGTCCTTGTAGTTTAGCAAGAAACTACCCCCCGAACTACTGCCAGGGCCGGGAGACATCATCCGGGGGTTGTGGAGAATTAACCATCCCACCAAATACAGGTATGGTAACTCTACCCGGGGAAAGCTATCACGCCGAGCTTCATCGACGAGCAGTCCATCAGTCATGGCTCTCAAACCAGCCTGTATACGGTACACCATGGCAGGGAGCAAGCCTAGTCTTGCCCCGAACACCAGGCGCACGGCAGGCCACAGGATGTTCCGGTGAATGCTGTCCGTGGACGCGATACCGGGCACCACTACTCGACGCAGCCATATGGAGATAAAGCCAGCCAGCCTGGCTTCCTTAGACAGAGGCCTGCGGTAGTGCCTCAAGTAACTGTAAGCCTTAGTGCCTTCGGGATACTTTCCTACCCCGTCATTGAGAATCTGATCTGGAGCCTTAGAATCCTCCATAAGGTCCTCGACGACATGGGCACTAAGCACGCCCAAACAATTCACGGGCTCATTCTTGCCCCCCGAGACTTTCTCCGACTTGGCGGCCCTGGCCCGGTGGAAGAAGAGGTAGGACATCCACTTAGTGGTGTGAGCCAAATCAGAAGACTCTTCATAAAAAGCGGTACACGCGAAGTAGTGGCACATCAGCTCCTGATACACCTCCACAACCCGAGGGTCCGAGTCCTCTAACTCCCGGTTGGTGGGAACATACTCTTCATATGGGGTATCCCCCATCGGCAGTCTCGAGATCACTGCCATCTCATGGAGGGCCAACCCCAACTCCCCCAGTGGAGTGGCAAAGGTCCCGGTGAGCGAAATGTATCGCTCCATCAGTGCTAGAAACAGGTTAGGGTTGGGAGGCAACCCAACACCCGTTGTACTCACAGCAGCATACAGTCTGATGACCTCCAGCTCTCTCCGAAAATGCTTCAAGGCCCAGTCAACTAGGCAAGCCCATCGGAGGTTTGTTGGGGTGATCCACCCATTACACCGAGGGTTCTCCTTGGGGTATACCCTCCCTCGCCCCATGAAGTCGTTGCAGAAAGTCGTCAACTGGACAGGCTGGATCACAGAACTGTCTTCACTCGGGACGCTGCCCGGGCACAGTCCCCTGAACAGCGTCACAACGCCGGAGGGACGGCTGACAAACGACCCCTGGTCATCTCCTTTCAGATGAAAGATCTTTCCCGACTTGTCGTGAAGATCGGGAGTCAGCGTCCACGACATCCTCCTGGAATGTGTCGCATGGGAGAAAGCCGAGATGGGGTAATCTCTCGACATCGTTGGCAGATACAAGACCACACTCTCGGCGGGGAAAACCCAGGGTTCTCTCTTGGGCTTCGTCTGGGACTGTTTGTCAATCATGTCGCCAAAAAGAAAAGCCGGCTTGATGTACTAGTCCCCGTCTATGTACGTCAGGGGCTCCCCGTTAATCATGCTCAGCAATGTCCGCTCACCCTGAGCCGATACCAAGATCCCCCTTCCTTCAGGATACTGGGGTCCGGAGACAGGAAATGTCACGTGGGACAGATCCTCCAGATAGTTTGAGTGCAGCATCCCGGCAGCGGAACCTATTACCTCGGCCAGTGGAGACTCACGCAAGTTAACTGCAAAAGTGCAAGGGAAACACGTCATTACAAATCTTGCAACATAAAGACCAAGAAACGACAGTTTGTGCTTTACGCCAAGACTGTACAAAATTTGGTCACTTTACGCTGGAAGTCACATCCAGAAGCGTAATTGGCGGTATACGGTCCGTGCTTTACGCCAGACTGCCAAAATTCTAGTTATTACGGCGGAGGTCCCATCCCCAAACGTAAAACTAAAATTTTATAGTATACACCAAGTTTTCAGCAGTTAGAGCTTTTACGCTCAAAACTGCGAAAACATGGAGTTTTACGCTGGCACATTAGAAATGTGGGCGTAAAAGATGAAAACGTCTCCGTGCGTCATCTTCCTCAAAGAGGCTATCAGCACAGAAGAAGACCTAGCGCGGTCACGTTCAACGTGTGCGAAGGATTTTTCGTCATTCTTTGTCATCCCGAAGGCTCTACCTCTAAGGCCGGGTGCGCTGCTCGTCGGCGGGATGCTTCGCTCAGAAGAAAGTTCACCTTGCCCGACCGAAGACTCTCGTGCTGGGGCAGAAGAACGAGAAGAAGAACCTATACCATTTCCCTTGGTGGAGGGGATTTGTTTCGGCGCCATTTCTGAAGACTTGGAGTGCTCGGAGAAAGAACGAGGGAAGAAACTCGAACAGTCGAAAGCTCTCTTTCGCAGAAGACGGATGAAAATTTTTTCTCTCAGAAGCTTGGGATATATATAGAGTTCGGGTCGACTCCTCGAATCCTCGGACGGACTCCTCGAAACCCGAACCAAATCTCCTAATTAATATTTGGTTATGATTGGGTCCTACGTCAGCCTATTATTCAGAGAAGGCGGATAGTCAGCGAATTCGAAAAGTTTTTCGCGCAAAGTAGTTCCACGGTTCCTACGCTAAAGGAGCTTTCTACGATCGACAGCAACAGATCTACGGTTTTACGCTCGCAAACCACAAGTCTATGGTTTTACGCCTGGATGCCTTTGTGCTCGGTAGCTTTTATGCTCGAGAGGCTACAAACCTACGACTTTACGCTCAGCAGATACCAAATCGATGATCTCACGCTCGGTGGCGCTCAGTTTAGCTCAGAAGCAACAGATCCGCAAACTTCACGCTCGGAGAAATTTTCGTTTCAGAAGCTACAAATCTACAGTTCTACGCTAAGGAGCTTTCTACGCTCGACAGCTACAAATCTACGGCTTTACGTTCGACAGCTATAAGTCTATGATTTTACGCCCGGATGTCTTTGTGCTCGGTAGCTTTTATGCTCGAGAGGCTACAAACCTACGACCTCACGCTCAGGAACCACAAGTCTATAATTTCACGCTCGATGGTGTTTAGTTTATGCTCAGAGGCTACAGACTAATGATTTTGTGCTCCACGACTTCCCGCACATATGAAAGATACGCCGACCAGATTACGCGTACATCTGAACGGTCCCCAAAGCGGACAATTGCAAAGAGTTCACACAGAAGATACTCGTTCTTGACCCCAAGATATCCCAAGTACCCGAAGCATACAGAGTTTGAGCATTGAAAAATTACTCTCCTCGGGTCAAAATTGGAGGTTCATCTAGACTCCAGTCTGAATATCTCGTCTATCAAGGTGGCAACTCAGTTTGACAGCCAAATCCTCGACCCTGTTCCAAGGAAGTTTCGAGAGATCATTCTTGAAGACGAAGTCTAAACAAAAATTCTGTTCATCAGAAGTAAAAACAACAGTTCAGAGCTCTACGCGGTCCCTCAGTCCTAGCAACAGGACAGTTCTAAATGTTCAAGACGCTCAATAGCGTTCTATGGACTATTCGCTATGCGTAAAGGACAGGGCCTAATACTCTTTCTATCAGAGTCGGCGTAAAGAATCAGACGTGTCGAAGCTACACATATTCAGACTTCACAGCAACGTATGGCAAAAATGATCATATGCAAAGAAGAAAGACGACTTTATTAAAGATTAAAATCATGATTACATATGAGGGAAATCCAATCTACAAGGGTTTTTCTCTATTTTTTTTATGATTATATATGAGGAAAACTCAGTCTACAAAGGAGTTCCCCCATCGTCGTCTGGAGACCCCCAGGACCTGTTCTGACAGGTTCTCGCATTGGTGGGGATCTTCTTCTTCCAAGAAGATGATCAGTGGCGGGAGGATACAAAACTGGGCATAGACCCATCCTCCAATAAGAAAGCAGGGTACTGCTTTCCTACGCCCAGCACCATGGTAGATTGAGTTGAGGTATTCTACCCAACTCAATACCCGAGGTCAGAGCTAGTTGCTGCTCTCATCCCCGGAGGTAACAGGAGAAGACACCGCTTGCAAGCAGTGTGGTCTAATACGACCCTTCCCTTCTCCTGGAAGAACCACCAAACAAAGTTGCTGATTATCCCGAGCAAGGGAGGCTAAGATATTCTTCCATGACCCATCGTTGCAGTGGACACTTGCTCGAAGATGCCGTCTTTTTCGTCTCCTTACACGCTGGAAGAACATGATCTCCTTCTTCCTCAGGTCAACCCGACGAACTCCGGCGATCATCTCTGCGTGGTGATGAAAATATGGGGAGAACAGGTTAACCCCCCAGCCTTTTTATAGGCGAAAGAGATCACACCGGTCCCCAATAAATCTGCCATAAAGTCAGCATCGACCGTTTTAAACGCTCAATTCAGAAACGTTTCGAGTTACGAGGGGCCGTTCATGCTTCATTCAAAGCGTTTCAAATTCCGAGGAATTTAAAAGCTTTGAAGGGGGTCTTGTAGAAGCATGAAAAATACGCTGGGAAACTCTACGCAGCATATGGATGCAGAGCAGCGTAAACAGAGGCCTTCAGAGCCATCAAGCGTGCAAACAGAGCTTTTTTCACTAAACACAGTGTGAAGTATAAGCTCAAAGGACCATCCGCGTAAGTGCAGTACGTCCAGGCCGCTTCAGCGTAGACAGGGTTCTTCATCGCCTCCATGGCGTAAAACTCATCCGCTTTCAAAGCAGCGTTAAAGCGTACGAGGAACGCTTCGTCTTTTCCGAAATGAACCTGTGAGACCCTGCAATGAACCTGACCTCTGACTCCTGACAAAAAGTGCTGCACGGCTACCCAAACGACGGCTGGAAATAATGGCAGACCACTCGGGACGCGCCCCACAGTATGATGGCGGATCTCTGCATTTAATGCAGAGGATTTAATTAAATATCACCGAACCGTCGTTTACTGACATCCCCTCAGCGTAAACCGTTCTGTCACATACAAGGAGATACGCTGTCTTGTTTTACACAGGCAGACATGAGCTGTTTATGCTCCACTGTAAATAAACCGCCTGCCACGTCAAAAGCTGCACTTCGTACGGGGCTCGAGGCACGTCTCTACGTCTAATTGCACAGAACGGTGACAGTTTCTCTCGAGGCACATCTCTACGTCTAATTGCACAGAACGATGACAGTTTCTCCCGAGGCACGTCTCAGCGACGGATGCACAGAAGGGCTGCAGACCTTGAAAACATGCCTCCGTATTTAATGCACAGGATGGTGGAAAATCTCTGCATTTAATGCAAGGGATTTGATTATATCTTCAAAAGCCGTAATTCTGGCTAAGATGTCCACATCAGCACTCTGGCACGGTACACAGCGGCTTCTACGCCCTCTCAGCTTCTATGCTCATTCGGCTTCTACGCCCTCTCAGTTTCTGTGCTCATTCGGCTTCTACGCCCACCCGACCTCGATGCCACTCGGCCTCTATGACCACTCGGCCTCTACGCCCACTCGACCTCTACGACCACTCGGCTTCTACGCCTATTTTCGGCTTCTATGCTAGTTTGATAACTACTTGGCTTCTATGCCATGGTGACAGTCATTTGGCTTCTACGCTAACCTCTTCTACACGAGGGATACCTACCTACATGGCTTCTACGTCGTGATCTTCGCAGCAGATATACGCGTTTTGTCCTCTTAGTTGGACACGCGTCACATGCTCACTCAAAAGGTCATCTATACGCAGGCATTGGTTATTTTAAACCGTCGTGTAAAAGGGTGTTGTACTTTCCACTCCTCGGTTTCTACACCGACGGAGTGGTCACTGTCACCAAAACTCTATAAATAGAGACCCCTATCAATGGGGAAAAGGGAGAGGAGAAAATTGGTCAAGGAAACCAATATCAGATCCAAGGTCGAACTTCCAAGAAAGATCGAACCAGAGGTCAAGAGAGAGAGAGAGAGGAGAATCCGGAGCTCAGGCAAAGAGTAGGGATCGACGACGTCGGCATCGTGCATCCACCCTCTTTTGCAACCTTCGAAGCTGCTACCTGTCTTCTACGACACTTCTTCAACATCATGTGGTCCAAGGGCTAAAGTGATCGAATGCAGATCAGACACCTATAGCAATATTTACCCAAATTAAATAAATTGTACTCCCACATCCTCGTATAGGATTAAATTGTACAAGTTTGTTTGTAAACAAAAGAAGGCGGGTTTCGTGCAAACCTCGTATTATACACATCTTCATTCTTTTGTTTAATACCACAAACATATGTATATATATATTTACGCGTGCTAGCATAGGTTTTAGCGGGTTTAGGCGGGGTGCGTGACCTAGGTCGAGGTATCGGATACCGAGGGTATCCTGGTATCTCGAGGAGGCGAGTTTGAGAGTTTACTAAATAAGCTATTTTTGACCTAGAATTTTAGGCGCACCCTAGTTTGACCTAGCTTTGACCATAATTGTCCCCGTTGACCATAAAAGTCAATATTTGACCTAGTTTTGACCTAGGGTTGACTTTTTGGACCCCAGGTTGACTTTTTGATCCGAATTTCACCGGTTTGACCCGTTCGACCTAGAATATCCCTAGAAGCCTGTTTTTAATTATTTTATATCAGTTTAACTCCTTAGAACCCTATTTAATTCTGCTTTTCGTAATAGGTTCTTGCGACACCGGTCCGGATCTCGATCCTCATTAGTTGCTCAGAACATCAGGCGAGTACCTACCTCTGATAGTTTCTATTTCATGATAGCGTTTATATCACCTGTTCTAGAACTGTAACACTTGATTTTGACACATTGTTACACGAACTGGTACTAGTGGATCCCGTCATGAGATGCTATCCCCCTTACCGTGTTCAGCGGGTACTCTATCACGTGTATTTCTTCATGTGCTTCGGGTATTGATTCTCATGTGCTATCATGTGCTTCTTGTGCTCTCGCCTTCGTATGTGCGAGCTATTATCATGTATGTAGCGTGCCGTGGTTGGATCCAAGAATATTAGTGGGAGAGGAGAGTAAGAGTTGGTTATGTGATCAAAGCCAAACAGTATTCATGTGTATGTCGGTTATGCAACTCACGCATAATGGAGTTCTCGTAGTATTTTTCATGTGCAACCTAAGCCGATCACATAACGAACTTGTGCTCAAGGCACTTAGCTAGTATTCATGTTTTCTCACATGCAGTTACTTCTCTACTTGTATTATTCTCCAGTTTATATTGCAGCTACTTTATCTGCCCCAGCATGTATTTATTTTTCTGTGCATCTTGTATACTTTTCTATTACTCGTCATATACACCTTACCATATATTTGGAGTTGCTTTCAGAGTTATGTACTTTGCTCCAGTCCTGACTGGGCATATTTTTTTCAGAGGATCCTGAGGATTTCTGCCCGACTTTCTACGGGCCGGGTGTCGACGAGTGTTGCGACCTCGAGACTAAGGAGGAGCCCTGCGAGGAGACGCCGTTAGCGCCCTAGTTAGCTAGGTGGATTTCCTGGGATGTTCCTAGTTGATTATTTTGGATAATTGTACTTCTTATTATTTTGTTGCTTGTGAGATATTGTAGTCTATAGACTTGGATTGTATATTTGGATATTGTATTGCTCTCCTTGGTTCTTGTTTCTTTGTGCTATCATATCGTGCTTTTATTTTTTTCCTAGTTATTGTGATTGAGAGTTCATATATATATTGCGTGGTTGCCCTCCTTTTGGAGAGAATATTGACAGGTTTTGTGAGATAGATACAGCGTTCTACTGCCGATTCTACGGCGTAAGCTGGACGTACCCACGGCTCATGTCCGATTTTTGGGTGCGGGTACGAGGTGACTTTGTCATATGTAAAATGCACCGAAAGACACGTATCGTCAACGTAGACGTATAAAATTTTGCGAAAGTTGATTTGGATGTGCATGCACACCGGAATCAATGCGTATTCGTCGCAAAATCCTATATCGACATGTTCTGACACTCGTCATAATTTTGTTTGTGCTTGTTGTTTCGCAACAAAACTTGAGCCATCGGATTCGCAGCATTACGCTGGTCCTGTGACCCAAGTTTGGTTCAATTCTGAGAACATTGACAAAATACCGTTTCGCGGGTCCCATGGTTCCACTTGACGGACGATTTTGTGACCGGCTAATCAGAATTCAATTTTGGACGTTCCATTGGGTTCGTATCATCATTTTGAACATTCTGTTTTAGTCGCTTCGCCCCTACTCTGATTTCGACAGAAGAGGAGAAGGCCGAGAAGTTCTTTGACGGACTTAGCTTTGAGCCACAGAGATTAATCGGCTCTGTTGCACCTACTTCTTATACGGACGTCCTTGCTACAGCCCGACGCATGGAGCGCGTCACCAAGAGAGAGTCAAGCCAGAAATGGCCATTCACATCCGTACCAGCCAGAGCACCACAGGAAGAAGCTGCAAAAAAATCTCACATGCACCAGCCATCCAGAGCAGCTCCGTAGGCACTGCCTACATGTCAATATTGTGGCAAGCGAGGTCATTACGAGAGCGAGTGCAGACGCAAGTTGGAATTATGCTTGATTTGCAGATCCAACCAACATTCAGCCAAGGATTGCCCTGAGGGTCGAGAGGGAGAACCAATAGTAAACCGACAAGCTTTACCAGCACCCGGGGGATATCAGCCGAGGTCACCCTTGGCACCACAAGCAGCACTCTTCCAGTAGGCCCAGCAACAGCGGAGGGCACCACCACAGGGACGTGGACAGGCTTTTGCAATGATAGTGGAGGAGGCACAGACTCGAGGAGTAGCGAATATGAGTATGATTTAGTTTATCATAGCTAGCTATAATAGCGAATATTCCTAGTAATACTTTAGCATGTGTATGTTAGTTCCATTCCCTAGCCTAAACCTAGTATTATGTTAGCATGAACTTGTTAGTTTAGATTAGTAATATGTCAGTGGTACCCAAGTTTTTATAAGCTGTAGTTGATCTTCGTTCTAACCAGGCTCCTTACTCTTGAGTTACTTATCTCTCATTGCCTAGAAAGAAATTTTTTATTTCTTCCCTACGTGTTCTGCTTGAACAAAACTCTCACCCTTCCTCCCAATTTTTCCTTGTTCATGGTTCCTTATCCTTTGTGTCGTGCTTCAACAAACATATCTTGCAACCACGTCATCTCTTTTGGAGCAAACCTTTTCTTGACCGGTTACGTTTTATTTTCTTAATTGCGATGACACAATTCTTTTAAGGTGGGTAGATTGTAAACACCCTAATTTTTTAGAATTTAATTTTAGAATTTTAAATATTAGATTATAAATTTTTTAGATTAAGGAAGATTTTTCTGTAATTTTTAGCTAATTATAATAAGTGTTCGTTTATGGATTTATAATTATGTATATTTAATTAATTATTAATATAGTGCAAAAAAATTATTTTTGGGTGTACAATTAATATTAGAGTATTGTGTAATTTTTCTGGAATTTATTGGGGTCCAAAACTATTTTTAATGGCCATATATACATATATATATATATATATTATTTTAATAAACCAACCCAAACTAATCCAAACCAAACTAACCGAACCCGGATTCAATACCTGAACCCGCAACCCGAAACCCACCAACCCAAATCCACCAACCCCCCATCTACTATAACAGCCCCAAAACCTCTCCGACCCCATCTCTTCCACTTCTTCTTCTTCCAGTAACTCCCTTCACACCCCCTATATAAAGCCTAGCCTAGCCGACCACCACCACCATCAACTCCTCTTCCAATCCTGACGAGCCCCGACCGCCAACGACCACCGGACAGTCGCCGTCGCACGCCGCAAGACGCCTCCGCACAGCCGTCCAAAATCCCGAGCAGCAGCGAGCATCGAGGTACACTACTTCTAGCCCTTTTATATCCCTGCACAGTAATCCAAATAGTGACCCGTCGAATCCTATACGAACATCACATGACCCTCTTGAACCCTGTATAATTAGTTCGATGTATCGTATCCTGTGTCGGTAGCAATTTGCGACAAAAAATAGAAAAAATGATCCAGTTTGTAGTTAAGAAACTATTCCAATCACCCATGTTCATGGCTGATTTTCTTCTAATCTACTTAATATTTTTAAATTCTACTTGAACAGTAATTTAGACAACATAAACAAGTTTTAATCTTTTTAATTAATTTATTTTAATTCGATGTATGAAGTGTTTTATTTGTTGTTGGATTTGACCAAAAACTTAGTTTTTTAAACCAGAAATTTCTCGAAACGGGGTACGACCCGCTAAACGAGGCAACTTTGTAGTGTGCGAATTGCACCAAAAGATGCGTATCGTCAACGTAGACGTTTGGGATTTCGCAAAAGTTAATTTGGATGTGTGTGCACACCGGAATCAATGCGTATCCGTCGAAAAAACTCGTATCGGCCTGTTCTGACACTTGCTATAATTATTTTTGTGCTTAACGTTTTGCAACAAAACTTGCGCCATCGGATTCGCAGCGTTACGCTGGTCCTGTGACCCAAGTTTTGTTCGATTCTGAAAATGTTGACGAAATACCGTTTCGCGGGCCCTACGGTTCCACTTGAGGGACGATTTCGTGACCGGCTCATCAAAATTTAGTTCTGAATATTCCGTTGGGTTCATATTATCGTTCTGGACTCATAGACACTAAGTTTGACAAATTTGAAGAACTTTGTCTTTGGCATATTTTTCGGTGCGAAGTGGACCACATGTGTACCCCGCTTTGACCAGAAACTGTCTATTTTGTCCCTGTGTCCAAATTGGACTTATGGGTAGTCAATCATAGCTATTTCAAGTATTCTGAGAGCAATAGTAATATTTGTTTCAGCATCCGAAGGTATACCTGGAGATTTCACTTATATCGAAACAACTGACGGAGCTCAGAACACAGACAAGTGCACCTTGCCAACTTGCAATAGATCCTGTGACATTATAGTTTGAGTTCTTCCTATATATATATTCTGTGATGTACCTATTCAACCTAGGACCGTGAGACGTTGCTTAGCATATAAACAAGATTCGGGTGTCGACGCCGTATGCGGAGTCGTGTAACGTCACTTAGAGAGTTGATACCACGATCATATATTTTTACGTGCTTGCTTTACCAAGTACATCATACCATAGGACGCTTGACACTAATCATGTGACATAATCTTTTCTGAGTTATTCATGGTGATTCTGTATAGGCTTACAGGATTCATGACATAAGACTTGCATATACATAGATATTATTATGACTCGTTGTACTAGCTAGAAGTCATGATCTTGCGTGTTATGGACATGAGACATTGTGGACATGAGACATGAGATTACATTGGGTGGAGAGAGACACACATAGGCTATAGGCCGATTATATACATATATACTTTATTATTGAGGTGCTTTAGTCTCTGTTACAGAGCTTGGCCCATTACGCGATATTCTTGCTACTACGGGCTCCCCGACACAGAGCTTATAGTGGTTCAGCCTGAGTACTATTGATGCTCTCATTTGTATTTTACATAGTTGGTTATATAGCTTGCCCTGAGGATCTATTTTTATATATTATATTTTATTTGGCTTAAGTTATTCTTGTACCTTGCTATGTCCCCTGTAGACCTGGATCCGGATTATGTCTCCAAGTACAACAGAAGAGGAATACCCCGAGATATATGGGATAGGAGCTGACGCTGGAGCAGTACTAGCACTAGAGGACGAGGTTGTGCCGTAGGATTTCTTCTGAGTATTTCAGTTTCATACTCAGTTATTTATGCTAAATGTTATTTCATATCTGGACTCATGGACATATGTATTGGTGATATTCTCTTTTCTTATTTTATCGAGTTGTCCCCCGAGACACTACATATGTTGACTTAATGATGGACTATTTCCTTTATCTATTATCTTAATTAGTCTATCCGTTTAAGTTATGTTTCTTTTTGTGGATGAGATTAGAATTATCCTGTGATAGACGGTGTATACTGCATTTATATTTATTACAGCTTAAGTGCACTCTAAAGGGTCCATTAAATTGGGTTTGCCCATTGGAGTTGTGATGCTGTCCATTGCCACGTGGCTAGTCCCTCGGTATTTTGGGACTGGGGCGTGACATTGCTGACTTGAATACGCTTTTTTTCTTGACGACATTTTTCCAAAGAACCCCCGAGTACGAGACTCCGGATAAGTCGTAGGGGGTTCAGAGACATCTTCTGGTATAACATCTTCTTTGGCTCATCATCATTTCTTCATTGCATATGTCCATACTGGTTTTGCTTATTGCTTTCTGCAATTACATGTTATACAAACAAAGCAATATACTGAAGCAAATATTAATGCATATCAGGATAGTGCTGAGATTAAGTAGAAGTTACTATAGTGATTGCATGATTATCATATTGTTAAACTTAATCGATTAGCTATATTAAAAAAATTAACTTAAACATTGGGTCAACAGCGACAAGGGGACAAAAATAGTAGTTGGTATCGAGGATGAACACTTTGTAACAGAGCTTGAAAAGAAGCTTGTCCTCAAGGGGTTAAGTACGTACCGAGATTAGGCTTAACCTGATGTTAGTTGGAAGGCTAGACGATGATAGGTGTCATAGTATATTTAGGGACAATGATTGGATGCTTACGAAGGTCCCCCCCCTACGTATTGCAGGTCCCCCCCTCCGACCTACCGTCCCCTTTCCTTGCTTCTGCCCCCTTTAATCCCTCCTCCCCAAGGCCCTCAGTCCTATGTATCCCCTTCCTGGTGTGGTCACTGCTGTGGCCTCCTACTCCCCTCCCCTGGTCCCTCATGTCTCCTCATCTGACCCTGTGGGACCCCCCAGAGGCCCCCACTGATCCACCGGTCGTCCCTCCCTCTTGTTTCCCCGTCCCACCCCCTCTGTCTATCCCGACCCTCTTTAATGGCCGACTTATGTCCCCTCATCTCCCCCTTCCAGGATCCTTTCTGCTTCTCCCACTCAACCTCCTATTTTGGTTGCTTCCGGCCTCACGCTAGCTCCTTTCGGCAGTGGCTCCTCTGTGGACGTCGAGGAGGACTAGATCCCTCCATCACCTCCGGGGTCGAGGCTATGTTGTGAAAATTGCACTTAAGCGAGATTTAGAATTTGGACGCCTTGCTTAATAAATTGTTGCCCTATAAAAGCGATTAGCGCTTAAGTGCGCTTAGACGTCGCTTAGTAGCGCCTCGCCTTAGGCGCCTCACTTAATGTATTTTTTAACTGAACCGAAGCTTTTGTTATTTACATAGTTGGATAGTTGAAAAACTTTAAGTAAAAATTTTAGAGACCTAACTTTTATGTTTGATGGTATTTTGATAGCTATGTAATATATATGCATTGTATGGCTTGTACTTTATATTTTGATTCTAGTATTTATATTGTTACTTTGCTTGATTGATAATTGGTATTGTTATTCATGCATATACTAGTATGATTGAATAAAAAATATTAAAATGTATGTGTATATAGTGTATTTTATATTATGAGAAGAAAAAAACAAAGGCACTAACTAAGCGCCGCTTAAGCGCTCTTAAGCGAGGCGACAGTCTCGTCGCCTCGCATCGCCTCACGCTTAATATAATATTATTATCAAGGTGGGTCGAGCCGAAACTTAGTTCTCGTCATCGCTGTGCGGATGAGGTGGATCACGCCGAGGAGGATATCTCTGGTGGAGTGATTGCCCCATTTATTGACACATTTCTGGTGTTCAGGAAGGCCGAGCTTTGATTGGGGGTTCTGTTATTGTTGGGTTCAACATGTTTGGATTGTGGGTCAAGGCATTGCAGGTGCTGGCCTTTTCCCTAGAGGATTGGTTCACCACTTGTCTCAAGCGGCAAAAATAGAGGAAGCATCGAGAAAGGCGGAACATATGGGACGTACCACGTAATCCCTAGCAACACAAGATGTGGAAGTCGAAAGGTATAAACGAGCCAAGAACTCTTATTGAGCTATCCCCAACATCTCATGAACTTGAGGCCGTCTTATTCCAGGACTAAAACTTCTCCCAAAGCTAGGTATTAGGGCTATGGACTTAGGTTTTGACTTGTTTTTTTGCTCTCATGTACTCCTAGATTGGCCTTTGGTTATTTCTTTCATGTAATCTCATTTACTGTTATCAATAATATTATATATATATATATATATATATATATATATATATATATATATATATATATATATATTGGAAGATGTCAATATTATTCTGATCTGAATGTCTTATTACAAACTCGACCCGAATGCCTACAAATCTGACCCGAAGACCTTACAAACCTAGCTTAGATGCCTATAAACCCAGCTCGAAGGCCACAAACACAACCCGAAGGCCAACGCATCATCACTGCACCTTCACCGCAACAACACCTACATCCGCACCCGTACCTGGCCCAAACTACACCTAGCACACTTGCACATTTAATTCTCCTTGGGGAATTAAAGTGCCACCCCCGCCGCTCGAACTAGTAACCTCTTGGAGGGGGGGATGCCTTCCTCTCCTACCACAAGGCTAGTGGTCACTGGCAAAATTTATTTTGGCTGACTGGATATACTTTTCTAATATAATATGTCGTTAGACAATAAAACGATAATAGCCTGCCAAAAATGTATAATGCATATATATTATTTGTTGCATAATGTGAGAATAATGGTCATTTATCACGTCCCAGTACCGGAATACGGATACGGACATGGCCAGCTCTCCCCTACAAGGTACTATACGCCGTACGGCTATCACGGCTGTATAAGACAAGGGGTGCATGCTACAATCAAGTCTCCTATGGTCAAGAACTTATATGTCTCAATCATTCAGACAAGAAACAATAAGCATAGAGCATATATGATAAGCAATAAGGCATCCCAAACGCTTTCTCAAAATATTCTGGAATCCAGCTGTGCAAAAATAAGAAGCTAAAAAAGTAGCAAAAGTACATAATAATGATTCAGCTGCAGTCTGACTTAATACAATCATGTAAGAAAACTAATGTCCAAACGAGCCGGCTAACTGGTGCCGGTGGCTAAACGCCCAAAAGAAATAAATGTGCAAGATGAGCAGGGAAGAAAAAAACCCACTCGTTATCCCTTACGACCATATTCCTGGTGCACGCCATGAGTTAGGGAAAAGAATGCTGGATCCTCAGGTGCTGGCTCGAAACCTGACCATCCAAAACCACTAGGGTTAGACCCTAATAGCAAGTACCACAAAGGAAACACGAAATGGAGAAACAAAAACCTAAGAAAAATAATATAATATTACATAGGTTCAGTGTCGTAACTTAGGTCCATGGCATATCCTAGCGTTAAGGCTCAACCCTACAACCAAACAAGGACAAGGGGTTGAACTCTCACACTATGATAATCCATTTCCCTAGGCTACTAGCTGAATTAATACAATCATAAATAACTATATTTCTTATATCGGCCAATCATTTGTACGGTTTGCTATTTTATAGATTCTGAGGTTATATCAGAATAATGCATAATAAGTATCCTCAGATCACGCCAATGCCGAACATGATCTAACAGAACCAATATAATAAAATAAGCACTTGTTAGATGCACTAGTTTCCCGTAGGGCCACTGCGCTAAAAATACGGTATTAGCGGTTCCAATGTCCCTGTATTGAAATAGTGGCTCGGCATTATAATAAGTCAGATTTTGTACTCCATTAAGGCAAATATACAGTATCTGTGATGACCAGCCCGCAACGCACTTTGAATAAATCTTTGTGGAAAGGTTCGTTGGCATGATCTCAGGATGACGTTCCCTCCAAATATTACTACCACTTTTCGTTACCTAATTATCCCTAGGTTGTATTTAAAATCTCAAGACGTGGTCATATGAGAATTTTCCTTAAGATGACGTACAAGGTACGAGCACACTAGATACAAATCCATGGAAGTCAAATCTGGATTCACCCGAGCATGTATGCAACATTCGTACAATCAAAAATCTTAGCCATACTTTGGTAGTTCGATTCTCTTATTATGTTCAAGCTGGGAAAATAATATTTATATTTATAATATCACGCGTTCAGGAATTTGAAGACATTTTCGATGCACAACCCAAATATAATCACTTAACACATGACACGATGTGTCGTACCTCGGCACACATAAAAATATGAATAATTATCAGACAATAGTAGTATCAGCACAGATACAATATTCGAGTCTAATTACCAATTATACATTGGGTCACATGAATCAAGAAAATATTCGATCAAACAAGAAGGGTCGCATGAGTCTCTAGGCCGCATAACAATCTTGGTTGCATGAGGAGTCATACCGCATGACAATCCTGGCCACATGGAGTCATGCCGTATAGAGTTAGGGCGAAGGTCTACTCCTCGGGATAAGTGATGAAGCGACGAAAAATAAATTAAGTGTCAGAGATGTGACATAGAGTGTGATGTGACATAAAGTGTGTCAGAAAGAAAAGATAAAACTATAGAAAGATGAGCTAAGGATGCACCAAAGTTCAGAGTCATGCGTCCAAGGGAAGGTGGTCGCATGCTCTGCTTGCCTCATAAGTCAATGTCGCATAGAGTGTCTTTGGACTTTAGCGAATTTCTTATTCGTTCAGCTAGTGAATGCACAAAGTGTTCAAGGAGACTTGTGTAGATCAGCAGTCATGCGTCCAACATGATGGACGCATGCTGTCAGTATGCGACAAGAGTTCAGCCGCATAACCCTCTCGGGACGCATAACACTATTAGTCGCGTAGCTCGCTGGCCTAATGAAGACGTTGTCTTTTCCAACAGCAGGTTCAGCCATGGCAAAATTTTCCAAAACTGAAATCTTGTTTTCTTCATAAAAATCTTATTTTAAGTCCAAATCAGGTGAACCAAAAGCCAAAATGCTCTAAATCGAAAGATCTAACATGTAGCAAAAACTTGTTTTTAAAGACACAAGTTTAATAGATCAAAACTAAGAAAACTCATGAAACCCAATAAAAACCTAAGTTAGAAATATAGATCTACAGTAATCCATCACTCAAAACAGAAAACTCCAAGAACTAAAAGTGTTTAAAACACATAATAAACATAATGGAACAATAATATGGAGGGTTTCTTTATTTCTCATGCAAGGTGTACTTGCCTATGAAATGGGGAGCGAAAGCTAAAAAAAGAGGAAGAAATGAAGAAGTGAAGAGAGAAAATAAAATATTGGTTTATATATGCTAGGGTATGAGGGTTGAACCAAAGACCCTCATGAGTTGAACCAACCCATAAAATAAACCATAAACCAGGTTAAACCAAAGAATGGGTCTAGTCTCCGTGCATATGCAACCATGCTAAAATAAAAATACGTTCCAAATATGTATATCGGGAATGGAGAGTGACATCTCTATCCACCTTAAAAAAAATTGTCCTCGAAATTCGAATCCAAGCAATAGCTAAAGAAGTCAGGTCAAGCACGATATAAACCTACTAGCAACTACTCATGCAAGCAATATCATCACAACATCTAAGTGATCACCTGATCACAGTTGTTGTCTGATAAAATAAACGAAAGAGATAATATATAGAAAATACGGTCTTATACGAAAACCCGTCCTTCTTCTATGTTTACAAACAAGATTGTACAATTTAATCCTATACGAGGATGTTGAGTAAACTTTATTTAATCTGGGTAAATATTGCTATAGGTGTCTGATCTGCAGTCGATCACTTTATCCCTTGGACCACACGATGATGAAGAAGTGCCATGGAAGACAGAAAGCAGCTTCGCAGGTTGCTAAAGAGGGTGGATGCCCGATGCCAAAGTCGTCGATCCCTTCTCTTTGCTTGATCTCTGGATTCTTCTCTCTCTCGACCGTTTGACCTTCAATCTTTTGACCGTTGGATCTGATACTGGATTCCTTGACCAATTTTCCGACCTTGACCTCTGTTGATAGAGGTCTCTATTTATAGAGTTTTAGTGACAGTGACCACTCAGTCGGTGTAGAAACCGAGTAGTGGAAAGTACAGCACCCTTTTACACGATGGTTAAAATAACCAAAGCCTGCGTATAGATGACCTTTTGAGTGAGCATGTGACGCATGTCCAACTAAGGGACAAACGTGTATAACTGCTGCGAAGATCACGACGTAGAAGCCACGTAGGTAGTTATCCCTTGTGTATAAGAGGTTGGCGTAGAAGCCAATAACTGTCACCATGGTGTAGAAGCCAAATAGGCATAGAAGCCGAGTGGACGTAGAAGCCGAATGGTCATAGAGGCCGAGTAGGTGTAGAAGTCGAGTGGTCATAGAGGCCGAGTAGGTATAGAAGCCGAGTGGTCATAGAGGCCGAGTAGGCGTAGAAGCCGAGATGATGTGGACATTTTAGCCAGAATTACGGCTCTTAGAGATATAATCAAACTCTTGCATTAAATACAGAGATCTGCCCCCATCCTGCGCATTAAATGCAGAGGCTTGTCTTTAAGATTTACCATCATTCTGCGCATTAAATGCAGATATGCACCTCGAATCCTGTACGAAGAGCAACTGCTGATGTGGCCGGCTGTTTGTCTTCTGCGGAGCGTAGGAAGCTCACGTCTGCCTGTGTAAAACTAGGCAGCGTATTTCCTTGTATGTGTAAAAGCAGTTTACGCAAAGGGGATATCACTAAACGACGGTTCAGTAATATTTAATCAAATCTCCTACATTAAATGCGGAGATCTGCCATTATCCTACACATTAAATGCAGAGACGTGTTTTGAAGGTCTGCCACCTTTCTGTGCATCAAGTGCGGAGACGTGCCTTGGGCATCTGTCAGTATTCGGTGCTTTAAATGCAGAGACGTGCCTCAAAAAACTGTCACCGCTCTGCGCATTAAATGCAGAGACGTGCCTCGAGCCCTGTACGAAGTGCAGCTTTTGACGTGGCAGGCTGTTTGTCTTCTCCGGAGCGTAAACAGCTCACATCCGCCTATGTAAAACTAGGCAGCATATTCCTTCATATGTGTAAAAGTGGTTTAGCAAAGGAAATGGCAGTAAATGACAGCCTGGGTCGCAGTGTCGTGCCATCATTATAGCCGTCGTCTAGATAGTCGAACAGTACTCTCTGTCAGGAGTCCAAATGTCAGGTTCATTGCATGATCTGACAGGTTCATTTCGAAGAATATGAAGTGTTCCTCGTACACTTCAATGCTGTATTAAAAGCGGATGAGTTTTACGCCATAAAGGTGATGAAGCACCCTGTTTACGCTGAAGCAGCCTGGACATACTGCATTACGCGGATGGCCCTTGAGCCTGTATTTTTATGCTGTGTTCAGCGGAAAAAGCTTTGTTGTACGTTTGATGGCTCTGAGGTCCTCTGTTTACGCTGCCCTGCATCAACATGCTGCGTAGAGCTATCCAGCATATTTTTCATGCTTCTACAAGACCCCCTTCAAAGCTTTTAAATTTCTCGTAATTTGAAACACTTTGAATAAAGCATGAACCGTTCCTCGAAACTCAAAACGCTCTGAATGGAGCCTGAAACGGTCAAATCTGACACGTTCTTTCAAGGCTGACTTTATGGCAGAGTTATTGGGGATCAGTGTGATCTCTCTCGCCTATAAAAAGGCTGAGGAGTTAACATGTTCTTCCCACATTTCCTTTACCACATAGAGATGATGGCCGGAGTTCGTCAGGTCGACTTGAGGAAGAAGGAGACCATGCTCTTCCAACATGTAAGGAGTCAAAAAAGACGACGTCTTCGAGCAAATGTCCTCTGCAACGATGGATCATGGAAGGATATCATAGCCTCCTTTGCTCGGGATAATCAGTAACTTTTTATGGTGGTTCTTCGAGAGAAAGGAAGGGTCATATTTCACCATGCAGCTTGCAAGCGGTGCCTTCTTTTGTTACCTGTGGACGAGGGCAGGCAAACTGGCTGCTGTCCAGGATTGGGTTGGGTGAGAATACCTCAACACAATCTGTCACGGCGTTGGATGTAGAAAAGCAGATTTACTCTTCTTTTCTTTTGTTGGAGGATGGGTCTATGCCCAGTTATGTATCCTCCTGCCGTTTGACCAATATGTCAGTCAGTTTGTGGCAACCGAGTGACTGCTGGAGAAGATAGATGAAGAATGCCGCCCACGCGAGAACCTGGCAGAACAGATTCTGGGTGCGATCTTCAGACGACGACGAGGAAGTCCTTTGTAGACGGGATTTCCCTCATATGTAATCATGAAAATGAAGAAAACCCTTATAGACTGGATTTTCCTCATATGTAATCATGATTTTAATCTTAATAAAATCGTCTTCTTCTTTGCGTATGATCATCTTGCCATACTTTTTTGCTGTGAAGTCTGAATATGTGTAGCTTCGACACGTCTGATTCTTTACGTCGACTCTGTTTAGAAAGAGTGCTAGGTCATGTCCTGTCTTTTACGCATAACTAGGGATGCGTAGAAAGCTGCTTAGCATTCGCGTATGCGAACTGTCCTGCTGTTTAGGAGTGAGGAACCGCGTAGAATTCTGAACTGTTACTTCTGATAAACATAATTCTTTGTTCAGACATCATCTTCAAGAATGATTTCTCAAAAATCCCTTGGAATAGGGCGAGAAATGGCTGTCAAAAACTGAGTTGCCATTTTGAATTTGTGGATGAAATATTCGGACTGGAGTCTGGATGAACTTCCAATCAACCCACGGAGAAGAGTAATTCTCAATGTTGAACTCCATATGCTTCGGGTACTTGGGATATCTTGAGGTCAAGAAGGAGTATCTTCTGTGTGAACTCTCACAATTGACCACCTTTGATAACTGTTCAGATGTACTGTACTGGCCGGCGCATTTTTCAGATGTGCGAAAAGTCATAGAGCGTGAAATCATAAGTTTGTAGCCTCTGAGCGTAAGCTAAATGCCACTGAGCATGAAATTATAGACTTGTAGTTCTTGAGAGTGAAGTCGTAGGTTTGTAGTCTCTCGAGCATAAAAGCTACCGAACATGAGAGCATCCGGGCGTAAAACCATAGACTTGTAGCCTTTGAACGTAAAACCGTAGATTTGTAGCTGTCGAGCATAGAAAGCTCCTTAGTGTAGAACTATAGATTTGTAGCCTGTGAAGTTGTGGATCTGTTGCCTCTGAGCGTAAACTAAATGCCACCGAGCGTGAGACCATAGATTTGTAGCTGCTGAGCATGAAGTCGTAGGTTTGTAGCCTCTCGAGCGTAAAAGCTACCGAGCACAAAGGCATCCGGGCGTAAAACCATAGACTTGTAGCCTGTGAGCGTAAAACCGTAGATCTGTAGCTGTCGAGCGTAGAAAGCTCCTTAGCATAGAACTGTAGATTTGTAGCCTGTGAAAAGGAAATCTTCCGAGCATGAAGTTGTGGATCTGTTACCTCTGAGCGTAAACTAAACGCCACCGAGCGTGAGGCCATAGATTTGTAGCTGCTAAGCGTGAAGTCGTAGGTTTGTAGCCTCTCGAGCGTAAAATCTACCGAGCACAAAGGCATCCGGGCGTAAAACCATAGACTTGTAGCCTGTGAGCGTAAAATCGTAGATCTGTAGCTGTCGAGCGTAGAAAGCTCCTTAGCGTAAAAAATTATGAATCTGCTTTGCACGAAAACTTTTCGAATTCGCTGACTGTCCGCCTCCTCTGAGTAAATAGGCTGACGTAGTCCCCAATCATAACCGAATATTAATTAGGAGATTTGGTTCGGGATTTGAGGAGTCCATCCGAACTCTATATATACCCCAAGTTTCTGAGAGAGAAACTTTTCATCCGTCTTTTGTGAAAGAAAGCCTTCGTCTGTTTGAGTTCTTCTTCGTTTCTTCTCTGAGTCTTCAAAGTTTCCAGTAATGGCCTCGAAACAATCTTCCTCCTCTAAGGAAAAGAAGGCTGATTCTTCTTCTCGTTCTTCTGCTCAAGCGAGAGCGTCTTCGGTCGGGCAAGGTGAACTTCACTCTGAGCGAAGTATCCCGCCGACGAGTAGTGCACCAGGCCTTAAAGGTAAAGCTTTTGGGACGAAAAAGAACGACTGAAAATCCTTCGCACACGTTGTACGTGACCGCGCTAGGTCATCTTCAGTGCTGATAGCCTCTTTGAGGAAGATGATGCATAGAGACGTTTCATCTTTTACGCCCACATTTCTAATATGTCAGCACAAAAACTCCATATTTTCATAGTCTGGCGTAAAAGCTTTAACTGTCGAAAGTTGGCATATAAAATTTGAGTGTTACGCTTTTGGATGAAAATTCTGGCGTAATAACTCAATTTTGTCAGTCTGGCGTAAAGCACAGACTCTATACTGCCAGCCTTGAACTTTACACTTTAGGAAGTGGATTCCAGCGTAAAAGCTCAAGTTTCACAGTCTTGGCGTAAAGCACAGACTGTTGATTTTTGGCGTATGATGCAAGATCTGTAATGTCTAGTTATAGAAACTGATACGTTTTTCTTGCACTCTTGCAGTTAACTTGCATGCATCTCCGCTAGCCGAGGTGATGGATTCTGCCACCGGGATGCTGCACTCCAACTATCTGGAGGATCTGTCACACGTGACATTTCCTATCTCCGGGCCCTATTATCCCGAAGGTAGGGAAATTTTGATATCGGCTCAGGGCGAGCGAACGCTGCTGAATTTGATCAACGGAGAGCCCCTGATGTACATAGACGGGGACCAGTACCAAAAGACGGTTTTCCTCTTCGGGGACATGATTGACAAGCAGTCCCAGACGAAGCCCAAGAGAGAACTCTGGGTTTTCCCTGCCGGGAGCTTGGTTTTGTATTTGCCCAAGATGCCGAGAGACTATTCCATCTTGGCTTTCTTTCATGCTACACATCCCAGGAGGATATCGTGGACGCTGACTCCCGATCTTCACGGCAGGCCGGGGAAGATCTTTTATCTGAAAGGAGCTGACCAGGGGTCGTTTGTCAGCCGCCCTTCCGGCTCTATGACGATGTTCAGGGGACTGTACCCGGGCAGTATCCCGAGTGAAGATAGTTTAGTGATCCAGTCGGTCCAATTACCGACTTTCTGCAATAATTTTATGGGGCACGAGGGAGTATACCCTAAGGTGAACCCTCGGTGCGGCGGGTGGATCATCCCTACAAATCTTCGATGGGCTTGCCTAGCTGATTGGGCCCTGAAGCATTTTCAGACCGAGTTGGAGAGTATTGGTCTGTTTGCAGCTGTGAGTGCCACCAGTGTTGGGTTACCTTCTAACCCCAACATGTTTCTGGCACTGATGGAGCGATATATTTCGCTCACCGGGACTTTCGCCACTCCACTGGGGGAGTTAGGATTGGCCCTCCATGAGATGGCAGAGATCTCAAGACTGCCGATGGGGGATACTCCGTATGAAGAGTATGTTCCTACGAACCGAGAGCTGAAAGATTCAGACCCTTGGGTAGTGGAAGTGTACCAGGAGCTGATGTGCCACTACCTCGCTTGTACCGCTTTTTATGGTGAGCCCTCAGATTTGGCTCACATCAATAAATGGACGTCCTACCTTTTCTTTCACCGGTCCAGGACTGCTAAGCCGGAGAAGGTATTGGAGGGCAAGGATCAGCCTGTGAATCCTCTGAACGTGCTTAATGCTCAGGTAGTCAACGATCTCATGGTAGACGCTGGGCTCCGGACTTGATCCTCGACAAAGGGATAGGAACGTATCCTGTAGGCACTAAGGCCTATAGTTATTTGAGGCGCTGCAGCAGGCCTCTGTCCAGGGACGCTCAACTGGCTGGCTTTCTCTCCATATGGCTGTGCCGACTGGTGGTACCTGGCATCGCATCTGCGGTCTGCATTTACCGCAATACGCTTTGGCCTGCAGTGCGTCTAGTGTTCGGGGCAAGACTGGGCTTGCTCCCTGCCATGGTATGCCGTATACAAGCTGGCCTGAGGGCCATGACTGACGGGCTGCTCGTCGATGAAACCCGGCGTGATAGCTTTCCCAGGGTAGAATTACCATACCTGTATTTGATGGGATGGTTAATTCTTCATAACCCCAGGGTTATGTCTCCCGGCTCCGGTAACAGTTTGGGGGCTAGCTTCTTGTTGAACTACCAGAAGTCTTCCTAGAATGTGAACACAGTTATAGACTATCGGCGGGTGCTGGGCTTCAGTCACAGCTGGAAGCTCTTCTGCACTGTCCCCTCTGTGCACCGTAATTAATCGGGGATTAGGCTTGAGGATTCAGGTAGAGAGAAGACCAATCTTTCTCCTGAAGCTTTTAATCGGTTGGTCTGCATTAGGCCTTCCCATTTACTGTACAGAAATGAAGATCATTGCTTCTTGGAGCCCTACCTGCCTAGTCAGTTTGCCAGGCAGTTTGGGTATGATCAGTTGCATGTGGGCAACGCCGTCACCAGCTTTCGGTCCCGGGGTGGACTCATTGATGGAGCGAGAGGCTGGCGATACTTCCTCATGGGTTGCACTGGAGCAATTTTTACTGTGCCAGTCATTACCCTCTCCACGGAGCTGCGCATCCTGCACTCGAATGCCCAGTTCTATGTGGCAACGAACACCTTCCATCGCAATTTTTATATGCATGGAAGTTTTAGGGTACCCTCTTCCAAGTCTGGGGGAAGAGTCGAAGTCCCTTCGATTTCTTCTGACGAGGGTGAGGAATCCGTCAATCCGGATGAGCCTCTGTTGGAAGTATCGAGGGGTGAAGTACCTCTGCCTGCAGGGCCTTTGGTAATCTCTGGGAAGCGAAGGGCTCCTGCTCCGAAGGAGACTTCCCCTCGCAAGAGGAATAAGAAGATGGTTAATCGTCCTCTCCGGATTCCTGGTATTGAGGCTCCTGGAAGTGAGCCTGCATCTCCCCATGTCGGGGATGATTCTTTGATTGGAGGTTTCTCGCCTTTTAGAGAGGGACCCTCTAATGTTCCGGCCGGTGGTGCCGGAGAATCTCTGCTGGAGGCCGTCGTCGCTGCTACTGCTTCAGGTAGTAGAACGAGGTCGTCTCCGGGGCTGAGTATAGTAAGATTTCGTATACCTTTATGCAGATCGGCATCGGGAGGGACCCCTGCCTTGCCTGTAAGCGCACCTAGCGAGATTCCAGCCGATGAGCCTCGGTTGGAATTTGACGAGGACCTGGAAGACTATTTGCCAGCGTCAGTTAGCAGACCCCCTTCTCCAGGTATGATAGCTTGCTTAGCATCATTAAGAAATGATTTAGCTGTACTGGCTGCAGATACGACATATATGCCGTCGGCCATGGATAAATATCGTCTTCACGCCTCTTCTTTAGGAAAATTAACATTATGTTGATATTAACTTCCTTTTGTCTTCTTTTCAGAGGAAGACCTCTTCGGAGAGGGCAATGTAGATGCGCCCTTCGGCTCTGTGTCAGGTCCTGGCGGCGACACGGAGGTGGCTGATTTTGAAAAGGAAACATCTTCGGGTGTCGGCTCGCCTGTCGACGAGATTCCGATATCTCAAGAAGAGGACGAGCCTGTCATTACGACAATACCTCCTTCGAGTACGCTGGTATCTTTGTCCGGTGTTGGCGCTTCTTCTTTCGTTGCACCACCTGTTGAGGCAACAGTCGTGGCAACATCGTCTGTGGCTGTTCTTGGAGGGGGACTCGCCCATATCGAGGCCACTCCCAGTTTCCATTTGGATCTAGCTGTGCTGACCGAGCAGTACACTAGCATCTTCTACACCACTTTGAAAATGTTAATATCAATGGTGTTGGAGAAGAATCTGAGCTTTGCGTCGCTGAAGAGGTCTGCTCGGTCTGCCATAGTGCCGATCCGAGAATTCAACGGCACTGGGGTAGCTGACACGCTGGAGGAGATAGTTAATGGTTTGGAGCAACCCATTAACGAATACTTGTAGCTAGCTCAAGACAATATTGAAGATCTGGTCCAGGCTAGATACGACTCCATGACTGCGCGGCTTGCCAAACAGATGGCTGGCATGAATAAATCCATCCAGACACATCAGCAGAAGATGGATGAAGGAAAAGCCGTCCTGGAGGAGGCCATTGCTCTTCAAACGAAGTGCCAGGCCGAGCATGAAGGGAATATAGCGAGGGTCCGCAGGCTGGAAATAAAACTCGCTCAGGCAAAGGAGTGGGCTTCTCAGTCGTCAGAAGCTCTAGCTGTGGCGGATGGCCGATTAGGCATAGCACAACAGAACTTGGCGCGTGCAGGAGTCGCCCGTGCTGGTTTTCTTCGGGCGAGAGCTGAACTGTCCCTCCTAAGCAATGATGAGGCAAGGTTGGAGCGGGCTCGTGCCGACGTCTTGAACTCCCGGGATGAGAGGATGGCCGTACTGGCGCAGCAACTTCGTGACCTGACTGCTCCCCCTAAATGATGTACTTTTGCTTTTGCTTTTCAATATACTTTCACTCTTTTTTGGGAATAATAAAGAGGCTTTCATCTGACTATGTGGACCCATCATTTCGGAATGTAAATGACAGGTTTTGGGTGAAAGTGATATCAGAGGTAATATGGACGTGATATACTCTCGGTAAGTTTTAGAAGGATATATCTATTCAGAGGTTATATGGACATGATAGAAATATGCTTTTAGCTAAAATTTGTACACAAGACACTATCAGAGGTAGTATGGACGTGATAGGTCTTGAAGTTCCAAATTAGTTTAAACATATCTATTCAGAGGTAATATGAACATGATAGAATACGATCCAACTAGTTTTGTTTTGGAAGTAGTTTTGTCAGAATGAGGTTTTCGCCATATTCTACTTGAGCAGAGGAGGTTTAAGCATAGTACCTTTTCAGGAATTTGTCATTGATAGGAACCATTAATAGGTCTCCATTAGGCTGGGCTAACCTGTAAGCGCCGTTCGAGAACGTCGTCTCGATCACATAAGGGCCTTCCCATTTGGGCTGGAATTTACCCTTACTCCTGTGAGTAAGAATCATCGGCCTTCTTACGGCTAAAACTAGCTCGCCGACTTTGAACACTCTTTTCTTTACTTTTTGATTAAAAGCTCTGGAAATGCGTGCTTGGTAGAGCGCGATGCACTATTGATCTTGGAGGCGTTTCTCGTCTAATCCTTCTAGCTCTTGAAGCCTTAACAGGTCATTCTTTTCTTGAGTCAGCTCATTAGCCACGGCTATCCTGAGTGATGGAATTTGGATCTCGATGGGGAGAACTGCTTCGCTCCCATAAACTAATGAGAATGGGGTGCAACCTGTCGGTGCTCGTACCGTTGTGCGGTATGCCCAGAGACACTCTCCCAGCTTCTCATTCCAATCCTTCTTGTTCGAAGAGACGAACTTTTTCAAGAGCTTGATAATGGTTTTGTTAAAAGCTTCCGCCAAACCATTAGCAGCAGGATTATATGCCGTAGAGGCAACATTTTGTATCCGATTTTTATCGCAAAATCGATGAAATGCTTGGCTGATGAATTGAGGCCCATTGTCATGAATTATCCTCCGGGGTATCCCTAAGTGATAAATGACGTGATATTTGACGAAGCTGATCACATTAGATGCCTTTACCTCAGCAAGGGGGATCGCCTCTGCCCATTTGGAGAAGTAATCAGTGATGGCCAGTATGAACCGGTGACCTCTGGAAGAAGACGGGTGAATAGGACCAATGATATCCATACCCCATGCTTCGAAAGGCCAGGATGCAACCGTAGGATGTAGATATTCAGGAGGTTGATGGATAAAGTCTGCATGAACTTGACAGGCTCTGCATTGCCTTGCATACTTTATTGCATCTGTGATCATAGTAGTCCAGTAATAGCACATTCTCCTGATGCAATCCTGTAGCTTAGGACTGGGTTGATGCGCTCTGCATACGTTGTCGTAGGCTTCACGGATAATCCGTTGTGCTTTATCACCAGAGAGACATCGTAATAATAGTCCGTCATAAGACCGGCGATATAGACATTGTGAAGATGCGTCAAAATAGAAGCGCAATGATCGTCTTTTGACGGAGACTGCTTCTTTAGGATCCTCTGGCAAGATTCCGTATGCTACAAAATCTATAAAGGGACTTCTCCAGTCTCTCTCTGGAAGATCTGTGTCCACTGCATAGCTGTGTTCTATGTGAAAGTTATTTTTCACACAGAATAAATCTCTGTTAAGAAGGATTATCGAATTCTGCCTTCTTATAGGGGTAGCTAAATCTGCAGCTAGACTGGCTAGGGCATCAGCTTCCAGGTTCTGAGATCGAGGTACATGCTCTAGGAAGAATCCTTTGAATGTCATGGCTATCTCGACCGTTGCTCGGTGATAGGGGATGAGGTCTGGATTATGGACTTCATATATTCCTCTGACTTGATTGCCGATCAGCAGAGAATCACCAAAAGCTTCCAGAGATTCGACGCCCAATTCTTTAGCGAATTAGAGGCCGATTAGTAGAGCGTTGTACTCCGCCACATTGTTGGAACAGGGCTCGCTAAGAGAATATGCTCGGTAGATGACGAGCTTATCAGGAGTAACCAGGACAATTCCTACTCCCGAAACCACATTTCCCCTGGGACCAGTCCTGGAGGCGCCATCGAAGAATAGTTGCCATACATCACTTTCCATTCCGGAATTACATTCTGCAATTTCGTCGGGAATATCCTCGTACAGTTTGGAGGCCTTCGGGATCGGATGAGCAGCTAGGAAGTCAGCCAACGCTTGGCCTTTGACGGACTTTTGAGGGACGTACACCATGTCATACGGTGTTAACAACATCGCCCAAGTCCCCAGTCAGGAATTAAGAACACTTGGCTTGTTCATCAGTACCCGAAGAGGATTGATCCTGGAGATGATGTGAATGGTTTGGCCTGTGACATAGTGTCGTATTTTCTGAATAGCGAACATCAGATCCAAGCATTCTTTCTCCACTGGATTGTACCGGTGTTCGGCTCCGACCATCATCCTTTAGAGGTAGTAGATAGCCTGCTCGTGGCCCATCTCGTTCTTTTGTGCGAGAAAAGCTCTGAGAGAATGATCCATCGCTCGAACATACAGCACGAATGGTCTTCCCATGACAGGAGACACCAGAACTGGCGGACTAGTGAGGTAACGTTTGATGTCATCGAACGCTTGCTGACAGGCTTCGTCCCATACGAAGGATACACCTTTCTTCATGAGACGAGAAAAGGGCTGACATCTCCCAGAGAGGTTGGATATAAATCTCCGGATGTAAGCCAGACGACCCTGAAATCTCCTAAGTTCCCTCAGATTGCGGGGCGGTCGTATTTCTAAGATGGCCTTGACTTTATCAGGGTCCACTTGAATGCCTTTGGCGGTAATGACAAATCCCAAAAATTTGTCACTAGATACCCCCAGAAAGGACTTTGTAGGATTTATTTTGAGTTGATGTTGGCGCATCAATTCAAATACTGTCTTCAAGTCTTGGATGTGATTATCCTTGAGGCAGGTTTTGACAGCTACATCGTCCATGTAACACTCCACTGTCTTGCATAAATGCTCATGGAATATGTTACTCATAGCCCGTTGGTACGTAGCCCCGGCATTCTTTAATCCGAAGGGCATGACCGTATAGCAATATACTAGTGTCCAAAAGACAGTATGCTTCTCGTCTTCAAGATGCATCTTGATTTGATTATATCCTGAAAATCCATCCATGAAAGACATACGTTCAAAATCGCATGTATTGTCAATCATGATTGTCACGCCCCAGTCCCAAAATATCGAGGGACTAGACACGTGGCAATGGCCAGCAGCACGCACCGATAGACAAACCCAATTTAATCGATCCATCGGGGCATGCTTAAGCTGTATTAAAATAGTCAGGATTTACTAATCTCATCCACAGAATAAATATAACAATATCAGCAAAAGAAATAAATAACATCCAGTCACAAGTAAATAAAATCGGGAAACAACCCGATATTAAGTCTGTTACAAAAGTTCTCTTAAACAGGAAATAAAGAGTTTAATTGCCATAAAAACTGAGCATGGAAGAAGCAGATGTTCAGGAGAAGTCCTCAGCGATCACCTCGTCCTCAGGTTCTGGTACTGCTCCGAGAAGTGCTCATGTTCCGTACACCTCAGGATAGATCTCGTCTGCTAATCCTGGGGACATAATCCGGATCCAGGTCCTCAGGGGACATAGCAAGGTACAAATAATATAAGCCAAAATATATGTAGTACAGAAATAAAGGAAACAATAGGGTAAATAAATAACCAGCTAAGTGATATGCAAGTGAGAGTTTTATTCATAATCAGGCTGAGACTACTACAAGATCAGTGTCAGTTAAACCCATAGCAGTATTCTCTCGAAGGGCCATAACTTGCGCCATAGCTCTGTATCAGAGACTAAGACACCTCCAGATGACAATATTTATAATATAATCAGCCTTGATATGGTAATACTCTCCCCACCCAATGTAATCTCACGTCTCATGTCAATGACACGCAGGATCAAAACTAATGCAGCAAGTCAGAATAAAATCTAAGCATGTAAAATATATAAGTCATAAACCTGTATCCTATACAGAATTACCTTGAATATTTCAGGAAGATTCTGGCTCATGATTCGTGTCAGGTGTCTTGGGTATATTGTACTTGATATGGCAAGTATGAGAATGTAAATGTCACGATATCCATCTCTAGGTGACGTTGCACAATAACGCGTACGGTGTTGGCACCCGACTATTAATCGGACGCTAAGCAAGTCACACGGCCCTAGGTTTGAGCATGCACAATAGTCACAGGAATAAAACAAGAGAACAAAATGAATCAATATACTGCAATTATGGCAAGGTACACTTGCCTGGGGTTCCGGCTCCAATTGTAGCTCTGGCAGCAACAGGATTTGCAGGCAGTTCTTCGGTTGCTGAAATAGATATCACCATCAGATCCATAAAATATTAATCAGCTAGAAATGCCTGTCCTTGAGTCCAATTTGGACACATGGGGCAAAAATGACATTTTCAGGTCAAGACGGGGTCCACAGGTGGGCCGCTTTGCACCAAAAAATGTGTCAGGGTCAAAGGTCTCCAAATTCGGCCAACTTAGTGTCAACAAGTCAGGAACGATGATACGAACCCAACGGAACTTCCAGAATTGGATTCCGATGAGCCGATCACAAAATCGCCCGTCAAGTGGAGCTTGTGGGGCCCACGATACGCGATTTTGTCAAATTCTCAGAATCGAACCAAACTTGGATCACAGGACCAGCGTATTGCTACGAGTCCGATGACGCAAGTTTTGTCTCGATCCGACATATATACACAAAGTTACAGCGAGAAACAGAAAGGACAGATACGGGGCGTTGTCGGCGGATACGCATTGATTTCGGTGTACACGTACATCCAAATCAACTTCTGCGAAATCTCGCACGTCTGTATCAACGACGCGCACGTTTCAGTGAAGACCACACGCGACCAAGTCGTCCCGTTTGGCAGGGCGTACTCAGTTTTGGGGTGAAACAGGGCATTAGTTTTCCTGTGTTTGGATCGCGGTTCACGATCACCACAGGACGCGATGCACCGAGCGGGTTGCACTGGCACCGAGGGGGTTACGCAGGGTTCACGTCACAACTGACGGAATCGAAAACGGGGTAGCGAGGAGAGAGATATGGGTACCTGAACAGGGTTTCAAAAACCTGAATTCTTCGTGTCCGACACGACACAAGGGACACTATGTCCTGTGTCCAAGCCGTGTCCTCTCTAGGGATGGGGTTCTACCTTGTCTGAGCTCGCCAGAGGCTGGAGGGTGCTGGAGGGAGGCCGGAGACGGCTGAGGCGGCAACGCACGAGGAGCACCGGCGAGGTCAGGCGGCCGGCAACGGCGGGGAG
Source organism: Iris macrosiphon (assembly GCA_036927795.1). NCBI lineage: Eukaryota > Viridiplantae > Streptophyta > Magnoliopsida > Asparagales > Iridaceae > Iris > Iris macrosiphon. Next base: position 68,759,845 of record JAYESA010000016.1, read on the forward strand.
TCGTCGGGCGGCCGGAGACTGCTGCGGCGAGGGGTTGCCGAGGCTCTGCGGGGTCGGAGGAGAGCAGAAGAAGGTTCTGGAGGAGGAGGGGAGTCGTCGATGGAGGTCGGACGGCTGGGGACTGGTCGACGGAGGTCGGGGTCACCGGTGAAGCGGGGCCGAGGGGGAGAGGGAAAGAGACGGAGGAGAGGGGTTTTATAGCGGGGTCCGGCGGGCGGTTAAGGGAGGCGGAGCGAGGGGTCGGGGGTTACGCGAAAGAGGAAGGGGAGGCGCTGGAAGGAAGCCGGAGTGGCCCGGCTGCCGGAGCGGACGCGGGAGGCCAACAGTCGGGGGTCGAGCGGTTTGGAGGAGATGAGAGGTTTGCGGGTTAACGGGTGGACGGGTCGGGTCAGGGGATCCGGCCCGATCCAAAAACAAATGCGGGTCAGGTCGGGCTAGTGGGTCGGGTCTGGATTTTGGGCCCGGATCCGACCCAATAAGGATTTGGGTTTAGTTAAACCGGTTTGGTTCAGCAATTGGTTTGGTTTGATTTATTTAAAATAAACCCGGTTTATTTGGTTTAATTAAATAATTAGTTTTTAGGGCTTTTAAAATGCTTTCGGGGTCCAATAAATTTCTAAAAAATTATCCTATGTCTAGTTTTTCATTTTACACCAAAAAATATTATTTTCATAATATTTTAATATTATTTTATATTATTTAATAATTAAAACACCTTAGTTTAATTACAGAAAATCCTGGAAAAATTCTAGAAAATTGTGAAAATTCCAAATTAAAAATTCTTGAAAATTATGGGGTTTACAATGACGTCTGTGATGGGAAGAGAAAAATTATCCCTGGGGCAGGCTGCATTCAGATCTCGGTAATCGATGCAGACTCGTACTTTCCCATTTTTCTTCATGACCGGGACGACATTGGCGATCCAGTCGGGATGTTGTTCTTCACGGATGAATCCGCTGGCTATCAACTTCCTGATTTTAGCTTCAATGGCGTCCATCATATCCGGGCAATATATTGAGCTTATGAGTAGCCACCTTTGGATCAAGTCCTGGCATGTCCTCATAATTCCACGCAAAGACGTCGATATATTCTTTTATCAGCTGGATAACTTCTTCCTTTTCTGCTTCAGAAAGATTGTTACTGATAAATATCGGCTTTGGCAAAAGTTTATCCCCAACGTCAATCTGGATAACTTTGTCTTCAGTGGGAGGTTCTCTCTGCTCGAAGCGGAACTCCCATTGTGTATCCATTTGCTGAGCCCAAGCGTCTTTCTCAAATAGTTTGGATTCTTGTTCGTCTGATTCGAAGGAATCCGTCACTACCATATTCACTGATAATGTTTGCTCGAGAGCATGAGATGAGTCGGAGGGCGCTGAGCCATTTTGAGAGGAGGAGAAGATATCCTCGTTCGACTCAGGAGTTGCGAGGGAGGTGGTATACCCTAACCCAAAATGAGTTCGTTGATAGTAGGGATCGCCATGCAGTGGCATTCGTCTGTCTTTCCCGTGGTTGAGACCCGGTTCCAGCTTCAGCTTATAACCCATATTTTGCATGATCTTCAGAGCTTGTGGGCTGTATCTGTGAACCTGCATTTTACCGACATCGTCATCGGAAGAATCCTCTTGCACAGTCGATTCATTGCGCATGCGGCCGAAGACTATTGAATGCTGACTGCTACAAATAGGCGGGACAATGAAGATAGACTCCTCATGCGGTCCATACGTCGTGGTAACTTTGGATGATAACGCCACTTTCCATATATACGGATGATAGGAATCTATAGCTTTCAAGAATTTTTGTGCTATAGGTTCTATATCGTCGTGGGGTGAGGATTCCCGATTTGGAATTTGAGCGTCAATATACTGGAAAAGAGGATGTTTATTATCATCTTAAACTCTGTTCCCAGTCGCATTTACATCACTCGGCTTCATGTTGCGCCGGAGGTTGATGACCAAGGGTGGAGGCTTCTGGTTAAAAGTGATCACTAGAGGATCACCCCTTTTCCTGATCTGGTCTCGTTCAGGTGGATAGCCATAGGCTTTATGGCTTTTGGACGAGTAGTCCGTCCTTTCACCTTAATTGACAGAGGTTACTTGGCAGAGGGTTCTTCTGGCTCCCGGTGGGATTCCTTCTCTGCTTCGGCTGACACCTCTTTCGTGCAGTCTTGAGAGTACAACATGGCATCAGAGTAGTAGAATTCTACTCCTTTAAACGGGTTCAGGTCAGCAATCTCCGTTTGTACTGTTCCTTGGGCGTCTACATATTTAAAGCATTAGTGTAGAGTTGAAGGAACGATGTTGTAGTCGTGGATCCAAGGTCTACCCAGCAGGATGTTGTGGGACACCTCTGAATCAATGACGTAACATGTAGCCACCGATCTGAGGTTGCCGATTTGGATCCTTAGGCGAATTTTCCCCAACGGCTTACTTCTTCCGGCGTTGAAACCCACGATCGTAGTGGTGGTGTAAGCTAATTCGCTGGTAGGAATCCTCAGCGGTCTGAGCAGACTATGAGGAATGATGCTGATTGATGATCTCGGATCTATATGAATCCGGTCGACCTCCATGGAACCGACGTACCCGGTATAATAGAGGGGTCTGTCATGCTTGTTATATTTTAACAGCATGTCATCATGAGTGAATGTGATGTTTGGGACCACCGCCATCACGCTGTGGCATTGAGGACACGCCACGGGTTCTTCGTCAGGGGACTTCAGCTGGGTCAAGTATACATCCGCCTGCATCAATGCTTCACTCAGGGCTTGACGAGTGTCCTGAGAGAGCCTGAGTAGCTCAAAGATGGACAGCCTGTCTGGTGTATTAGCCAGTTCGGCCAGGATATCGAAGTTGTATGGCTTCTCTAAACCTTTGTTTTAAATGTTTTTCACAGGTTTATCGAAGCGCACTTCTTTTTGCTTCCCCTTGTCCGCCGAAGTTGGTCTCGAAGGACCGGCTTCTGGTACGATGAATTCCGGTTCTGAAGGCTTGGCAGCTGAAGCGTCTGCCGTTGCATCTTCTTGGCTGGCTCCATAGTCCTGGAGGTAGGCTTTCCCTGAGCGGGTTCCAGTAGCCAAGACCTCATCTTCTGATGCCGAGTGTACCGTAATCATGTGACACGGTTTGTACTTTGAGTTCTTTTTAGACTTAGCCTTAGCAGCTTGAATCTCTTTCTCGATCTTTGGCACCAGATCTGGATGAACCCACATGGTCTCGCCTCACTGAGTAGTTAGTGGTAGCAGGTCATGATTTTGACCTCTAGCTAGAGGGAGATTAACGATGTTCATCGTCGTCCAGGAAATAGGCGTAACATCGTCCGAGATTTCTTGGGAATGCAGATTGCCAAATTGCAGAGAGATCATGTTGGCCGTGACCGTCTTCTCGCTGTTGCGCAGAGTGATGGCTTTAGCATCGATCAGCTCCTGGATCTTCCTTTTCAGTATATAACACGCCTTTGTGGGGTGGTGTATGTACCTATAGAAGATGCAGTACTTGGGGTTATTGGTACTGCCGGCCTCATTGGGCCGTCTCACCTCAGGAAGGGTAATCTTGTCGCTTTTGACGAGACATTCGAATATGCTCGGAATATCGTCGTCGTCGAAAGAGTATACTTCAATGGGCCTGGAAGTACCAGGTTTCATCTGCGTGGTAGCCACCATCTTTTGCCTGGACGTGTTGATCGCCAGAGCTTCTTTATCCTTGGTACCACGAGGATGGTCGATGTTGGAGGATGACCTCTTGCCTTTATCAGAGGCCGAGATCATGATGCCATTATCGCGCGCCTTCTGACTATTGTCCTCCGCGGATACCGCTGAGATGATGAACAAGGGCCAATCATGGAACTGATATGGTCCTGTGAACACCGAGATCAAGGGGAGAAGGTTCTTCCTGCAGATGTCCACCAATGCCGAGTCTGGAACTCCTAGAGGCATTTGTAGAGTGGCTTGACGAAAACGTTCGATGAAAGTGCGAACATTTTCTTTTTCCTTCTGCCTGACTTCGATGAGAAAGGACATAGACATGTCCATCCCTCCCTCGTAGAATCGCGTGAAGAATAAAGCCTTGAAGTCTTCAAAGGAAGTAATGCAGTTATCCGTGAGGCTGTGGTACCACTGGTAAGCTACTCCCGAGAGACAGCCCTTGAACACCCGAGTGAGGAGGGCGTCGTTCCCTTGTAACAACACTGTCATCATGCTGAAGTAGTTCATGTACTGACTTGGTGATGTTTTTCCCTCGAACAGAGCCATAGTCTGTGGTTTGTATTTAGGAGGAAAAGGGACCTCTTCCCAGATAGTTGGGTAAGGTTGGTTGATTCCTAATTTCTTGAGCTGATCTTTATGCTTCAGGGCATCAAATTGGGCTTTCAACTTCCGTACTGCCTGCATCGGATCTTCAGCCGGTAGCGGGACCACGGAGTGATGAAGAATCGATTGCATCGCGACTCCGATGGGAGGTAATATATTCTCCGAGTGAGGAGGCGGAGGAACCGCTGACTCCTGATTTAGAGCAGGCTCTTGGATCGTGTTGGATGGTGGTAAGTCCACCCCCACACGTATCTGAGTTGGAGGGACCGATGCTTAAGCCATGGCAGCTGCGTGTTGAGTTAGCATCATCTGGTGCATGTTCTCCATCATGGATAGCATCTCCTTCAGAGACATCTCCAGTATAGTGATGCGCTGCTCAGCGCTCCAGGACGGGGAAGCTTCCTCGCGCTCATCTCCAATAGCATAAACTTCCATCTTCCTGGGTGTCATTGAAAGATTAGTATAGGTCTCTGTAGAAGTTGACTCTATACTTTCGGCATCTGATTCGGGAGACTGGCGACCCCCAGCATCAGAATCAGAAGAGTACGAAGCCGGTTGTCGTGACCTCGAACGAGTATTTTGGAATACCCCAGCTTCGGTGTTCCTAAGGAGCATGTTGAATCTCCTTCGGCTCGGAGGTCTAGAGGGATAACGTCTTGAGCCCGACCCTCCTCTAGGTATGTGTGAAGCCATGTTCACAGATGCATGCGTGTGCTCTTCTTCCTGGAAAGATGGAGAGTAGCTCAACCGGTCAAAAACTGACCATTTTGCTTCAGAACAGCAACAATTAATTACAATCCTATGACTATTACAACAGTGCTCGCTAGGAGGCGTAATAGACATGCTGGAAGATCCCCTCTCCTTGTGTTTCTGGATCAGATAATTGTGCAGGTCAGGAGGAGTTACAGAAGAAGAAGATAATGGCTTGTTCCTTCTGTTCACATTAGTGGACATACGGATGTTGGGAACCATAGTTTTCCCTGTGCCACCTATATACAACAGGTTGGCCATCTGGGTGGCGGATAATCCCCGAGGAGGGTATCTTACCGCAAATTGAGCCTTCTTTATGCTAAGGGGCTTCTCCTGACGTAATTTGGAGCTCTGCTCTGGTTGGCGTAAAGTTGAGGATGTCCTCAGTCGGCCATCAGCTTCTCGCGTAATCCGGAGGGCGGGCAGATTGTCCCCTTGTTGGCGTAAAGGCCAAGAAGTTGAGTAGTCCCTCGCTTGCTTTTCCTTACGTAGATTGCAGGGATCATCTGCTTTTCCACGGAAGGTAGATGTATTTTTGTACGCGGAGCACGTTTGGGATTCCTGATTTGGCGCTGAGGCATTATCAGAAATTTTGTCTATTCCGCCAGGGGCGGAAGACTGAATTTTACGCGCAGAGCGCGGAGTAGGCTTCTGGACTAGCGCTGAGGCATTGTCCGAAGTTTTGTCTGTTCCTCCAGGGACGGGAGACTAAATTTTACGCCCAGAGCGCGGATTATACTTCTGGGTTAGCGCTGAGGCATTGCCAGATGTTTTGTCGGCCCTGTCAGAGACAGGCGACTGAATTTTACGCGCAAGGCGCGGAGTATACTTCTGGGTTAGCGCTGAGGCATTGCCAGAAGTTTTGTTGGCCCTGTCAGAGACAGGCGACTAAATTTTATGCGCAAGGCACGGAGGGAGCAATGCTACAACCTTATTGGTCGGAGAGATCGGAGAGTCCACAGGAATGGTAGAGGATGTCTTGGGCATCCAGACCTTATGCAGCTTCCTGTTGTTGTGGACAGAGAGGGAGTGAGAGCTACCCTCTGTTCGAAGCATGTCTTCGTAGGCAGACTGGTCGAACTGGACGACCAGTGTCTTCTTTACGGATCCCATGGATACCGCATCGTGTTGAGAAATAGCTTCCTCATCAGAAGAGAAAGACGTCCCCAGCAGAGTCGCCATCTTGTTGTCTGATAAAATAAACGAAAGAGATAATATGTAGAAAATGAGGTCTTATACGAAAACCCGCCCTTCTTCTATGTTTACAAACAAGATTGTACAATTTAGTCCTATACGAGGATGTTGAGTACAATTTATTTAATCTGGGTAAATATTGCTATAGGTGTCTGATCTGCAGTCGATCACTTTAGCCCTTGGACCACACGATGATGAAGAAGTGCCGTGGAAGAAAGAAAGCAGCTTCGCAGGTTGCTAAAGAGGGTGGATGCCCGATGCCAAAGTCGTCGATCCCTTCTCTTTGCCTGAGCTCTGGATTCTTCTCTCTCTCGACCGTTTGACCTTCAATCTTTTGACCGTTGGATCTGATACTGGATTTCTTGACCAATTTTCCGACCTTGACCTCTGTTGATAGAGGTCTCTATTTATAGAGTTTTAGTGACAGTGACCACTCAGTCGGTGTAGAAACCGAGTAGTGGAAAGTACAACACCCTTTTACACGACGATTAAAATAACCAAAGCCTGCGTATAGATGACCTTTTGAGTGAGCATGTGACGCGTGTCCAACTAAGGGACAAACGCATATAACTGCTGTGAAGATCATGGCGTAGAAGCCACGTAGGTAGTTATCCCTTGTGTAGAAGAGGTTGGCGTAGAAGCCAATAACTGTCACCATGGCATAGAAGCCAAATAGGCATAGAAGCCGAGTGGGCGTAGAAGCCAAATAGGCATAGAAGCCGACTGGGCGTAGAAGAAGAGTGGTCATAGAGGCCAAGTAGGCGTAGAAGCCGAGTGGTCATAGAGGCCGAGTAGGCGTAGAAGCCGAGTGGTCATAGAGGCCGAGTAGGCGTAGAAGCCGAATGGGCGTAGAAGCCGAGATGATGTGGACGTTTTAGCCGGAATTACGGCTCTTGGAGATATAATCAAATCTTTTGCATTAAATGCAGAGATCTGCCCCCATCCTGCGCATTAAATGCAAAGGCTTGTCTTTAAGATTTGCCATCATTCTGCGCATTAAATGCAGATACGCGCCTCGAATCCTATACGAAAAGCAACTGTTGATGTGGCGGGCTGTTTGTCTTCTGTGGAGCGTAGAAAGCTCACGTCTGCCAGTGTAAAACTAGGCAGCGTATTCCCTTGTATGCGTAAAAGCAGTTTACGCAAAGGGGATGTCACTAAACGACGATTCGGTGACATTTAATCAAATCTCCTGCATTAAATGCGGAGATCCGCCATTATCCTGCACATTAAATACAGAGGCGTGTTTTGAAGGTCTGCCACCCTTCTGTGCATCAAGTGCAGAGACATGCCTTGGGCATCTGTCAGTATTCAGTGCTTTAAATGCAGAGACATGCCTCGAGAAACTGTCACCGCTCTGCGCATTAAATGCAGAGACGTACCTCGAGCCCTGTACGAAGTACAGCTTTTGATGTGGCAGGCTGTTTGTCTTCTGCGGAGCGTAAACAGCTCATATCCGCCTATGTAAAACTAGGCAGCGTATTCCTTCGTATGTGTAAAAGTGGTTTACGTAAAGGAAACGGCAGTAAATGACAGCCTGGGTCGCAGTGCCGCGCCATCATTATAGCCGTCGTCTGGATAGTCTAACAGTACTCTTTGTCAGGAGTCCAGACGTCAGGTTCATTGCATGATCTGACAGGTTCATTTCGAAGAATATGAAGCGTTCCTCGTACACTTCAATATTGTATTGAAAACGGATGAGTTTTACGCCATAAAGGCGATGAAGCACCCTGTTTACGCTGAAGCAGCCTGGACATACTGTATTACGCGGATGGTCCTTGAGCCTGTATTTTTACCCTGTGCTCAGCGAAAAAAGCTCTATTGTACGTTTGATGGCTCTGAGGTCCTCTGTTTACGCTGTCCTGCATCAACATGCTGCGTAGAGCTATCCAGTGTATTTTTTATGCTTCTACAACAGTATCCGAGATATGAAGTCATATGATAGAATATACCTTCCAAATCAAACATGTGCAGGTATCGAGATTGAATATCGTCCTCGTACTTCCACGTTGATTCTTCAAGAGTATGATATCCCCAGGCCACTCAGACAAGAGAAATAGTCCGGTTCTTGGGTACTTTCTCTCTTCGATCCAGAATGGATACGGGTTGCTCCTCATAAGATAAGTCGGTACTAATGACCAATTCAGAGTGATCGAGGATGTGACTCGGATCCGAAATATACCTACGCAACTGAGACACATAAAATACATCGTGTACCTTACGTAGCGAAGGCGGAAGGGCAAGACGATAAGCAATATCGCCTACCCGCTCGAGAATATCGAACGGACCTACGTTTCTGGAACTAAGTTTCCTGCGAACCCCGAATCTAATGACTCCACGGGTAGGCAAAATCCATAAAAATACGTAGTCGCCGACACAAAACTCTAAAGGTCTACGATGCTAATCTGCCCAATGACGATGCCTATCTTGTGCAACCCGAAGTCGATCTCTAATCTGCTTGACAACCTCTACTGTCTGCGTGATCATTTCAGGGCCTAACATCTTTCGCTCACCAATGTCGTCACAAGCCAACGGTGACCTGCACTTTCTGTCGTACAATGCTTTAAAAGGTTCCATCTGAATACTGGCCTGATAACTGTTATTGTAAAGTTGATTCTCCCAAAATCCACCAAGATCTAAGGTACAGGCTCGTAGCATATCTTTCAATATATGAATGGTTCTTTCTGATTGCCCATCTGTCTGAGGGTAGTAAGCTGTGCTAAATCTTAACTTGGTACCCAAGCTCTGGTGCAAACTTTTCTAAAAATGAGAAGTGAACCGCGTGTCTCGATCTGACATGATACTTAATAGGATATCATGTTTTTTCACTATTTATCGCATATAAAATTTATCCAATTGGCCTTTAAACTGTCATACTCGTAAAGGAAGAAAGTGAGCTACTTTTGTGAGACGATCTACTATCACCCAAACTGTATCTCGACCAGTCGGTGATCTAGGTAAACCAGTCGCAAAGTCCATCGTGATGTGTTCCCACTTTCACTCTGGAATATGAAGCAGTTGCAATAATTCTGTCGATCTTTGTTGTTCTGCCTTCACTTGTTGACATATCAGACATCGCGATACGAAGTGTGCTATTTTTCTCTTCATTCCGTTCCACCAAAAGTATTGCTTGATATCTTAATACATCTTCGTGCCTCCTGAATGAATGGAATACTGGAAACTGTGTGCTTCATTCATAACTTTTTGTCGAATATCCCCGCTCAGTACACATAGATGATTCCCAAACCTTAGTGTTCCATCCACATGTATTATCAAATCCTTCTGAAGACCTAACTCACCTTCTTCTCGGAGCTTTTGAATCGTCGGGTCTCATGCCTGAGCTAGGTTGATTATATCTATCAAAGTTGACTGAATCTGTAGGCTAGCCTGAACTCCTATACTATGTGGAAGTATATCTCGATAGCCATCTTTCTTAAGTCTTCTAAAATATGCTTCTGAGTAGTCAACATAAATGCTCCATCTCTTCTGCTAAGTGCATCAGCTACTACATTAGCCATGCCTGGATGGTACTAAAGTTCCATGTCATAATCTTTCAACAACTCTAGCCACCTTCTCTGCCTCATGTTCAGGTCCTTTTGCGTGAACACATAGTTCGGACTCTTATGATCCGTAAATATTTCTACTCGATCACTATATAAGTAGTGCTTTCATAGCTTAAGTGCAAACACTACTGCTGCTAACTCCAAATCATGACTTGGATAGTTCTTCTCGTGATCTATGAGCTACCGAGAAGCATATGCTATCACTCTCCCTTGTTGCATCAAAACACATCCAAGTCCTTTTCCAGATGCATCACGGTACACGGTGAATCCTCCGGAGCCTGCTGGAAGAGTAAGGATTGGGGCAGAGATTAACTTCTTCTTTAACTCCTCAATGGCTATATGATATTCTGCTGACCACACAAATTTAACTTCCTTGTGCATCAATCGAGTCAAAGGTGCCGAGATCTTAGAAAAATCTGACACAAATCTTCTTTAGTATCCTGCCAAGCCCAGAAAACTAAACACTTTCGCTACCGTCTTTGGGATTGGCCAGTTTTTTACTGCCTCTACCTCCTTGGGATCAACTGACACTGTTGTCCCAGAAATAATGTATCCAAGAAAGGATATATGATCCATCCAAAACTCATACTTACTAATCTTTTCATATAATTGATGCTCCCTCAAAGTCTGCAGAACTATCCTGAGTTATTCTTCATGCTCTTCCTTATTTCGAGTGTACACCAGATGTCATCGATGAATACTACCACGAATTGGTCTAAGTAAGGCATAAAAATATGGTTTATCAAGTCCATGAATACCGCTGGAGCATTAGTCAGTCCGAATGACATAACTAAGAATTCGTAATACCCATATCGTGACCTAAATGTTGTCTTTCGTATATCCTGCTCCTGGACTCGTACCTGATGATATCCTGATCATAAATCTATCTTAGAGAAGACTCTTGCTCCACTTAATTGGTCAAACAAGTCATCATTCCTTGGTAATGGGTACTTATTCTTTACAGTCACTGCATTAAGCCGCTTATAATCCATACACAACTGCGTCGATCCATCATTCTTCTTTACCAATACCGCTAGTGCTTCCCACAGTGATGCACTGGTCCGAATAAACTTTTTTGCTTTCAGTTCTTCCACGTGTCGATATAACTGATCATTCTCTGATGGTGACATTGGGTACACCTTCTAGGATACTGGTTCTGTTCGTGGCATCAACTCTATGCATAACTCTACTTCCCTAACTAGGGGTAATTTAAGAATATCATTGGAAAAGACGTCCATGAACTCTTCAACTATCTTGGGCAGCATGTTTGCTTCTTTTGCTAGGGTTACGACTCCTCTCTTGTACTGGTCTCCTGTTATTCTGCCAAGGACAAACTCTGCTAGGCCAAAATTTAAACAACACTCGACCCTCATGATAGTCTATCGTTGCATGACTGTCTCTTAACCAGTCCATGCCTAAGATAACGTCAAAGTTACCTATAGGAAACTCGATCAACTTTGCAGGTAATAGGTACCCACATACTACGACTAGACATGCTAGGCACACCCTACTAACTTCTATGATCCCATTGCCAGTGAGTATATTCAGCCTCGTTGGCAATGCCTCAAACTTCAATCCAATACGTGTCGCATATTGTGCAGATATAAATGAGTACGAAGCTCCAGAACCAAATAAAACTATGGCAGAAAAGTTTATAACGAAAATATTACATGCCACTAGGTCGTCTGACGCCATTGCTTCCCTAAAGACAAGGTAAGTGTCTGTCCTTAGCCTTATTGAGCTCCTTGCTGCTATCTTCCTTGCTGTTGTGGTTGATGTCCTTGCTTATTCTGTTATTGATTCCTATAAAGTTGGGCCTATGTCGGCAACGGATATTGAGCCAGAGGTCGTGCTACTACTGCTGGTCCTCCTTGCTGCACTGCCCTTGGAGCTGGCAATGCAGAAAACTGTTTTACTGGCCCTCCCGGCCTCTGCATCAATGGGCACGTGGCAATCTTATGATCAGGGCTCCCACATCTCAAACATAGTCCGTTAGCTGTCCGACAAATATCTTGGGTATGACCTTCCTTGCCACAGTAGGTACAACCTGTCGACACTTCCCGTCGTTGTTGTTTCTGCTACTGCTGCTGCCTCGGCTGCTATTGTCGAGTTGGTACTATCACTGTTGGAACTGTCACCCTCCGCGGTGCTGAATCATGTATACGAACGCCAAGTGATGGTTTTGATGTTCGGGGTACTGGTCTTCCCTCATTTTTTCTATCGATGAGGCCTCTTTCGATCCACTCTTCTTGATGCCATCCTTTGAGAAGTAAGCTCGACCCTCTTGGCTGCTATTAATACTACTTCGAAGGTCTAGTAGTCGTGCACCTCTACCATGTGTAAGATCTCCAAGTAAAGTCTTTTCTGGAACCTTATTGCTCTCTCCAACTCTGTTGCCACCATGGTTGGAGCAAATCTGCTTAGTCGGCAAAACTATACCTCATAGCCATCTACCGTCCTTCCTGCTTGCTTGAGGTAAATGAAACTCTGCTACAACTCATACTGAGACACAATCCTAAAGTACTTTGTCCTGAACCGGGTCCTAAAATCCTTCCACGAAATAGGATGCCTCAGTACTACCTCCATCGTAGCCCACCAATCTCTTGCCAGATCTTGGAGTTGTAGGCAAACCAAGTCAACTTGTTCCTCGGCCGAAACTTTAGCCGCGGTTAGCATGGTCTCAATATCCTGGAGCCAATCATCTGCCGTGATTGCGTCATCTGTGTCATCAAAGTATCTGGGTTTTAATCTGCAAAATCTAATAGATGCCCCAGAGTCTTTTCTCTCGCCTCGTGCTAGGGCCGTTTGCAACCCTTGGTTCAACAGGACATTCTGTTCCTATTGCTGAAGATGTTGTTGCTGATGTTGTTATTGTTGTTGTTGTTGTTGTTGTTATACCACCATCTGGTATTGTTGTGCAGCCAACAATCCATGGATTATCTCTAGCAAGGCTGGGGTATCCAGTGCTGTCGGCACCGCGGGAGGTACGGAAATACCTAGAGCCTGCTGCCCGGTCCTATTCATCGTGGGTTTAACTCGGATCCTTGGCTGAGGTTCCACAGGATCTCGTTCCACTGGCAACGCTGCCTCTCCTGTTGCTGCAACATCGGGGAAAGGTGAAGCCCTAAAGAAGAGCACAAGAACCAATAAGCACAGGACGAGAATACAAGGAAGCAACCAATCTGGGAAAATCCTAGCTCAGTATTGAAGAGTACGAATTTAGAGTTTCAAGAAGGATGAGGTTTGATTGAGACTACTATGACCATGACACCCCACAAGTATGAAGAACAGATCTGCATGGGCCACCACTAAAACTTTGTTACGCCCCAGTACTGAAATACGGATACAGACATGGCCAGGTACCCCGTACAAGGTACTATACATCGTACGATGATTACGGCTATATAAGACAAGGGGGTGCATGCTACAATCAAGTCTCCTATGGTCAATAACTTCTATGTCTTAATCATTCAGACAAGAAACAGTAAGCATAGAGCATATATGATAAGCAATAATGCATTCCAAACGCTTTCTCAAAATATTCTAGAGTCCATATGTGCAAAAATAAGAAGCTGGAAAAGTAGCAAAAGTACATGACAGTGATTCAGCTGCAGTCTGACTTAATACAATCATGTAAGAAAACTAATGTCCAGACGCACTGGCTAATAGGTGCCGGTGGCTAAACGCCCAAAAGAAAGAAATGTGCAAGACAAGCAGGAAAGAAAAAAATCACTCGCTATCCCCTGCGACCATATTCTTGGTGCACGCCATGAGTTGGAGAAAGAACGCTGGATCCTCAGGTTCTGGCTCAAGACCTGGCCATGCAACACCAGTGGGTTTAGACTCCAAATAGCAAGTGCCACAAAGGAAGCACGAAATGGAGAAAAAAAACCCAAAAAAAATAATATAATATTATATAGTTTTAGTATCATAACTTAGGTCCATGACATATCCTAGCGTTAAGGCTCAACCCTACAACCAAATAAGGACAATGGTTGAACCCTCACACTATAATAATCTATTTTCCTAGGCTACTAGATGAATTAATAAAATCATAAATAATTCTATTTCTTATATCGGCCAATCATTTATATGGCTTGTTATTTTGTGGAGTCTGAGGTTATCTCAGAATAATGCATAATAAGTATCCTCAGATCATGCCAGTATCGAACATGAGCTAACCGAACCAATATAATAAAATAAGCACTTGCAAGATACACTAGTCCCCTGTAGGGCCACTGTGCTAAAAATACGGTATTAGAGGTTCTAATATTCATATATTGAAACAAAGGCTCGACATTATAATAAGTCAGATACTGCACTCTACTAAGGCAGAAGATATACAGTATCTGTGGTGGCCAGCCCACAACTCACTTCGAATGAATCTCTGTGGAAAGGTTCGTTGGCATGATCTCGAGATACCGTTTCCTCCAAATGTTACTACTAATTTTCGTTACCTAATTAGCCCTAGGATGTCAAGGTGTGGTCACATGTGTATTTCCTTTAAGATGACGTACAAGGTATGGGCACGCTAGATACAAATCAATGGAAGTCAAATCTGGATTCACCCGAGCGTGTATGCAACATTCATAAATCAAAATCCTAGCCACGCTTTGGTAGTTCAACTCTCTTATTATGCTTGTACTGGAAAAACAATGTTCATATTTATAATATCACGCGTTTAGGAATTTGGAGGCATTCTCGATGCACAAACCAAATATAATCACTTAACACATGACACGATGTGTCGCACCTCGGCGCATATGAAAACATGAATAATTATCAGGCAATAATAGTATCAATATGGATACAATATTCGAGTCCAATTACCAATTATATATTGGGTCACATGAATCAAGAAAACATTCGATCAAACAAGCAGGGCCCCATGGGTCTTTAGGCCGCATAACAATCCTGGCCGCATGACAATCCTGGCCGCATGGAGTCATGCTGCATATAGTCATGCCGCATAAAGTCAGGACTAAGGTCTACTCCTCAGGATGAGTGATAAAGCGACAAAAAATAAATAAAGTGTCAGAGATGTGACATAAAGTATGATGTGACATAAAGTATGTCAGGAAAAAAAGATAAAACCATAGAAAGATGCGCCAAGGATACGCCAAAGATGTGCCAAAGTTCAGAGTCATGAGTCCAAGGGAAGGTGACCACATGCTCTGTTTGTCGCATAAGTCAATGTCGCATAGAGTGTCTTTGGAGTTTAGCGAATTTCTTATTCATTTAACTAGTGAATGCACAAAGTGTTCAAGGACAATTGTATAAATCAGCAGTCATGCATCCAACATGATGGACGCATGCTGTCAGTATGCGATAAGAGTTTAACCGCATAATCCTATTAGGTCGTATAGCACTCTTAGTCGCATAGCTCGTTGGCCACATGAAGACTTCGTCTTCTCCAACAGCAGGTTCAGCTATGGCAAAATTTTCCAAAACTAAAATCTTGTTTTCTTCATAGAAATCTCATTTTAAGTCCAAATCAGATGAACCAAAAGCCAAAATGCTCTAAATTGAAAGATCTAACATGTAGTAAAAACTTGTTTTCAAAGACATAAGTTTAATAGATAAAAACCAAGAAAAACTCATGAAATCCAATAAAAACCTAAGTTAGAAATATAGATCTACACTAATCCATCCATCAAAACAGAAAACTCCAAGAACTAAAAGTATTTAGAAACACATAATAAACATAATAGAACAATAATATGTAGGATTTCTTCATTTCTCATGCAAGGTGTACTTGCCTATGAAATGGGGAGAGAGCTAAAGAAAGAGGAAGAAATGAATAAGTGAAGAGAGAGAATGAAATGTTGGTTTATATATGCTAGGGTATGAGGGTTGAACCAAAGACCCTCACGAGTTGAACCAACCCACAAAATAAACCATGAACCAGGTTAAACCAAAGAGTGGGCCTAGTCTTCATGCACATGCAACCATGCTAAAATAAAAATACGTTCCAAATACGTATATCGGGAATGGAGAGTCACACCATTACTTCTACATATTTATTATTCCTGCCGTATATGCATTGTATATATATATATATATATATATATATATATATATATATATATATATATATATATATATATATATATATATATATATATATATATATATTGCATTCGCTAGAGATTAATGCATTGCATATAGCTATTATTTTTGCCATTCGTAACTATTGCATATATATTTTCCATATGTAGTAAGGATATTTTGGTAACTATTATATTTTTATTAATCTTCTCCTACTCAAAACCTCTAATCCAAGCAATAGTTATTAAATACATCTCACTTAGCATATCATGATACACTAAACCAACAATCCTTTATGAAAGAGTGAATTCGATCTTCGAGGGACTCACTGTCATGACCCGCACCCGGTGTAAGGGTACAAGTCGGAAACAACGCCTAGCCTACGTCGTAGAATCGGCGGTAGAACGCTGTCTGGATAATCTATCTAACAATATAATGAACCATCAATAAAGATAATATACTCAATCACAGAACTAAGATGGAAATGATCACGAATTAGATAAAGAATATAATAGTCACAAAGCAACTCATGAGTCTAAAATAATACATCAATGAGTCTGAAGAAGTAACAAAATAAGCTGGAGACAAATCAAGTACAAAGAATACTACGAAGCTACAACTCCCAGGTCAACTGTCTCAGTTGGAATAAGTCCCTCCTGAGCCAGGGTCTCAGAATCTAAACCCACAACATCCTGAGGTCTATAATAGGTAGGGTACCACTCCTCAGTATCATCTGGAAAAATATATCCAGCCAGGAAAGGAGCAGAGTACATCTCTAACAGCAGTTCTAATCAATGATAAAAACTATGTAGCAGTAAATAGATGTGAATATACAAGAAGCACAATAGATACGAGAGACACATACAATAAGGAATTCTGGAATAAATACAATAAGGAACAATATGCTAATGAACAAGAATACTAATGACTAAGTGTGTGAGTACTAGCTTAACATGTGATCGGCTTGGGCAAGATGCAATGCGACCTGGCTAATCATACGTGTGGTGTATGATCAACACTATGTAGTAATCAGTACTTGATATAATAGGGATATTGATCACATATCTATACTAATACTCCCCACCCTCGACTGGTATAATAGATCCAACCACGGTATGATATGGCACGAGATTCCCCAAGAAGATAGCTAGTCTTCCCGAGAATCAGTGTTTGTACATGTACAAGATAACCAATGAAAGAATACTTGTACCATATACACCATATACCAAGGAATAACATCTCATGACGATATCCTGATATATCAATCCGTGTAACCATAGTGTCAAGAGAACATGGATATCTACACTAGATACAATGAACATAGAGGATATCATAAATGAGAAACTATCAGAGAATATACTCGCCTGAAGTCCAAAGAATAGTCTCACAGATGTCTGACACGGTGCCTCGAAGACCTAGATATGGAATACAATATCAATACAAGGTTCGGAAAATAGAATAAGTTAAACTAGTCAACTTCTAGGCCAAAAAGTCAATTATAAGTCAAAAGTCAACTATGGTCAACTATGGTCAACTATGGTCAACTAAGTATTTCTAGGTTGCTAAAACATAACACAAAAATATTGGGTCAAGATACTAAAATCTAAGTCAAGAAACCCACATCTTAAAAAGTTAGGATACCGTCTCTCCGGATACGTAATTTCTAAGGTAAAACATCAATAATATAAATCAAACAATTATTTATACTAATATAGAATCACAATTTACAACATCAAATAGGTACCGTTATTTTGATCCAACTTGGTATCCTAACAATAATCACAAACTTGATACCCAAACCCCACATCTTGGGTATCCCCAATTACCTTGGTCTCCTCAAGGTAATTCCCAATACCTTGGTATATTAATTAACCTTATATATATAATATACATATATACTAAGTATGTACATATGAAGAATTTAGCAATATATAATATATTATATCAATATCAATATATATATATATATATAAGCATATAATCATATAAATATAATATCTGCCAACCGTCGCTGAAAACTGTGCTGAAATACTGATTTCTAATACGCTGGCTTTATAGTGACAGTTTCTGCCTGTCGCTGAAGCTGCTGTCACTGTTGCTACTAAAACCCTGCAATGCTGCTGCTGTTTTGGTGACGGTTTACATCCGTCACGGATTAACCGTTGCTATTGCTGCCCCTTTTCCCGCTGCTGCTGCCCTTAATTAATGACAGCGGTTCTGTCATTAATACCGCCGCCACTTCTACAACGGCTGTTGCTGAATTTCTTGTTGTTATTAATGACAGCAACTATCATTAATCCACCCGTCGCCAAAAGCCTATAATATATATATATATATAAACTCATAATAAATATATATATATATATATATATATATATATATATATATATATATATATATATATATATATATATATATATATTTATTATGAGTTTATATATATATAATTACCAAATAGACTATAAATGCACCCTCTTATTAATATGTACATATTAGGACATAGCCTCAACAAACACATACATAAATACATTATATTTATACATCTATACATATATATAAATAATCATATAACAACTATGTATAAATAATTACCCAATTAAACATACATATATATATTTTATAAAAACATATACATATATACCCATACTATATACTATAACATATATATTAATGCATGTAGAAGAAAGGCTACATAATATATATTCTCTTAGTACATATATATAATACATAGATCTATGATACAATAAACACTATAATAAATACACTATAATACATATGTAATATCTATATATATATATATGCACAATTATAACCCATGAATTAAGAGCACAATAATTAGATCTACATATAAATACACAACATATGGAGAGTATCACATTGTTTCCCACTAGATCTAGGATACGCATGTGACACGAGTCCACCACACATTCAATTGCACCCCGAAGGACACAAACAAGTCACATATATTATTTATGAATAATACAAAGTGTCAAATATAGATCTATGTATCCGTGTCAAAATACGACATGTACAAAGTCCCGTGTCGGAGAAAAAATCTCCAAAATAATACGTATCACCAAATTGTTGGGATACGACCTACACGTACCCAATTATGGATACGACACTAGCTCCAAATACATAAACACATGCCAAATTGATCTATAGGATCAATTGACACACACAACAAATATCATTCTCGAAATTCCTCCAGAATTGACACAAAAAATACTATAACTTTCTCTATAGGCCTCCTATGAACACAAAACCAAATCTTATGGGTATCCTATGCATATGGGTTAATTTTTCTTGGTTAAAACTCATATTTAGAACTTAATTTAAGGGAAAAAAACTGAATTGTACCTATTGGGAGATGGATTCCCAATAAAACCTTCAATTGAGATAAAATTACCTCCAACTTGTAGATCCTTGCTCCTCTTTGTAGATCCTTGCTTCCTCCTTCTAGATCCTTGCTTCTCAAGTCTTTAATGGTGATTTGGAAAGGAATTAGAATGAATTTGGTAGGGAAATGAAATGGAAATGAAGGAAATTTGGTAGTGGGAAATTCTAGATCTAGATTTAGAATGAAAAGAGGAGAAATAAATTCCCTCCTCTTTTTAAATAGGCCGGCCCCTTTCCTCTCCCTCAAGTTATCATGTAATATCTATTATACCCCTTGGGGCCTCTCATGAAGAAATAATTAAGGAGGGAAGCTTCTAGTCTAATAATTTAATTAATTTAATCCATCTCCTTAACAATGGACTTTCTAAATAGGCTAAGTTCTAACCAATTAATTCATGTTGGTCCATGGGTCTAAACTAAACTAGTTAGGTCCACTAACACAAGTCCAAATTAAATAACTAATATCTAACAATAATTAAATAATACAACAATAATTATTTATCATGCACAATATTTAATTAAATAGGAATTTACTAAAATAACCTTTCCTAGAAAATATGGTAGTGACAAGTCTACCCACCTTAAAATAATTTCGTCCTCAAAATTCAAAGATGAAAACTACCCCCAGAAAATAACAGAACAGAACTAAAGAATCACAACTAACTATGGAAGAACATAACAATGAACAGAACATAACTTAGGAAATAACATACCTCAAGGTACAAATATATATGGATAACGCTCTCGCATTTCATCCTATCTCTCCCAAGTAGACTCCCTTGGAGAGTGATGCCTCCATGCGACGCGCACCAAAGGAATAGTCTGGTTCCTCAGCACCTTCTCTCTCTGATCCAGAATCTCAACTGGCTGCTCTGGATAGCTAAGAGTAGGGCCCACCTCTATCTCCGAGTGATCCAATACATGACTAGGATCTGCCACGTATCGTCTCAACTGTGATATGTGAAACACGTTGTGCACTCCCTCTAATGCAGGTGGCAAGTCTAGTCTATAAGCAACTGCCCCGACCCTCTCTAGAATAGTGAAAGGTCCGATGAATCGCGGACTATGCTTTCCGCTTCCACCGAAACGAATCGTGTCTCGTGTTGGAAAAATCCTCAGAAATACCAAACCACCCACCTAGAATAAAATACCACCTTAAGAACTTAATTTATAACAAACAACCAAGAATAAGCATAAAACAAAATTTTAAACTATACCTCGAACTCCAAAGGTCTCCGATGGCTATCGGCCCAATGTCGTTCTCTGTCCTGCGCCACTCGAAGTCTGTCTCTGATCAACTGAACCTTCTCTGCTGCATCCACAACCATCTCTAGCCCAAGAAAAACTCTCTCTCCAACATCGTCCCAAGACAAAGGAGTACGATACCTCCGACCATACAGAGCTTCAAAAGGTGATATCTCTATACTGGCCTGGTAATTATTGTTGTAAGCAAACTCTACCAAATAGAGATGGTCCTCCCAAGAAACCCTGAAATCTAGTGCACAAGTGTGCAACATATTCTCAAGAGTCTGAATAGTCCTCTCTGACTGCCCATCTGTTTGAGGATGATATGCACTACTGAACTTGAGCTGAGTGCCCAAACTCTCCTGCAAACTCCTCAAGAAATGAGAAGTGAAACGACTATCCCGATCTGAGACTACGCTGACGGAAACTCCATGTATCCTAACGATCTGCCTCACATACATCTCTGCCAGCTTCTACGTAGAAAAACCCACCTTGAAAGGCAAAAAGTGGGCCGACTTGGTCAACCTATCAATGATGACCCAAATTGCATCTTTTTCTCCTGGAGATCGTGGAAGTCCGGACACAAAATCCATAGTAATGTGCTCCCACTTCCATTCTGGAATGAGTAATGGCTGAAGTAAACCTCCTGGCCTCTGCCTCTCGGCTTTCACCTGCTGGCACACTAAGCATCTGGATACAAACTGTGCTACTTCCCTCTTCATGCCATACCACCATACACTCTCTCGCATATTCCGATACATCTTGTTAGCACCTGGATGCATGGAATACTGAGAGCGATGCGCTTCATGCAATACCTCCTCACGTAGCTCCCCACTAGGCACATACAATCTAACCCTATGCCTCAAAGATCCATCCTCTGTAATATTGAAATCATCTTCCAATCCTGATCTCACCTGAGCTCTGATACTCCTTAGAGATATATCCTCATACCGTGCTGCCTTAATCCTATCCATCAAATCTGAATGTATCTGCAATCCCTATATCTGCATAGCACAACCAGGAACAATCACCTCAATGCCTAATTTCTCCAAGTCCTCCAACAAATATCAATTCTGCGTCAAAAACATAGCTACCGGATACCTGCTCAATGCATCGGCAACTACATTAGCTTTCCCAGGATGATATTGCAAAGATATATCAAAATCCTTCATCAGTTCCAACCACCGACGATGCCTCATGTTCAACTCCTTCTGCGTGAAAACATACTTCAAGCTTTTGTGGTCTGTGAAGATCTCCACACGCTCTCCTTACAAATAATGTTTCCACAGCTTCAGAGCGAATATGACTGCTACCAACTCCAAATCATGGGTAGGATAGTTCTTTTCATGAGGACGCAATTGCCTGGATGCATAGGCAATCACTTTCCTATTCTGCTGAAGAACACAACCCAAACCTTTGCCTGATGCATCACTATATATAGTAAAACCTCCGGACCCTGATGGCAACGTCAAAATAGGAGCAGACGTCAACCTCTTTTTCAACTCCTCAAAAGCAACCTGGCAATCCTCCGTCCAAACAAACTCCACATACTTCCTTGTTAGTCTGGTCATCGGCTCGGCAATCCTCGAAAAATCTTGCACAAACTTCCTGTAGTAGCCTGCCAATCCCAAGAAACTCCTGATCTCTGCTACCGAACTCGGGGTCTTCCAAGATTCAACTGCTAAAATCTTCTTCGAATCCACTGAAATACCATCACCAGTCACAACATGCCCCAAGAATTCTACCTTGTCCAAGAAAAACTCATACTTGGACAACTTTTTATACAGATTCTCCTTCCTCAGCACATCCAACACAATCCTCAAATGCTCCTCTTGCTCCTTCGGTGTCCTCGAGTATATGAGTATGTCGTCGATGAACACCACCACGAACTTGTCAAGGTACTGGTGGAACACCTTGTTCATTGTCACTACCCAATTCTAGAAAATAGGATTATTTTTTATTTTTATTTGGTAAATTGTGTATTGTATTTAATTAATTATATTTATATTTATTTAGTGCTTGTATTATTTTTTAATATTTGTTTTAGGGTTTTGGCTAGCCTGGACCCATGTCAGACCCT